>JAWNPC010000934.1:3462500-3815000 GCA_035045365.1 Drosophila leonis
CAGCGAGAGTGGCTAGATACATTTTGAAGCGTCGTTTGCGACAGGCAGTTAGAGACATCTATGAATCTATACAAAATTAGTATTTGATGCAATTACCTCTCTCTCTCTATCTGTACTCAAAGACTAGCTTCTGCATAGGGTATGCTTTAGTCTAGCATTGCCCTAAGCAATCGCTTTGTGTTTTTATGTAATTTGACTTGAAAATTTCATGAGCGTGTCTTCTGGGCCTGAACTAGTAATGGGCCATGGGAAGCTGCTATGGCTGCTCTTGATTTGCGGGGGTATTGGGCAGACGAGGGCATATGGGGTTTATAGTCGGCGTCCATTTGACTGTGAATGGCTTTTTGCAGCAAACGTAATTGCTCGCCCTCTCGCCCTCTCTCTCTCTCTCTTTGAAGATATGTCATATTTCATTGGAATTGAAGATTTGTTGATGAATTTTCACATATGAAACTTAAAGCACTTTAACTATGCCAGAAAAGCTCAACTTGAATGCGTTAAGTCTACTGTAAGACTAATAGAATTGGCTTTAATAAGCTGCATCAACTAAAGTTAATTTAATGAATCACTGTTTTCTACAGGGTATTGGGCAAGTCGTGCACAAGCTGCTTAAGGTTTTGTTGGGCGCCAACAAAAAAATAAACTTAACTTGGCTCAGTCAGACAAGTTAATTGTCGTCGAAGTGTTTGGAAAATGCAAGAAAATTGACGTTGGCCAGTGTTGGTAAACGACCTTCAATAGAGCAGCTTCAAGGTCAATTTGTAATGTGTCCAAAGTCTAATTGACACACAAAATATCTGCACTTGACACTGGCTATTGTCAACTGCTGCTGCTGCTGCTGCTGTTGTGGGTCTGTGTCTTGGGTCGGACGCTCGGACGACCCAGAAGCACAGAAAGTGTAAAAATGGCAACGTCAAGTGTTTCAATTGCGAACCAATGCTAATACAAATGAGGTCATTATGAGCGAAGATAAAAGCCAACCAAAAAGGGAGAGCCACAGAGAAAGGGAGAGTGAGAGAAAGAGAGCGACAGAGAGGGGTGAAGCCACCTACAAGTCGACCCTTCTATTATTCCCGCGTAATGGCCAAGCCAAGTGACGACAAAGTAGTTCAAGTTTTTATCTCTTTGTGTTTGCTCGTTTAGTTCGTTTCGCTTTTTTTTTTTGCTTTTCTCATTTTCGTTTTGGCCAACACTATAAAATGGCTAATGAAAACTTGATGGCCATTGAACAAGTGCTAAAAAGGGAAAATGAGAGAGCGAGAGAGAGAGGAGAGAGGAGAGAGGTAAGTGCAAGTGAAGCGTGTGAATGCGGTTTAGAAAGCAACTGCTAATTGCTTTAATATCAGCAGCAGAACAGAAGAGCTGCTCAAATGACATCCTCAGCTCATTTGAAAAGATGATTGAAAAGTGTAATTTGAGGAGAAGAAAATGCTACGACATTTTGTAATCAAATATGTGCAGCTGAAGAGGGAGAAAAGAGCCCAGTCGAAATGGGATTTCAGGCAGCAGAGCGCGTGACAGATCCCATAAAGTATATATATTCGTGATCAGGACTACGAGCTGAGTCGATCTAGTCATGTCCGGTCTGTGCGCCCGTTGTATGTACACAAGATAGCAGCATTGCGCTCTGCAGACATCTCGAAAGCCATGCAAATCTTGAAAGTGTGTTTGATTTGTGTTGTCATTTGGCTGGCTTTGCAATGGCTGTACACTTTTTTGTTTACCTGCATATATTTATATACAAATTCAACTTTCTTTCCCCTCTCTTGGCGAGAAATTGAAAAATATGCTCTACAAATATTAGATAAGCGTTAAGGCAAACAGTTGCCAAAGACACTTGCAAGGTGTCTCCCTCTCTCTCTCTGTGTATGTGGCTAGACAAAGTGCAAACAAACATAAATTGGATATAGAAAAGCGAGAAAAAAATATGAGTAAAGGCGGGCCAACTGTAAAAAAGGTAGCCAAAAAGTTCAGAGATCAAAAGATGCCCAAGTAAAATGGTGCGAAAATGTTGCAGCCACAAAAGTTTTTCAATCACATTTCTGTGTGAGACTGTAGGGCGACAGAGAGAAAGAGGGGCAGGGAGAGGCAGAGGGTGGAGGCGAGGGGTTGGTAAGCATCTTGGACTTAGCCAGGACATTGCTGGATATTAAAACGTAGTTTTTGGCCAAAAAAAAAGTATGAAAAAAAATGCATAAAAAAAAACCAAAAATTTTTAGCGCTCGAAACTGAAAGTTTGCAACAGAAAATATCAAAAATAAAAAACCAGGAATTAAGCTTGTGGTGGCAGCAAAATTATGCGCCTTTAGATGCCCTGTAGTGTATATATTTCTGTTCGAAAAGCGATTTGACTACGAAGGGAAGGAAACTGCTTGGAATGTGGTTCTCGAAGGTGAGACGGGGCTTAGAGGGAACAGTGGGTCGCTGCATCAGAACTGGTAGCCGCCGTGAAGGCCATGCTGGAATCGGAGGAAACTTGAAGTTTAATAAGCTCCTTCGCGGCAACAGTCATGGTGAAGCTGCGCAGAATTGAACGTAGCAGAAGCGGAACTACCTGGGCCACTTATTATCGATAACTCTACTGCAGCAGCAGTTATCGATAACATTCTATCAAGTTTAATCTATATTTCTAACAATTTGTACATTTCTTTCTTTTGTAAATACAATTTAAGATATATGCACACATGAGTAGCTAAGTCTTTCCGCCTTGTCTGTCACATGTTTAGTCACACGTTGATCATGCCCTTTACGCAGTAGTTTACAGAGTAGCTGGCACAGCTGTTATTTATGCAAAGAAAATAGCTTTTTGATTCACTGTTCTACTACTTTTGCCTGCTACCTATACGAGTACAATTTATCACACCCCCTTTGGCTTAGCAGAATTTACAGGGTATTCCAGCAGCAACAACTTGAGCTTATTATGCGCGCATAACTTTTTAGCCACCGCCACCGCCTGCCGCGAGGCGCTGCTTTTTTTTTTTAAGTTACTTTGCGTATTAAGTAAACTTGACTGATAAAGTTCTCGCGGGCTCTCCCGCTCTCTCTCTCTCTCTCTCTCTCTTTCTCTGTCTTTCTCGTTCCCTCTCTTTAGCGCTTTAAAGACCGCGCTTCATGTGCGTTGTCTACAAAATGGCGTGTGAAAGCGCAATGGCCAAGCTGCCTTTGGGGCTGCATTGCGAGTGTGTGTGTGTGTGTGTGTGTGTTGGTGTGTTGGTGTGTGTGTTTAGCTGCCTGGCTTGTTCGCCTGACGAACGGATTGCGCCGCATGGCTTATGGCAACTCGCCGTAAGAAGAAGACGAAAAATTGCTGCCAAGTTGTAGGAACTTGTAGCAGCTAAAACAGCCACCCCCACTCAAACCACCCCCAACCACCCCCTTTTCAGGCTGTTTTATTTTGCTTTTAAGTGCTTGAATATGTCTTGTTAAGTAAGCAGTTAGTTTTTTGGTGCATGTTGTCTATGGCTGCAACAGCCTCCACAAACTACCTCCAGCCACGCCCACACAGGGGCTTGCCGCCCAACGATATTCAGCCCAGCTTGAGCTGCTGCCCTTTTTGGCTGCTTTCGCAAGTTTTTGCTGCCAGCCAAAAAGTTGCAACGAGCGCTGGCTTTTTGCTTTGCATTTTTTTGTTGGTATTTTTTTGGTATTTTTTCTTCTGTTTTTCTTGGACTTCTTTTTGTTGTTGTTGTTGTTGTTGTTGTTGTTGTTGTTGTTGTTGCTGTTGCTGTTGCTGTAGTCTGCCCAAAAGTTTTGTGTTGGCTTTTATTTATTTTGCGCTGCCTTTTTGGGTTCGCAACTTTAAGCAAGCTCCAAAAGTCACTCGTGCCCCTCCCCCTCACCCCACACCCTCACCCATTGCAGCCATCAAAAACCTGCTGCAAAGTCCAAGTCCAAGTTGTTTGCGGCATGTGTGACATAAGTAAGCCTAAGAAGCTGCCACATCTCGGTATCTGGATATTTACGCTATCTGGCTGCGAGCTTACAGTTCCATTATCCACCCTGCCGCTACCCCTACCCTCCCCCTCCAGCTGACCCCCCTCAAAATACACATTGGAAAGTTGCAACTTTTCAAGGCACTGAGCGACAGAAATAACTGAAAATTGGATACATTTGGTTTGGTAATAAACTGAAAATTGGTCGCATTTGCATATCGAATCTATGGACTTTGCGGGCTAAGTGAAAACTTTTTGCAAAACCAAATCATTTTAGTTCAGCTTTAAGGTCTATGAACGAGTTTCGCTGTGGCAAATGCAAATGCAAATGAAATGGATGATCCACGAATTTCTCATACTATCAACTGTCTGGCAACTCTTGAAAAGATAACTCAACTAAGTGGCATCGCCGCTTCTTATAATAACTAGACTAATTGCATCTTTTACAACAGTGGCAACGCTGTTTGTTATGTGTATACCGTTATGCAGCTCTTTGATAACACTGCATTTGGTGGCAATTCTTAGCATCCAAGGCCGTATCGTCGTTTTCTTTTCAAGTATTTCAGCTGTCTGGCAACTCCTGCGGAAATACTTAAGCTAGTTGGCAACTCCGTTTGCTTTTACTAATCCAACAATACAGTTTCATGAGTAAGGTAATAGCTTCCATTACTCTAAAATCATTCTTTCGACTGTAGATCCATTTGAATATTTGAATATTTCAACTAGGTGGCAACTACTGCAGCTTGCTTAAACTATATTTTCCATTCATTTTCTATTTTAAATTCAAGAATTTTCTTGTTTAACTATATCCACATCTCTCTATGTCTTTCTTTTTTGTCATTCGCATAATTTTGCTAATAATTTTTAGCTAGGTGGCAACTTCTGCAAGCTTAATCATGTTCTCTGTATACAATTTAAATCATTTCTTTAGATTCATAATTTATTTCTTTTGCTTAAATCATGTTTTCTTTGAGTTCAATGCAAGTAATTTCATATCCATTTTCAATTCATATCTTTCTGCTTGACATTTTGAACTAGATGGCAACCTTTGGCTGTTTGAACTTGAGCGTCTTTTTTGTTTGTTTTTTTTTTCGAAATGAGCGGTCCACGGGCTTAGCCCCTCCGTCCGTCCGCGGTTCCGGCTGGGCACAAAAGTTCAATTGCATAAATTAACAACAAGCATTTGCGCACACAAAATTCCGCATAGATGATTTCTGATGGCAACGCCATTGAACCACCCTCCCCGCCTCCCGCCCCAAGCAGCCCGCCCCGTCGACTTGCTGACCGCTGACCAGCGTTGCCAGCTCACCATTGCTGCTGATGCATTCAAATGACAATTTGCGCATGAAATAAGAGGCGAACGGAGGAGCTTATGAGCGATGCGACTGTCCGACTCGGCTGGACTGGACTGGACTGAGCTGGGCTGGGCTGGGCTGGGCGAGTGAACTCATTAAAATGCCATTTAATTAATCATCGCAACGGCAAACGAAGCCAACCAAATGCAATAATTCACGCTGGGGCGTGGGTGGCGCAAGGCGCACGGGGTAGGCTGGTCGATTGATTCATCTAGGGAGTCGCTAACTAAAATGAACTGCAGCAGCAGCAGCGGCGGCGGCGTTGCCAGATGGTTCGCACAATCATGCGCCTCGAGACAAAAGGGATGGGGGTAGCTAGGCAGCTAGAGGGGGGTAGTATCAATTAGCTATTCTTACGCTCAACTTGACACATAAACTGGACTCGCAGCTCTGAGGCTTAGCGGTTTTGGGCGGCGTCGGCTCAGTCATCAATCAAGCAATCAATCAAATTGCAACCTCAACCCCGAAGCCCAAGCCCGAAAACCTTGCAGCCGCTGATCGATTTATGCCACACAACATTTGTCTCGTCTAGACGAGCTGTCGACTGCCACACCTACAATATTTCGCCCATCGTATGCAGCCCATCGATCAAAGTACCAAAATTCTAGTTTCAATTTTGTTCTTTGATTTTGCGCCTTTTTGTCGCAAGTTTTTAATTCTTGGCCTTTGCCTTTACCGCGTTTGCATTTTGGGCGATTTCCTTTTGCATTCTTCGCTATTTTCCTGTTTCTCTTTCTCTTTCTCTTCTTATTTTTCGTGGCTCAATTGAGCTGTCATCTGGCTGGCATGATGGATGGCTGGCTGCGTGGATGACTGACAGCCCCTCTACACCTCGCATATTTCATATGCCAAGCTGGAATTTTCGTTATATGCAACAATTTCGACTTTTCTCTAATTTGGCCAGATGCTCGGTTGCTCTCTGCTCTCTCTCTCTCTCTCTGTCTCCTTCTCTCCCTGATGACAGCTGAGTCAAGCAAAGTGTTTGGCATATTCCATAAAGATTGAGCCGTGACAATTTGCCCATTCGACATTTGCCATTGACAATTCATTGGCTGTCAGTTTTTTTTCTGTTGTTGTCACATTTCAATGTCATATTTCAAATACAAATTTCATTATTTTGGAAATGACAAAAATTTCAATTTCAATTTTGAATATTGAGGCAGTTGTCTTAAGTGATTCAAACAATATACAATAAATAGGCTCAGACTTGAACTACTTTATCTTGCAATATCTTTAACTATATTTGAATTTATTATTGAAATGCCAAAATTCCAATTTCAATTTCAATTAACAATCAATCAACAATGAGAAGGTTGTCTTAAGTGATTCTATATCAATATATATTTTAATTTAATAATGAAATGCCAAAGTTTCTATTTCTGTTTCAATTTTAGTTTCAATTTCAATTTCAATATTGAGACAATATAAATAAGTTTTCAAAATATGTAATTACAGCTTCAACTATTTCTTATATACGAAGTTATACTTAAATGAAGTCCAGCTAGATTAGCTAGCTTAGATTTTCATCCATTCACTTCATTCTCTTCAGCTCAATCATTTGTTTTCTATTCAACCACAAGAATTTCATTTCAAGTTCTACTTTCCACTTTCAATTATTTTTCATATGCTCTGGCAATAATTTCTGAAAAACTATCTCAACTGGAAAAGCTTACTCAAAATTCTTAAGCCATTTCCTTAGCTTTCAATTACAATTGAAAGAGAGACAGAGAGAGAGTGAGAGAGTGAGAAATGCTTGCCTATCCAATCAAAGTAATTATATAAATGTGTGTGTTTCATTCTCCTTCTGAAATGAGTTAATGTTGACTGCATTTTCAACATTCTCAACTATTTGTTATTTGAGTAAACGCCTTTCAATTAAGCCATTGACAAAGATAACAATTTTCCATCAGCTGTCGTCAGTTGTTTGGAATATCTGTAACCAGGCAACGTTCGACTCTAGCTGCATCTTTAAGATACATTCCACACAGACGCACACATTGGCATTCATTGAGTGGAACAAATTGTTGTCGTAGTTTAACTGGGCCTCGGGAAGGTTAAGTGACTCGCCAAAGAGAGAAAGAGAGAGAGAGAGAGAGAGAGAGAGGGTATGCGTAATAAAAACAATTTGTTATTGCCTGGCGACTATTTAAATGATTCGACAACAAGACGAAGTACACAGTATTGAATATATATTGTGCAATTGCATGTTCTCTCTCTCTCTCTCTCTCTCTCGCACTTCTCATGCTCTTCTAGTAACTGAAAAGCTAAATTAACACCATCACACAAACTAATTGACTTCAATTAAAATATAATTCCATACATAACATACAATCCATATACACATGCGAGTCAGCTCTAGCTGCATGACTAACTATCTAGCCCATAAAGAGGTTAGCTCGAATAGCATCTTTTGGTTGGGAAAGTTTGTGTTTTCGGTTGATATTATCTGAGCTAAGACGTCACTAGCAAATAATACCATGAGCCTCTGTCGAAAGTACCAGTCAGTTTGATAAGAATGGAAAGCTAATAACTCAGTCTTGCTTTACCTCATGTAAATGCTAATTTTAACAGACAGTTTGACATGGAGCTTGATTTACCTTTAGCTGAAGTTAACAGGCAGTTCGAAAAGAATGGATAGATAGTAACTTACTCTTACTTTATGTGCCATGTGAATACTGAAGTTAACAGTCAGTTTGGTATGCGTTAAATTTACAATGAACTTTCATTTACCATGTAACTATTAAAGTTACCAGGCACTTCAATAAGTTTTACTTTTCGAATAGACTTTGATTTGATAAGCTATCATGTAAGTGCTTAAGTTAAATATAGTTTTCAGCTTCATGTTAGGTTTTATTTCTGGATTAAGATTCTATATGGACAATTTGGCTTCGGCATGTCACACACAATTACATAAAGCGTTTAATACATTTTTTTGATAGTCATGTTCAATGGCTTCCATCGCTAGTTTATTTCAATTGCCATTATAATTAACAATTTCATGCGGTTTGCTCCACTTTTTTGTTGCATTTGTCCGTTGAACCGAAATTGTCGATAGAAATTGTTGAAAACTCTTTGGTAATCAGCGCTCAAGTGGCACAAAAAAAAAGAAGTGAAGGACATTGAAATTAATTAAAAAGAAACAAAAAATGTGCAAGGACCAAACAGTTAATACCCTAAAACGAAAATACTGAATGAGGATGAGATAGAAATATATATAGATATATATATCAATATTTAAAATTAAGTCTGCTTTGTGAATTGAATTTGAAAAGTTTGCTTAAGCTTGTCAGCAAGCACATAGCAAATTGCATAGCTATAAGTCATATGAGTGCTGAGATCAATGAGTAGGTTTATATCTGATAAAGATGATAATATATACAACTACTATATATACTATATATGCCATATATAAAGCTTGCTATTAGATAGTCTAGCTAGCAAATTTCATAGTTTTAACTTTTACAGCTTAAAGCTTTTCATACATATCTCCTATATACCACATCTGTTCTTTGCCTTTTCTATAGCTAGTCTTTCATATAGCTCAACTCTGCACTTTCAATATGCTCTTCCTAGCTCTGCTTGACCTAGGGTAAACTTAAATGTACATTCTGCTTGTCATTGAGCGATTTTGATTGAAGCAAATCGAATAAAACACGAAATTCAATATAAATTCAATTTGAAAGTTTTTCCCTTTTTAGATGAACTCACAAAGTAAATATAAATTAAAGAGTAAACTTATTGGAAGTGCACAAATTAATTGGTTAATTGATTGATTGAAAGCATAGTAAGCTGATGGTTGAAAAAAGGTAATTAAATTGAAAGCTACTCAACGCGGCATATTATAAAAATTCTATGAAATTTGTATGGCCTGCTGCACTTGAAGTGATTGAAGCAGCATAATTGAGTGGGTCTATCTATAATGTATGAGAGAACAGTTACTAGCTTATCAAGTCAGTAGGATAGAATGCAATGCGAATTAGGATTGAATTAGGATTGAATGCAATCCAAATGTTCAATGATTGAAAGCAAAAATTGTGGCTCACAGCATGAAAACAAATGCCAAAAACTTAAAGTTTTGACAAGACACAAACATACACAATACTTTTTGCATGACCTGGCCTTGCGCTCGAGATGGGGGTGGGACTATGGCTCAACCCGTTAAATATTTAATTAAATTCACACAAAAACCACAATTTGAAGTAGCCAGGCAAAAGGCAACAACAAAGTAACAGCTGCCCAAGCTAAAGCCAAGAAAGTAACAGCAGAATGAAAATGCTTTTTGCGGTTGCCATTGAAATGAGTAAAATGAGAGACACACACAGAGAGAGAGAGAGAGAGAGAGAGAGAGAAAGAGAGAGAGAGAGCATCTTCGTTGCCATAGGTGGGGGTTAGAGGGGGGCTTAAAGTTAGCAAGGGGCTACGCCCTCTGCTTGTGTTGGGGCCAACACTTGCGAATTGCCACTGACAACCAAAGAAAATTTATAGCAAAAATTTATGTACTCATTGTTTGTTGCGTTTTTTTTTGGGTGGGCGCAGGGGCGTCGAAGGGGGGGCGGGGGTAGAACAGTTGGACAGTGTATGCAGAAATATTTGCATGCTGCTTATACTTTTATTGCAAAATATCTAAAGATGCAGCCGACGAGGCTGACAGCCAGCCCCAACAGACATGTGTCAGCTGCAAAAAAGAAGTGGAGGGAGAGAAGGGGGGATTGCGTCTGCTGCTGCTGCTGCCGCCAGGGTTGCCATTCATATACGAAAAATATTTTCATGTTTAAATGCTGCCGCGCGGCTCATAAATCACTTGGCAAAATGTGCCAGAGGCGTGCGTCGACTGGGCGTGGCAGTTCCCAAGACCCCAAGACTCCCAACTGCAAGCAGCAGGCTGCAGGCAGCAGGCTGCAGAAGTCCTGCAGGGGCGAGGGGAATGGGAGGTGTGGCGGCAGTGCGTCAAGCGTGAAAAGAGGCAGCTACTCGTTTGCTAATTTCTGCAGCCACTGTTGGCGCTGAAGCGTGTCGACGACGCTGCCCGACCAACCAGCCAACCAGCCAACCAGCCGACCAGCCAACCAGCCAACCAACCGACCCACCGACCGACCGACTGAGCATGCATCATTTAAATGTGCCTGGGAAACACACAGCTTTAATTGCATTCAATTTGTGCCATACACACGAGTTTTTTGTTTTGGTTGTTTTGGGCCGGGCTTTAAGCTGCCCGTTCAACTGCTTAGCAACTTGTTGTGGCTGGCAGCTAACTGACAGCACACACTGTCTGCTGACTGCAGACACAAAACAACTTAAAGCAGCAAAACAAGAAAGACGAAGCATATCCTGCAAGCCTGATTGAAAGCGGGCGAAATGGCTTGATTGAAAGTTCAAGTGAAAGTGATTTGTATGACTAGAAGACACGAGCTGTAGATGTGATGGGTAAATGTAGATGGAAAGACCTGATTGATGGAGTCAAGTTGTTGTCAAAGGATGAGAGCAACTGATTGCATGATTGAATGCATTGATTAAAGTACTTAGAATATAGCAAAAGTGATAATAGGCAATAAATATATAGTAGGATTCAGCTGGGTGAAGAGTCCCTTATGATTGACAGTTAGCAAATGATTGAACGCTTGATTGAATGCTGTAAGGCTGCAAGGCACTGATTGAAGGACTTAAAGTGTGGGCTAAGTTGCATTGCATAAAAAGCTTACTATGATTGAGTCAAGCTTTGTCAAAATATTTCATCAAATGAATGAAATGCTTGATTGAATGCATTGATTGATGCACTGCAAGGATTGAAGCACTTAAACTATGCGCTAAACAACTAAGCTTGGACCAACTGCGTTAATTGAAAGTATTTTGAAATACTTCTGCATTAGCTAAAGTTGATTGAAATGCTTGATTGAAGAGCATGATTGATGGTGCAGTTTGCCATTAAAATGTATTTGTTATTGAAACTATTTTGTAAAAGTTAAGTTGTTCGTTAAAGAAGGTAGTCACTGGCTAAAATACAATGCCCATTGACTCAAGTTAAGCTAAAATTTCATGACAATTGAGAGGGAGCTCAAGACATATGGAAGTGTCAAGCAGAGTGCTGGAGCTCAAGGAGTATGAGAGTGTGGAACAAAGTGTTAAGTTCAGATCAATTGAAAGCAATATTGAAACTGCAATTGCATGGAACAGCCATAGAAAGCAGATGTGTGTGTGTGTGGTATCTATGTATGACAAAGCTGTCACCTTATCGCCAGCTAAATCTTGAGCACATTAATTGGAGCACAGGATAAAGTAGAAGCTGGGTAGAAGCTCAGTTGAATTGCTTGGGGATCAGCTAGGGTAAGGGGAGAGTGGAGTGCGGGAGGGTTGACACGTATGAAAACGACGCTTAATACAAAAGAAAAGCAATTGAATGCAATATGAGGCAGGGCAAGGCGATGGCAGTGCCTTTAATAGCATAAGCAGGCAGCGGAGTGCTACTTAAGAAGCTGCTGCTGCTGCTGCTGCTGCTAAGGTGTGCAGTAGGCGAAGCGCCAACTGACAGAGCGAGCTGTCAATGTAGCTATTGCAATAGTGAGAGATGCACAGAGAGAGATAGAGATACATAGATAACATGCCTGTCATTCAATGAAAGGATTTAAGACGTTGATGTAGATGCTGCCAGCAGCAACAACAGCCAAAGATGAAATCCGACTTCGACGTGTCGGCGGCGTCCAGAGAGGCGTCTGCACGGCACATGGTGCATGAAAAGTGAAGTGCGGATACAAAGTGCTGCCTGCACTGTGTGTGTGTGCGTGTGTAGGGTAGTCGTTCTGCTGCCAGGGTTGTCATAGCTCAACGTAATCGTCACGCCTGCATTCACTATATGAGTATTTCCTGCTCGCCGACGTCTGCACCTACTTCTACTTCTCATTCGCTTCAGTGCTTTGCATATGTTCGTTAAAGACTCTGTATATGTGTGTGTGCTTGGTTATACTTCAGTTTTTGCTATACAGGTCGGTCCGTTTATTCCCCTTTTATAGCGACCGTCTTCAATGTGTTAGGCGCTATGCTATGGGTTGACCCAACAAGTGTGATACTATTTCAGATAGCTATATTTCAACAGCTGTTTAAGTTATCGATAACATGCAGCTGTTGAAATATTTATTAAGCTTAGCCATATGATCATGAATCATGGTCATATGATCATGCACAATATGTCAGACAAGCAATGCAATTCTGAGAGCTGTAAAGTCTGCTTCATTTGTCTACTCAGTCATAGCGATTTCTCGAGTATTTTCTTTGTGGAAATATGATATTCTAAGCTTATGTTTAACGGCATGGGTATAGCTTTCAAATGAAACCAGAAACAACTTGATCAGTTAAACAGCTTCGATTTAATGCCAACTTCTTTATCTGTAACTCCTATTTGGTCATGGAGGTGACTGGAATGTAGGGTATTTAAGCCGTGTCATATCCTCGGTCAACTCATCTTTTTTTTTTTATGAATTTTTGTTGCCGAGTGTTGTTGTATTTCATCAACAGTGCCTGCATAATTTTGCGCACAGACCCATGCGCCATGCAGCATGTGGGGCGCTATTAACACTTTTGTCATTATCAATGTGGAGGGTAGTTCTGCTTGGGCTGGCGGGATGGGGGCGTGGCACGCCCATCACGCAGGTAAATGGGAGCTCTGGTGGCGAGTGGAGAGAACGGGAAAAACGGAAGTTAAGACTTCCGTTTGACGTCGATGCTCCTGTTGCTGATGAAGCTATTCGATTTAAATGCTGGCACTCCCGCAGGAGCGACAGCGGAAGGAGGCGACTGCAGGTGGCGGAGTGGGCGTGGCCAGCCCATTTCGCATTCATGTGCAGCTGAGTGCGCCGCTGCTGCTGCTGCTGCTCCGCTCCTCTGGACGTGGCATGCGTATTCAAGTGTAAGCGAGCTGAAGTGTCATTGTGAATTGGGAGCAGCGACTGCGGGTGGGCCAAGAGAGAGAGAGAGGGGCGTGTAGGGGAGACCGGAAAATAGAATGATAGGGGAAGACAGGCTCTGCAGTTGGCGCTCCGCTCTGGCCCATGTCCGCTGATTAGGGTTGCTTGGCTGCCTGCTTGTGCTAGACGTACAATGGCCACAATGACATGACGTGTACAAGTGGGTATATCTTTTCTCTCTCTGTATTTCTATATGAGAGTATGTGGGGCAGAGGGGCGGGGGCACTAGGGTAAAGGGGTGGGCGTATTCAATAGAAAATTTAGGTTACTTTGAGGATTGATGATAATCAGCATAAAGATGATGCTGTCGAAGATGTGTATGGAGTGCAGGGGGATTGCCTTTCTTGTGCGCAGATTGATGTCAAATGTTATCGATGCATGTTATCGATAATTGTGTAATGCCTGTCATGAGAATCTAAAGTGGCGTGTATGCCTCGCTCTAGTAAGAGACTAACCTATATGATAGTGTATATGAATAAATATCGATATCGAATTTGAATGCTTTAGAGTATAGTTCTAGCAATATTCAGTGGAAAAGCCAACTAGGGCAAAGCATACACCAAGGCTATCTCCTTTTAAGAGTTATCGATAACAGTTATCGTTCTTCAATAGTGCCATGTCATTGATGCAAATGCTAGTTACATATTATAAATGAGGAAATTTATATAAATAGGGAATCAACTTAAGTGATATATATTGATAAATGTTATCGATAACAATAAATCGTATAGAAGAACAATACAATTTGTGAATTTATGTTCGAAAATAAAAACTCAATGCTGCTGTATGTAAGCTAAGCTTGATTTACAGCATCACGTGATTATAGCTTAACAAACTATTATATATCGGAGTTCCCTCTCCCTATATACAATATATTGTACATACAATATATACAAAGTATGCCAACCCTACTTTACTTTTGTCATTGTCATCGACAGACCCATTCAAAAACATGACAAACTGGCGTCAGGCAGACAAAGACATAAATTTAAATTCGATTAACCAAACGATGCAGATACATATCGTTATCGATATGAATGCAAGCCAAAACAAATGACCATTTCCGCATGCAAAACAATACGGATTTGCATCTCAACACAAAGCAAATGAGAGAAGAGGGAGTGGGATTTGTTTGTGAAAGGAAATGAATTATTTATGAATGACATTCGGGATGCCACTTAATTTCGTATGTAATGCCAACGTGGCCGGCGAACCCCTCGGATGCTCACCTCAAGATAAGTTCACGCACAATCGATAATTCATATGCATGGCATTTACAATCCATCCATGTGTGTGTGTGTGTGTGTGTGTGTGTGGGGCATATTGTGTGTGTGTGTAATTCGTTTTTGACTTTTTTCATTCTTCCTTTTTTTCTCTCGCTTACGTGCGAATTATGCTGCCCTCACTACCTTTCGCCCGTAAGATTTATGCAGTGTGTCAATTTTCTCGGGGTAGAAAGACCAGCTACCGCCCCCTCGAACCCTCGCCCCCTCGCCCACTCGGTCGCAATTTTGTGGCATGCCCTCGCGCTCACTTATGCAAAGTGGCTGCAGAGGATGAAAGTGCAGAGATTGTCGTCATCGTCGTCATCGTCATCGTTATCGTTGTTGTTATCGTTGTTGTTGCTGCTGCTGCTGCTGCTCTTACCCAATGAAGTGGAAAATGTGAATTTATATGAACGACTCGACGCGGCATAAGTAATAAAATGTAGCAAACGCAGTCGATGACGTTGACTTTGCAGCCTTCTGCTTGGGTCCAGCCATACAGCTACACGTCCTCAGCTCTGGCCCATGTTGCCCAAGATGTCCCGTTAAGATAATTTTAACGATGTCGATAAACTTCAATTTCATTGCCCGCCGACTGACTGCTTGCTGCTGCTGCTGCTGCCCTGATCCGCATTGCCAGGACAGAGAGACACAGAGAGACAGGAAGAGAGCAAGAGAGTCCTCCTGGCTGGCCTGGTCTGGCCTGGCCTGGCTCTTTGCCCATTTATGAAGCAACTTTTGCTTGAATACCATTTAACTGTATAATATTGGATAATGCTGCCGATGACAGCGACACACAGCCGCACAGCGCCTGCTGATTGGGCGACCAAATGACCCCCATGGTGAGAGGTGGCGCGACGCGGCGCGGCGCCTACAACAATTTGGTAATTCTTGATTACATTTCGCATCACGTTGACGACTGCCTCCACTCCTTTATGGCAAGCTGTGTGTCTGTGTGGCTGAGTGTAAGCTGCTTTTATGGGAGATTGGCTTTTGATTTATTACAATTACATCGACATCGATAACATATCGATTGTTAAGCCCCGCACACACTTCAGTGTGTGCTCAGAGTGGATATTGAGCTTTAAAGAATTGTTTACTCTTCTGTTGTCCTTGATAATTACATAATTATCGATAATATTTCGCGTTGTAAACATAGTTGACAAGAGTTATCGATAATATATCGATAACCGTACATCGAAGTGTACAAATAAACAATTGTTGACTTTGCTTCTGTCATTAGCTCTACTTCATATTTAAGCACTCTGTTAGCTATCGATAACATATCGATAATCAAACTTCACTTAAAGCTTTTAAAGCTAGTTGGATTCCCATAAATTGGATAGACATTGGCAATTAAGTGCTGCCCCCACGTCGCAGCCATATCAAAAATCGTAACATGCCGCAAATGCATTCACTTTGCAATCCAATCAAATCAAATTCCACTTTTGGACCCGGACCCGGCGGCCATTCCGGTAAGTGCTGCTAACCAGGCCGACAACAGGCGACAACAGCAGCAGCAGCAGCAAAAAACTCAACACTTTGACAGTTGTTTAATGTGCGCGTATTCAATTCATAACCACGTATGTCACCTACCAAACAAACCCTACATTCCTGATCCCTGATCCCTGATCTCTCCCTCTCCTTCTCTCTCTATTTTTGCATTGATAAACCGTTTGGCCCCAACGCGGCCGTAACGCCATCGTCAATGTATAGCAATTTTTGTTTTTCCTTTTATGCCCATCTCGTTGTGGTTAAATGATTTCTCTTATTTCTTTTTTTGGCGCTTCTCTGCTATTTTTTTTTTTTTAATTTTGTGCTGGATAAGCCCGAATGGTTTATACCCTGCGCCCTGCCCCTGCCCCTGTCCCGTCGCTGTTTGCCCAATGATGCTGACAATATTTTTTCAATAGCTTTTGCAGGTTTTCACAACGATTCATTTCATTTTGATTTTATTATTTAGAGTTTTGCTCTTGCATCATTTTTCCCATTTTCACACACACATAGAGAGATAGAGAGAAAGAGAGAGAGGGAAAGGAATTTTCATTTTTACTTTTTTTCAGTCGATGCTGTTGCACATTTTTCATGTCACTAAAAAGGTTGCCACATGCCGTCGACGTCTGCCGATATATGCGAAAAACAACCCGTTAGGGGTTGAGCCCGGTCACTGGGGTGCGCCAGCACGACGGGGGCAGCGGGGTTTGTCCTCTGCTCTCCCTATTCTATATCATTTTTATATTTATTTTTTTATATTTCATGCATATTGCATGCCAGCGCTCAAATTGTGTCCCCGTGTGTGCGCGCATTGCGCTACTCTCGCATAGCTTGGCGAGCTTTCAGTGCCTCAACAAAGGTGAAACACGCTTTGCTTCTTAAGTTCTCTTATCGCCTTTTCATATTGCATATTTAACTGAACTACTTATTGTACTGCTCACAATGCTTCTCACTTCATACTTTGCTTAGCTTTTTAGTTGTACTTACTCACTACGATTCTCACTTCATAGGATGCAGAGCTGACTCTCAGTTCATTCATTGCTTAGCTCTCACTATGCTTCTCACTTCATACGTTGTCAAGATTTTTATAGCATTTCACTTCATACTTTATTTAGCTTTTTAGTTGCACCTCTATGCTTCTCGCTTCATACTTGACTTAGCTCACTATGCTTCTCTCTTCATGCGATTCAAAGCTATTTCTATCTTCATTCTTTGCTGAGCTCTTTGTAGCACTCCTCGATTCCCGCTTTATATATTGCCACTTACAGCCCTTACTCAATATGCTTCTTCCTTCATAACTTCTTCAAGGACTTCTTCTCACTATGTTTCCTACTTTACATTTGCCCAATGAGTTTTACTCATTTTCTTAGCAATAGATACTGTTTTCGATTTAACTCTGTTTTGCATTTCTTATTTGAAAATAATCCTTTCAAAGCCCTCGCTTTTCGTTTGTTATCAGTTTCTTCTTTCATTTGTGCTACTTTTTGCTAGTTGTTGCTCGCTTCTCGCCTAACTTCTTTTCGTAAGTTTTTAAGTTACTTTTACTCGCTTCTCGCTTAACTTCTTTTTATTTTTTCACATTGCTCCTCTACATAGTCTACCTGAGTTGTGCCTTCTGATCATTCACACTGTGCTTTCGGATCCTGCATGCACTAGTATTAGTAAGCTTTTACGGCAATAGCCGGCATGCGGACCAGCGTCGCTTATACGTGTCTTCAATGTGTGTGAAAGTTTTTTGCTGTTGTTTGCTGCATTTAATTCTTTTATTTCAACTGTAGCGCAATGTTTGCTGCACTGCATTGCTGCAAGTATTCAAGTGCACCCTTGTGCTGCAGTTATAGCATATAAATATTGGATATACGTAAGAGATATACACATATACATATACAAATATATATATACATATATATATATATACCTATATAGATAGATAGCAAATGCATCTGTCGCAGTTCTCTACGCCCCCGTTTCCGCCCCCTGCGAAGTGCTATCGCTGGCTGCCATTTAATAGCATGTGTCAAGTGCATTGAAAAAGTCTATTTACGTTGCAATTCCAACACGGCCATAGCTACTCGTTAGAGGCGGGGGTGTGGGTTGAGGGCATGGCGCCTGCAATTTTCAGTTGATGATTGTGTATTTTTAGGATACATGCGAAATGGAAAGAGCCGAGCAGAAGAGCTGGACCATGCTTGTTGCTGACTGCATCCAAAAAAAGGAGAAAGCAGAAAGGATGTTGTCATGGGGCATAACTGACTATGAAATACTTGTACCAAAACTATTGAAGTTATTCAAATATGAGATTTTTCGATTTTGTATGAGAATCATATAACTGAATAGTAAGTTAATGTAGATGCAAGATATAGACAGATGCATATATAAAAGTTGATTGATCTATAGAGGAGAGTAAGGGAAGAGTTTTCCGAGAGTACTCCACGTGTGATATACCCAAGTGAATGTAAATCTCTATACATATACTCCGAGAGTGGTATACCTAACTGAACGCCGCTCTGCATGAACTCCCAGAGTGATATACCTAACTGAACTTAACTCTAGATATACTCCAAGAGTAAATTACCCAAATATATATATAAATAAATTTGAAAATCTAGACCAAAAAACCAATATACTCTCTTCTATCATGTGCTGAACGAGCATGTAAAAAGCGTTGCAAATAGACGACAATAAAAAATATTGTTTTGAGGTTTGGAATTTTCATTTCATTTGATTTCAGCGGCTCTCTCTCTCTCTCTATAAATATATTATTTTTGCCAAATCGCTTTTTACCCAATATGAAGTGCGCGAGAAAAAGAACTCAAATCAAATATTGAAACAGAAAACAAAATCTATTTATGTGGAAAATGTGGTCAATATGCAATTAATATTTGAATATTTCATAGACGAGAGTTGTTTTTTTGTTTTTTTTTTTGTTTTTCATATTTCAATGGAAATTAAATCAAATGATTTGTTATTAAAACCATATTTTATGTGAAGTCTCTATATTGCGCCCTCGAGTCAATTGGCATCAAGTTTTGCACAGTGTATGTAAAAAAGCTATTAAATGGAAATTGCAATCAATTATGAGAGCTCGAAACATATTTTTTTGCGTCTTAGCCAAGTGCGAGCTAGACCGAGGCGTGTTTCATCTGGTAAAAATCACAACTTAAGCACGTACCTGCAAATAGAGAGAGAGAGAAAGAGAGAGAGAGAGAGATGAGTATTAAAAATCTATTTACGAATTGAATATACTTAAATATAAAATATGCTGAAATGAATTTATTGATCATATGTAAGCGGTAAGAGAAGATATATCGATAACATATAAAACAGTGTTGTAAAATACCATTACTGGAATGCTATGCTAAAACTAAGTCATAGCAAGTATTGTATATAGATGTTTATATAGTAAAATCTGTGATCTAATAACAAAAACAACTTTGCTTCCTCTGCTTCATAACTACTTCATATATCACAAGCTCTCAAATAGAAGCCTTTTGTACATGGCTGTATTCACATTAATCGATAATCAAGTAATTTATACATAAACCTTAATCGATATGTTAAAGAAATAAAGAAAACTTTGCCTGCTCTCCTTGCTTCCTGCCTTCATAACATATATCAAAAGCTCAACAAAAGCTCTCAATGACAGGAGAATGAATGTGCAAATGACTTTGCTGATTCAACAGTCTTCGCATATTTCTTTTTTATTGTCTAACAACAATATATTCAAAGATATAATTAATTAAAAAGTTGCCAAGTGAGCATGGCTGAGTCTGGCAGTTAACATACTTATCGATAGATGGCGCTGCGATAGCGTTCGCTGTAGAGCTTCCTAGGGAGTTTTTCATTTATTTATTTAACATTCGCTCCGTCAATGGCTTGGCTTAACAGCAATGCTGCGATTATGTCATCTCCTCGTTCATTCGAGCCAACAATAAGGACAAACTTTCGCTTTCACTTCAAACACAGAGAGAGACAGAGCGACACAGGCGCCTTAATGTATGCAGATGTCTTTTTTGTAGAAGGCTGGGCGCCGGGCAAAAGTAATTGACATTCGTGATTCAGATGCAGCGCCAAGATAAAAACTTGCCCCAGCCACCAAAAAAACAATGAAGACATAAAGCACGACTTCTCACTCTCAGCGCCAAATGCTTCTGGTTATGAAAATTGAAAATCTTTGTTGGCTAAAGCACTTGTTTTGACATCCACCCACACCTTTGCCCACACACACACACCTCGAGGAGTCCTCAATTCTATTTATTCGACTTGCTCTTCATTCAAAATGGTTAAGCTGGGGGTATATTGGTTACGAGCATCTGTAGGTAACTCACAAAAGGAGGCCTGAGTGATCCTAGAATGACGAGCTGAGGCGATTGAGTCATGTTCGTCTATCCTTCTATCGTCTATGCGTATATCTGTCTATCGGTTATCCATCTATCGTCTATCCGTCTATGTATCGACTATCATCTTCTTCTGCTTCTTTAAGCTCTAGCTACAGATAGAAAGTTTGCTGTGATGAAGACACAAACTCTCTGAGCATATCCGGCTGGAAATACCTTCACCCGTTTCTGCCCAGCATGATTGCCATAACAGTTCTGCGCAGCACTTAGGGTATGTGCTAGTCGATACACTCGTACTTGTCGTTGTATATCTAATGCCTTGGCTTCATGGCCTAATGATAGGCACCAAAGGAGCAAGTTCTATATGATGCTGTCTCAGTTCTCGCATAGTTTGCAATAACTTGACAGCTTGTTGTTGTAGCCACTTGAAAGTTCTTACATGAACTTTCATATATATATATATATTATATATATGTATGTGTCTAGTTGGGCTTACATATTTGAAACATGTATCGCTAGACACGATTTGAGCAATCGCAGGCGCATAAATTGCCAGGCAAGGCGAACACATGCACAGCTTATAAACTTCATAGTCGCTTCTTGATTTTGATTTCTTTTTATTGATTCAGCAATTGTTTCTGTTTCTAACTTATTTGCATTGCTTCTCGCTTTTGATTTAGTCCAGCTTCTTTTCAACTTTATGCTTAAACTTTAACTTATTTCTGTTTAAGAATTTTGTTTGGATAAGTGCACCACTTCTCGCTTAACTTATCATTTGTGCTTTTTATAATGTTAATTTCCTAGTTGGCTTCTTTCCTTGATACTCATTTCAGAGTTTAGTTTTTGTTTAGAGTCTTCTATATTTTACTTATTGCTTCGCTTCTCACTTTGGCACGTGTTTAACTCATCATTCTTCAGGAAACTTTGTACACTTCTCTCTTTCTATTGATTTCTGCTGCATTTTCGCTTAGCTCAAGTCCTGGCAACACATTTCACAGCTCATGGCTCTTCGCTGTTGGCTTCTCGCTGCTCACATCATAAATTTTTGAAGCCTATTCCGCAGCTCGTTCTCATTTCGTGGCGGACAACTATTTTTATATGCCAAATTGGCAATTACGAAAAAAATGCTTATGTGAGAAATCTCAACTCAGCTGTTTGAGATAGGCGAGAGAGCAGGAGAGAGAGAGGGAGTGAGATCATTTGAGACGTTGGCACTTCATTTAATTTTGTGTGCATCTTGGGCAAATAAAGGAAATCAAGTTGCATTCCATTTGTCGCTGCAGTGAGTGCATCGAATGGCCCATTACCATTCCGCACACTTCGGCTACTTATGGCCGTTACCCTGCCATGGCCCTTCGACACTGTCGGAAAATCATGTGGAATCGCTCGAAGCAGCACTCGCTCGATTTGAACTGGCTTTGGCTAACGTCTTCTGTAGCTACAGCTCCTCGAAGGGGCGACGGACAGTGGGGAGCAAATGGGTCAACTACTGTCAATTGTCACCGACTGAGGTTAGCTTCTTAGCATCTTTTCTTCTCCTCCTTTCACTTTGAGGCCAACAACAGCTTTTTCTTTCACGTTCTCTAAGTTTTTTTTCTTCCTCTTTTTTTTGCGCTGACTTTGCATGTTGTCTCAGCATTTTGCTGGCAATCAACACACAGACAGAAACACAGACGCAGACACAGACACAGGTGCAGCTGCATGACTGAGCAGGTAAGGCGAGCGCGGAAGGCTGCCATTATAACTGCATCATGTCTAGAGCTCACGTCAAGCGTTGCTGCTACTGCTGCAGCGATGCTATCATAAACCATTTGCAATTGGGTTAACTTGCAGACAAACTGAACTGAACTCAACTTTTTTAATTATGCGAACAGTCTAATCAAGCGTGTAATCAGTGTAATAGACCAGAGACAACTTCAGCTGAAGTGCATGCGCTCAATTGGCAGACAAGTGTGGCGGAAGATAAGAAAGCGATAGAAAAGCGACAATACTGAAGCTACGCTTAGACATTTGACAGAGCAAAGCGCGTACTGAATAGCATATGAGGTGAGTGCGCTCAATTGACAGACAATTGGAGGGAATCGAAGTTAGGGCAGTGATAATGAGGTGGAAGTTGGGAAGGCGATAGCAAAGCGATAATGTAAGGATATGATAGAGCTAAGCGAAAACTGAACAAAATGTAATTAGGAATGGGGATCAGGCAGAACCAGGCAACATGCAGCTCTGAGACAGATCGGAAAACTTTCAGATTAAATTAGACCAAACATTGGAAGTTAAGCAAGCGATAATGTTAAGATAACATTTGCTTAGGATATGGCAGGGATTGGAATATGATATAGTGTGATAAGGAATTGGAATCAGGCAGCATTAGGCAACATTCAGCTCTGCCACAGATCGGAAAACTTTCGGATATTAGCCCAGGCCTTGCTCTACCTTTGGCTAGGTCTTATAAAATTTAATTAAAATTATATATCTCTTTTTGAAAGTCCACAGAAATATGCTTTTTAATCATTATAAAACAAACTCAACGCTCGTCTCTTTCATTTGAGTTGTCAACTGCTTGATTTTGGCTGCCTAATTACTTGCGTGCTGGAAGCCATAGTTTCACAATTTGTACCCTAAAAGCACACACACATGTCATCATCATCATCAAAGATGCTGTCAACGCGTGCTGATTAAAAAAACAAAGAAGAAGGGAGAGAGAGAGAGAGAGAGAGAGAGAGAGAGTCAGGAGCCAAAACACAAGAGAAAAGAGAAACATAGAAATTGAATTGAAGTTGACGAAGTGCAACAGAAGTTGTTGCTGCATCAGAAATTGAAGTCAATTGATGATTGAGAACGGCGCGACACATTGTGAATGGTAATAATAGACTTGCACACACACACACACACACACACACACACACACACACACATACACAGAGTCCCTTTCAAAAATGCCGCCAACTTTATGGCAACTGTTGCTGCGGCTGCTGTTTAATTAGGCAAGACAAGCAGAGGTCTCTCTTAGTTGAAGCTAAAAAAAAACAACTGAAGCAGCAACTGCAACAGTGTTGGTAAATGTCTGTGTAGAGCAGTGCGCACAACACTTGATTGGCTTTTTCAGAAGTTCTGTCGAGCATTTAAAAAGTTTGCAGCTGCAGTTGCTCAATTGACTTGTTATGTAAGTTTTATAGTTTGCAGTGTTGGTAAACGTTGCGGAGGCATAAGTTTTTGGAGTTTTTTTCTTAATTGGTTTTGCATTCGTCTTTGTGTTATGAGCCAAATTAATTCACGTTTTTTGGGAAATTATTGCTCAAAAGACTGGCCAGAGTTGGTAAGCGCTAAGAGCAGTATTGGTAAGCGTTTGTAGAACATGTTTGGTTAGTGTTGGTAAACGCTGAAAGAACAAGTTTTGAATTGGCTTTTAAATGACATTTATGATATAAGCTTGATTGCTTTCAGCTTCTATTCTCAATTGTTGCTCAAAAGCTTGCTCAGTCAAGTATTAGCAACAGCGTTGGTAAGCGTTTGAAGCACAAGTTTTAAAGTTTTATTTTTATTTGCTTTGCAAACAGCTTTGTGATATAAGCCAAAATGACTTTAGGTTTTCTCTCTCTAAATGGCCAACAAGTGTTGGTAATCTAGGCCAGTGTTGTTAGGCGTTGAGCGCAGCTAAAAGCTAATGACCAAAATGCCGAGAATCAAATCTTAATTGCCACAAGTTCGGGCACATTAAGACAGGTGCCAGGCGCAAATGGCGTTCGTTTGGCTTTTGCAGTGTTGTGCAATGCATGTGGAAAATGTAATTTCCTTTTAAGAGCGCCATAAGAATGGGTAATTAGTGTTGTACAATGTCAGTTGGTAGTTGGCAGCGCCAAGGCCACGTCGCTATGCCTGTCCTGTCCTGTCCCTAAAAGCAGCCGTCAAGTGCACGCTGCACGCGAACACAATGCCGACAACCAAAAAGGGGGCGTGGCAGGGGTGTGGGTATAAAGCAATGACTACGACCACAAAACAGCAATAATGCCAAACAATAGCGAGCAACAATGTTGCTGCAGTTTGTCGGCCCAACAGCAACAGCAACAGCAACAGAAACAGTGTTGTCAAGCGCAATGGCGAATAGCCCTGAACCTCAGCCCTGGCTGAGTCAAGGCGTCCCCGTTGGTCCCATTACACATTTCTCTACATTTCTTCTTCTTCTTTTTTTGCGAACTCATTTTCTTAATTTCGCTCGCAGCGTAAATGTTTATTGCTATAACAGTTGTTGCTGTTGCTGTTGTTGCTGCTGCTCTGTGTGTCAACCGCATTTGGCAACACTGACAAAGGAGGGGTAGTTGGCCTGGGTCATTTATGGCCACACTGAAAGTGGAGCAACTCTCTGCATTTTAAAGCTGTCATAAATAATTTAATCACTGACTTTGTAAGCGGGCCATAAACAACATTAAAAACTTTTTGGCTGCCATTATCAATGGGGTCTGGCAACGCCCTGCAACACACACACACACACACACACACAGAGAGACATAACGGGAAACGGTAAGCGGCTGGCAACTCTGGCAGTATCCGGTTTCCGCTTTCGCTCAACTGAATGCCGACTGCGAACTGCCAACTGCCAACTGCCAACTGCTGACTGCTGACTGCTGACTGCTGCTCGGCTGACAGTCGACAGTTTTTGAGCATCAAACTAACTTTGCCACCTCTCTCGTTCACTCTATCTATCTATCTCTTTCTATGTGTCACTTTAATTTCCAGTAGCGCATAAAATATGGTCAAACACTTTGTTGAACTAACACACCGAACTGGACATTGGGGCTCACTCAAATGTTCGTTATGCAAAAATCATAATGGAGGTGGTCGGGCTCATTGCGGAGAGGTCTTCAGGGAGGCAGGTTAGGTTACATTTTTGTGGTTGTTGTTGTTGTTGTTGCTTCTGAAACACGTTGCAAATGTGAGTGATGTGAACTGAACTGGACTCAACCGAACTGCCCGAATGTCAGACATTTCCGAGTTCCTGTTTCCAAGTTGAGCAATTCCAAATGTCACGATTATTAAACATTATCAAATCCAACCCAAACCCAAGTCCAACCTCAACCCCAGCTGCCTACTGTCTACGTCTGCTGTCGCTTTGACAACGCATTTACGCATTTATACTAGTTGGGTCAAAAGTTTCAGTTCGCAGTGTGTTAGTGTTGCAAAAGCGACCGCACAGGCCGCACTTTGTTCGTAAGCATTTTAATTAGCACTTTTCGTTCCATTTTTGCAGTAGTTCTCAGTTTTGGAGCTCTCTAAGTGAATTATAAATGCGCCACAGCGTCTGGGCTCAGTAGCTGCAAAAGTGCCTTTTAATTGGCTACTTATAAGAAAGCGAGAGGGAAGAGAAAGGGAGACTATGCTTGTGCCTAACATGGTTAATGCAGAAGCCATTTTAAAATGAGATGAGACAGAGTTGACTCCGACTGCATACATGCTGGCATCTCTTTAACAGTTCGTTAATAGAGCTAGCCAATTTTGCTTAACAGTTAAAGCTATTGGATGGCATATGTAGTAAAACGACTTGCGGCTATTCAAATTAGTTGAGTTCAAAAGTTTTCCTTTTTCTATTTACATTAAAATTGGGTTTTCTATTTGCTGTTAGTAACAGCGCGCTTTGCACTTAACAGCTGTTAAGCAGAGCAAGTATCTCTAGGTTAACAGTTTGTCATATTGTCTTTGGCTCTTCTCCTCTCTTTTTGCTCTCTCTTATTTTCATTTCTGCTTCCTTATCTTCTTTCTCCACCATTTTCTTTTCTCTGTTGTTATACATTTTCTTTCTCATTTTCTGTTTTCTCTTTTTTTTCTTATCTTCTATTTCTTTTGTTGTTTTCGCTCGCCGTTCTTTCCTTTGTTTTTCTCTTTTTTTCTTTTCTTTGTCTTCTACTTTCCGTTCATCTTTTCTTCCCTCTTCACTTTCCTCTGTTCTTTAGTCTCTTCTTCGCCCTTTTCGTTTCTTATTTCTTCTTTTTCTCTTTTGTGTTCAATGTCGTCCATTTCTTTTCTCACTTCTCTCTGTTTTTCTCTCCTTCTTCTGTTTCTCTTTCTATATTTTGGCTTTTCTTTTCTTATTTTTCTTGCCCTGTTTCTCTATGTTCTTTAGTATTTTCTTCTGTCATTTCTTCACTACTCACTTCATTTTGTCCTTTTCTCCTTTCTTTTCTCACTTCTTCTCTGCTCATTTCACTCTTTTCTTCTCTCATTTCTTTCTTCAATTCTTCTCTCTGTTGCTCTCTATTTTATTGTCTCATTTCTTGCCGCTTTCCTTCTCTCTTTTCCTCTCTCCCTTCTTCACTTGCTCGTGTATTCAATTACTCCGCTCTCTCAACTATTATTATTGACTCGACTGTATTTCGCTTTGGCTTCATTTCTTTCTCAAAGATGCAAACTGAACAAGATTTTGGGATCGAATGCCGAATGTTGGCTTGTTTGTTTGTATTTCTTTCGCTTCGCATATTAGCTGAATCGCGAAAATATAAAAATAAACATTCTCTATATGGCAAGGGGCATGAGAACCACTTAGCTGGATTACCAGGCACAAAATCGAAACGCGACTGCCACGACGATGGGCAATATTAATAATTAGGAGAAATACATTTGTTGTTGCTTGTTGTTTGTCGGTTGTTTGTTGGTTGTTGTTGCTGGTTTATTTAATGTGCGTGACTTTGTGCAACGTCACTGAGCAGAGTTTTTTCGAGGGCCGCAAATTGAGCGTGGGGCTTGACTTTGCGTTTTGCAAACGCAGCAACAGCAGCAGAAATGAATACAAATGCCCAAAAGGCAAAAGACTCGACTATGACATACTCTATAATTTTGAGAAAATTTACTATTCGCGTTGAAATAAGGAAGCCAAAAGCTCTTAGTAGTAGAAATATATTTCAATGTTTGCTAGTAAATGGTGAAGTGATGCAATGGAATAGTTCACGAACTAGTTCCGGTATTTTACAGTAGTTGAAGGCTCTTAGTAATAGTACAATGTGAGCACATTTCATGAGCTACTTCTGTTTGAAAAGGAGCAAAATATATTTCACAGATATTGAATGTCCTTTGGTAATGAAATTAGGTTCATAAAGTGATGCAATTGCATAGCTCATGAACTAGTTCCGCTTGCAAAAGTGAAGAAATATGATATGACAAGATATTTGCTAAGGTAGTGAAGAGCAAAAAATATGTTTAGCAGCTATAAACTGTGATATCTACAAATGCTGAGACTCCAGAGGGAATTAAGAAATCTAAGTCAATAAAAACTCTTGAAACTCACATCAAATCAAAAATTGATCTGATTTGCCAGTCAAAAACAATTTAGGTTTAGTCGAAAAGCAATTTAAAACGTATTTTTGGCTGCTTTGCATAGGCTTTAAAGTTTGCCTAAGCCTTTGGGCTTTCAACTGTTTCATTTGCGTTATGCAAAACGAGTATTTTTTGCAGCTTGCAAATTCTCTTTCATGATACGCGATTAAAAATTGAATGTGGTATTCATAATTGATGAGCACACTGAATATACCCATTAGGCAGTTGTATGCGCGGCAGAACAATGACCAGCAATTGTCGTCGCTACATATAGCCCAATACACGTTCATCAATTGGGAGGTGAGTGTATGGGTTTGCCTACAGAATCAGACTATGCAGATTGCATGTGAGCTCTATAGATAGATCTATGACTCTTAAGAGTTGTGAAGCTGATATCAATAAGTCTTGGAGCTGTATCTCTATAGACTTGCTCTATAAATTGAATTATTGTGAACTGGCAAATCGAAAAGTTTGGACTGAGCTGTTTTTGGATGAGTGAACGAGTGTTGTGCAGTCGGTTAGGGGCATCCTTTTGATATATATTTTCATTTTACGCCATTTTAATTCTTTTTTTAAATTTTTTTGCATTATTAAGCGCCACCAGAAATTGACCTCGTGCCAGTTCTCTCTGGTCGAGTGCAGCTTAGCAGAACTTTAATAGAGGAAGGGAGTGAGAGGCAGATAGGCAGAGGCGGTTGCTTTGAGTGGGTGAAGGGGTTAACGGGGCCCAGTCGCGCTGACAGTGCATTGTCATCATGAGGCACAAGAGCGCATCGTAGACAAACTTCAATTTGTGGAACGTTGTGACATTTGCCCAGTCGAAGTAAACAAACAAACAAAAGCCGCAGATGCAGACTGAAAACAGAAACTTAAGAGACCCCCAAGACCAGAAGAGCTGTTGTTGGAATTGAAGTTGAAGCTGAAGATGGAGCTGGAGCTGGAGTTGGAGCTGGGACTGGTTCCTTTTTAGCGATTGAAATCTACATGGAGGAGCCAACGAAGATGTCACCGTGTGGAAGCTGTCTCTGACATTCTGACTCGGGCTCAACTGCATACAATATTCTTCTTCTTCGTCTTCTTCTGCTTCTACTCTTTGCACGCTTGACATTTTTGCAGCGCGTGGCTGCGGCCAAGCCTGCAAACAGCGACAAGCGACAGAGACACAGAGCTGGAGACAAAGACGAGCGGCCAAAGGGCAAAAATTGCATGAAAAAGGCACTGCCAAGTCGCTGTCAACTTGCAACTAGAAACTGGCAACTTGCAGCAAGCTCCAAATGCAGATGCTGATGCTGTTGATGCTGATGCTGATGCAAATGCAGCACGTACCTTAGCTTTTAACTGAGAAAACAGACAGAGATAGAGAGAGAAAGAGAGAGAGAGAGAGAGAGAGAGAGAGAGGGGGGAGGTGAGTTGTCAGTGGGACTTAAAAAGTTGACATGTCCAGTTCCTTGATATGTTTAGCCGCAGATGTTGATGAGTTGCCGCTGTCTTTGAGAGAGAGGGAGAGAACGGGAGAGAAGAAGACAGAGATAGAGAGAAATAAAAAGCTAAGTAAAAGATAGGAGAGAGAGAGGCAGAGAGAAAGAGAGAGAGAGAGAGAGAGAGAGAGAGAGAGAGAGAGAGAGAGAGAGAGAGCGAGGAAGCGAGAGATATAGAGAAAGCAAAAGCTAAATAAAAGATAGGGGAGAAAGAGAAGACAATATATAAGAAGGAAAGAGAAAGAAGACAATAGAAAAGAAAGAAAGAGAGATAGAGAAAGCAACAGAGTAGGAGAGAGAGAGATGACAATATGGAAGAAGGAAAGAGAAAGAAGACAATAGAAAAGAAAGAGAGATAGAGAGAAAACAACAGAGGAGGAGGAGAGAGAGAGAAGACAATCGAGAGAGAGCGAATAAACTTATGCAAAGTATTAAAAGAATAAATGTTGAATAATCCAAAGATTTGATGGCTAGATATTAGCTAGACAGCTCCCTCATATACCAAGTTGAGTCTTATCAATTTACCTGTTGGTTAACAAATTGAAATCGATTTCCTTCAAGCATGCCTAAAACCCAAATCGAGTGCTCTTAAATAAACCGATTAGAGAACCCTTTTTTCTTATTTCTTAATTGTTGTTGCCTCAGTGGGAATTGGAAATTTGACTAATGACCAAATCGAGTGCAATCAGGATACGAAAATGAAAGACAAGCGCATATATATATGTATAAAGAGAGAGATATATAGAGAGTGGGAGAGAGCTGGAGCAGTTAAGATAGATAGATAGGAAATTGTAATTGCATAGAGCAAAAGATACAAAGATACTCACGTCCCTGTCTCTGTTTCTGCTCATCTGACGGCTCTTGTTGCAATTAAAATGCAATTAGAGTGAAAGTAAGTGAGGAAAAACATCAACTGGAGCAAAATAGAGTTAAGCAACAATCGAGGGCGTGGCTGGCTAAGGGCAAAAAAGGGCTAACGCTTAATAACTCAATGTGTGCAACGGCACCTGCCTGCCTCAGTTTGTGTGTTTGGGCAACATTATTTGGTTCGCTCGTCGATATTTCAGTAGTTTTCCCATGAAAATGCCAGACAGGCGTCTTCCATAAATGAAGATGTTGTTGCCACACAGTCAATGCCCCGCAGTTATGCTGCCGTTGCCGCCCCTACTCCGCCTTCCCTCTCTCATCGTCCCTTGTGAGCATTCGGATTTGCCGGTTTGCCCATATCTGTCTGTCTATCTGTCAGCCTCTGCCTTTTTGGGGTCTCTGCTCTGGCTAACTGTCGCCTTATGAAATATGAAACGTTGCTGACATGTTGCCACATAACTATAGACCAGCTGCCCCGCTTTCCTCTGTCGCTGCCCCTACCCACCCCTCTGAGGCGGCTCTGTCTGTGCTCAATTTCGACAAATTGATTTCACACACATTTTTACTGAGCCAACAGAGCCAGAAACAATGATACAAACAGCAGCAGCAGCAACAGCAGCAGTTGCTGATGCGAATGTTGCTGACGTGCATGTTGCTGCTGTGACTATTGCTGCTGGCATTTGTGTCTTTATAACATTTAATATGCATAAACAAAACCAGCACAACGAATATGACTGGAGCTGGGGGTCCACATTATTATGAAATATACTAAGTCCTGCCTTTGTCATAATTTTGTGTCGTCTGTCTGCCATCGCCTCCCCTCTCTCGTTCTCTCTCTCTCTCTCCCTCTCGTTCTCTCTCTCTCTCTCCCTCTCGCCCTGTCTCTTTCACTCTTGATATATTATTGCATATAAATATTGTTAATTTGAGCAAAAAGAGTGCAAGACGAAGCAGAACTTCAGCTTTTGGCTGGCAGCCCGTTGATCGATGTGGCAAATGTTTCATTTGAGCACATTCCAGAGATGAGATGAGGCCCAAGTGTGTTAATGTCAATGGCGGCCTGACAGGGGGAGTTGAGGCTATTGGAGATTGCACAAAAAGAAATTTTGGATGATGTATGAAGCTAGCTTAAGTTCTGTGTATCTTTGTGTTGGACGGAAACGTAGCTGGAACTAAGCAAAACGAGTTAATTTCATAAATGAGGAAATGTAGTAAGCGTTGATTAATCGATAAATGCCATCGATAGTTATTTGTGCCATGCTTTGGCTATACATATCCGTAAGCAATGACATACATAAGTCTAACCATCATATATAAGTATAATCCCATACAAGAACAGTAAATGGAGTAAGCGTTGATTAATCGAGAAATATTTTCGATAGTTAGTTATGCATGGGGTTGCCTATACAAATGCATAAGAAATGACATATATCAGTCAAACTGTCAACAATAGTTAACTTTATATATAAGCAATTACTGGAATATGTTATACAATATAATAATTAATCGATTATTGTTATCGATAGGTTTTTATGTATTGTGTTGACCATACAAATGTCTTAGAATATATATATATATCAGCTCAAAAGTGAAAAGCACTTAACTATAAAACTTGGCATGAAGTAGAGCAAAAACTGATTAATCGATTATTGTTATCGATAAATATTTATTCATTGTTTTTCATTTAGCTACTGATAAATACAAGTCTACATTGATATACATTCGAAAAATGCAAGCCTTGCTGCTCAACAGTATATAGTTATCGATAACTGTTATCGATAATTTGTTCATATGCATAAGTAGTTAAATAGGAATGAGAAATTTCCGTTTTACTTCCATTGTTTTTAACTCTTTTCATATTCAACAACAGAAGTGTAAGTCGGCTTAAGTTCTTAGCAAATTTAATCGTTAATCGATAAACGATATACAAAACATTCAATTTCTGTAAGCAATAAGAACCAAACTTCATCATGTAATCCGATTACGTTCTGTGAGCAATTCGAGTCAATTTACAACTGGGATTACTTGAGCTTTGTTCTCTAGCTTAAATCAAAATTCGTAAAAGAAAATATATCGATATAGAGCAGAGGGAGGAGGGGTGGAGGAGCAGAAGGAGCCAAAATTGTATGGCACAGTGGAACAAACACAGAACAAAATAAGTTTTATTTGTTACCTTTTGACAAGTTTGTCTTAATGGTGCACTCAAGTGTGCATTTTGAAATAAATAGAATGCAGCCAAGCAATAATACTGGAGAACTCCACTCGGACAATAAAGTAGAGTCCCCCCCTGGACTCGCCCCCTTGGACTACGCCCCTGTCAATCGCATGTGCAATCAAAGTCGCAAACGTTTTCATCGTCAGTTTTAATAACTTTTTCCCATGCTGAGGCGCTCTGTTTGGACAGCCAGTGTGGTCCACAAGGCGTGGGGGCGTGGCCATATCTGTTGCTGGACCAAGTTTTCGCAATTGATTTCGATTTCGATTCCATTTTTTTTGGTTTTTTTGTTGCTGTTGTTTTGGGCTATTATTTGCTGTTGTCCCATTGCGTTTTTCAGTTTGCTTTGTTTGTTTGTTTTTTATTTTTTTTTTCCAATCCTTTTGCATGCCGCGTGGATCTGTTCTGTTATTTCAATTTGTTTACTTTTGGTTTTGTGCTTTGTTTTGATTTGATTTTGAATTTGAATTTGAATTTGAGTTTGTTTTCTTTTCTTTTGTTGCCGAGTTCGCATAATGAAATTTACTTAGCGTGAGTGAGTGTGTGTGTGTGTGTGTGTGTGTGTTTATAAATCAATTTGCCTAATGTGATCGATTGGGTTTGCACTTTGTTGCAGTCAGTTAAGCAGCAACACTCACATCCTGCCGGTCCCTGCACCCACTCACTCTCCCTCACTCAGTATAGCTCTCTCTCTGTATTCATTTTCATTTGGCAATCAGTTGTATGCTTTACCTGCCACTCACAATCTGCTTGCCACAGTCAATAAGCAACATATTGACATAAAGAAATGTTCAAAAAGTTGCATTGAAAATCAATAAAAATAAATATAATTAATTAATTAATCTATAATGAATATATATAATTAATTAATCAATTTTTCGAAATTTGAATTTAGTTTTCAAGTCAATCGAAAGAAAAAACTCTAAAGAAACCCAAACAAACACATGACTAAACAAGTTGAATTAGTTTTATGTGAGTTAGTCGAAGGATGCTTGCCCATAGACTAGAGACTATATATGTGTATTCAATGTTCCATAACAACAGCTGAGTCCATGTAGAATCTTTCTATCTGTCCGTTTATCTAAATCTCTAGGCATTAAGCAGTTTTCATATTTCTCTTTTATTAGAGCACGCACGGCTCTAGTTTGTTTTAAAATCAGCAATAACCTTTGACATTTGCAAATTACGCTACTGTGCAGGGTATCTCTCACTCGAGCACATCCCATCTAAAGCACTCTTTAGTTTTGTTTAGCATATGCATGCAAGATTTTTGCCACAAATTCAGTTGCAGACTAAAACCAAATCTGACAGCCATCAAATATGTAAATTGGTTTAGTTTATGGCAAAGTTAAGTGCGGTTAAAAATGAGCGTAGAGCAAGATCGAATGCTAGATGTTCTGCAAGTCAGCTAAAACTAAATGAATGAGCTGAAAATTCTTAAGGCATTTGTTTTAAGAATTGGTATAAGATAGCACTTAAATTTCTAGTTCAAATTATTTTCATATTTATTCATCAAGGATCAGCATCATTGCTTCGGCTTTTGCTTGGAATTTTGTTTCCCATTTTTTTGGGCTTTTGCATTTATTTTATGTGCTTTCAAATCGCTTTTGCTGGCAATTATAAAAACAACACACACACACACACACACACAGACTTGTGTGTCGTTTGCAACGCACTAAAATCCATTTGCCACGCCCTCCCCAACGCCTCTTCAGCTAGTGCTCGCTTTGGCCTTAACTCCATGTAGATATCGCTCTACCGCATCGTCGCATAGTTTGTTGTGCACATTTTTTAAAAATTCGTTGAATGTCGAGTTGTTACTACGCCCCTAGCCACGCCCCTGCTCTATTAACAGCTAGCCCGCCTAAGTTTTTGGCTGACAAAAAAAAAACACCTAACTGCCCTTGTCTCTGCTTTTCTTTTTTTGTTGTCTCTTGCGTTTTCACATGAATTGGCGATTTTTTTACTGGATATGAAAAAAAAACCAAAAAAAAGTCATTTAAGAATGGCTATAACTGATTGCATAATACTCGCTCATAGTTCAAGAAAAACAAAATAGAGTGATAAATCTATATTTTCAGTATTATAGTAGGTTGATTCTAGCTCTAAGATAAGTTCTTTAATCTACTTGCCACGCCTACAAGAGGCTTTAATATATATGATTTAGCTAAGTTAACAGTAAAGCACTTAAGATATCTTAAATATATATCTATTCAATTTCAATTTCAAAGCTTTCATTGCCCTCCAATATACTCGCCTTGCACACTGTGAGCGAGCATCAAAACATAGTATCAAGAATAATGTTTCAGTTAAACTGTAGCTGTAGCTAGACGCTTGCCTCCTGGGTGCACAGATATCGCTTCGTTGCTCGCTCTCGGACATTTCGCCAACCAAAATGAATTATGGTCTATGGTTATGTGTGTGTTGCAGTTGCTGTTAGTACAACGCAGCAGTTACTTAGACTCAATGCCTGGACAGCTGGGCAGAACAAATCTTTTAAAGTAATAAAAGCATATTTCAATTTGATATGAATTTTGGTTTGGGCTTGGCATTCAATTCACTTAAATCGCAACTTCATTGATTTGATGTTCAATAAATATGGCTCTTCACTTAGTATGTATTGTGGGAATACTTTTTGAATACTCTTCAATCTGTCAGTCAATGAATCAGTGAGAGCTTCAATCAAGCTGTTCACTTTCATCAATCAAATTAAGTAGCTCATATAATTCAGATTCAACCAGCTTTCAGTAAGTCAATCATTGAGTATTTGAGTCATTCAATCAATCGATTGATTTTTACCAAGTTGTCAGTCAGTCACTCAATTAGAAGGACGGAAAAGAGATTCATCAGTCAGTCAGTCAGTCCATCATTCACTAGGTAACTCATTCAATCAATCAATTGACATTGACATCATCTGTTAGTGGGGATGTTATTCAATCAATCAAGGGGCATTCTGCAATTCAGTTATTCAATCAATCAATCAGTAAAATTCTTTTTATCATACAGTGTCAAACAATCATCAATCTGTCAGTCAATCAATGAGGACAAAATAAAGTCTTGTTGTTGCTTCATGTTAACAGCTTTCGTCCACAATCAAACATAATTCTATTAACATGTATAGCTTTATGAAATAGATTGAGGAAGATGATTTACGAAGAGAGGTTGTTAGCTCCGGAACGGTTCAACGGCGAACCACTTGTGCATTAGCCATGGCATAAACAAGCCAATAAATAAAGAGCCAAAACAACAACAGATTGACCCAGAAATCTGTGCAGCTGCCCGAAGCCAAAAGCATTTACCAGCCATTCTTCGTTCAAGCATAATTTATGATATATATATAAAGTCATATATATATACATATATATAATATATCTATATCTATGTATAGCATCTGCTTAGATACTTTTGGGCTACTTAATGCGTGTGTGTGTGTGTGTGTGTGTGCGTTGCTTTATTTTCTCGCTTTTTTGGCGACATATTTCGTCAGGGATTTATTTATAGAGTTTCGCTTTTGCCGATATGAAAAATTTTGGTTTATGAAAAATCAATTCCAGACCGAAGATCCCAAAAAGCACTTTGAAGTGGGCAAATCGAAACGAGTTGGCAGCCCTTTTTCACCGAGCAAATCATGTTTGGTCTCCATAAACAAAGCTATAAAAAATATTATTGTTGTTGCTTCTGTTGTTGCTGCTGCTGCAGCAGGCGCCACAGAATTATGTAGGGGCTGCCTCCAGTCCACGTTTAGCCCTTTGTGGCATGTTCTCCCCGCACGGTCTCTCGTCGGGCCGCCCATTCGAAAAATGCCTGTGGCTGTGCGTTAGATTCATTTTTATTTATAGCTACCCACTGTGTCGGTCGGTTGGGGAGGCCCCAAATTTCAGCTTCAGCTTTAGCTTCGGTTTTAGTTTTAGTTTTAGGCTAATTGAATTTCGTTTGCTGTCGATAAACAAAGAAAAGCTGAGCAATTTGCTGTTCTCTTTTGGAAATTGTGAATGCTTTCAATTCGATGCAAGACATGTTTATAATGATAGAAAGAGGTCTGCTGCGATTATCTATCAATCAATCAATCAATCAATCGAAATATAGATTAATCTGTGCATAGATGGCATTGATAGTCTACCTAGCTGTCCATCTATCCATAGTCGAACTGGCTGCTTATCTTTACATTGTTTATCTTACTATCTGTTTATCTGTATATTCAGTATCTATCTATCTAGATATGTCTACTTTTCTGTCTATCTATAGTCAACTGACTGCCCATCCATGTATAAATTGTTTATCTCTTTCACTATTTATCTATCAATATTTGTATATATCTATCTATCTATACATCCCAATCTATCTTTTGTATAACAATTATCTTACTATTCATCTTTCCATAATTTTCGCTCTCTTGTTTTCCATTATCTATCTATTCGGCTATCTATGTCTAAGTCAAGTTCTATCTATGCCCTCAATCATTTATCCGTTGTCTATCTGTCAATATATCTTTTCATTCATCCAATATCTATCTATCTAGATCTACATATCGAACTATCGGTATCCATTATCCAATTATACATTTATCTGCCACTTGATATGTCCATTATCTATCCTTATATATCCACCTAGTAAGATTTGCTCCCTTAATATAACAAAATATAGATTTATCTAAATAGCTATCGATAACAATTATCGATAAATTCAATTGTAAGCTAAGCACGCTTCTGTTGCACCTTGTTTACCAAAGTATTACCCACATTTCATTTACATTCATTTGTCTTAAACTCTTGTGTTTTCACTTTGGATTCTACTCGTAGTTCCTCGTTTCGATAACTCAAACTGATCGCTTCGAATTAAAATTTGGCTGCGCCTACTTCAATTGCCCTTTGAACTGATTGAGACATGAGTATTATGAGTGTTTCGAGTGCGCGCACGCATTTGGCTGCATTCAATGTCAATGCAGCTGTTTCTTATGACAGCAACAGGCCAATCAACAACATTAACAGCACCAAACACAATAGCAACTGTTGCACATAAAACAAAAATAGCTACAACTGCTGCTGAGCTCAGACACACAAACACTTCACACACACACATACGCACACTCTTCACTCACACACGTGTCAAAATATGTTGCTGCAGTTTTGGTTGTTCACACCTAACAACAACAACAGCAACTTGAGCGCACAATTTTTGACAAATAATTTGACAAGTTGATGCCAAAAAGAAGCAAATGCTTCCGTAGCTCACACTCTGCTGCTCCTCCTACTACCCGCTGCCCTATTCTGCCATAGGCAGTCCTGTGCTGAGCTCTGGCAGTCGCTTTACCCAAGTTGTTTTTCCTCTATATGGAAATTTATGCGTGTTTTAGTTTTTGCCCGTTGTTGGAAGTGTTTTCAAGTGCCTGTCTCAACTGTCTGGCTTACAATTTATGACATGCAATTAGTGTGTGCGTGTGTGTGAGTGTGTGTGCGTGTGTGGGTGTGTGCCACATTGCATTGTCACCTCTAATGACTTGGCGGCATATGACAGAGCATAAACAGGCCATTAAAATGCTCGCTCGACTACCAAACAAAAATATTTCACGTGTCGATTTCACAATTTATGATTTGCCATCGACATTGAAGAAGTTCTTTCATCCCCAACGTCCCCGACGAGTGATTTGTGTGTTGTGCAGCCCTGTTGATGGGGCCTATTAACATGCGACACTTACCTAAAAAGAGAAGAGAAAGAGAGAACATTGTAGCATTAGTTTGCTGTGTCTGAGCATAGCTAAAATTAGATTTATATGAAATTTGTGCTAAAACTAATGGAAGATTATTAAGATACAATCAAATGCAAGAGAACTAATCAAAAAATTATGCTTAGTATTACAATTTATGCAGATACAAAAGCATCAAAAGCACACACACGCTGATATCTTAGATAGAAAGCGAAAGCTGACAGTATTCAAGCTCGTAACAAACTAGTTGTATGTATGCATCAAAAAGATACAAATGTATCTTATCATCTAGGAGATCTGTGAGCATCTCTACTTAGAGCCATTGTCCATTGTGAGTGAAAGTATATAATGCTCAGATACAATCTAGATACACAAATAGTAAGCAAGATACAAACGTATCTTTTTGTACACATAAGTATGCAATCAATCCATAAGATACACGTATAACTCCTTGTAGAAAACCTTAAGATACAAATGCTTATATACAAAAGGAAAGCACAAACTACAAATGAATCTTGAATGTATATATTTAATATCCATAAGATACAAATGTATCTATTAGTCTATACAAGCAATCTATAAGATATAAATGTATCTTTTTGCCTATGTAAGCAATCCATAGGATAGAAGTATGAAATGTCCTTCAAGACTGTTGCCTGCTCCATACTTTAGAGCAAAAACAAATGAAGTTATCATTGGTATTAGTGGCTACAGATTGTATCTTGAGCTGCTTTTACTAAGACCATTTGATAATAATAGAAAATGAATGCGCATTACGTGCTAGGGTCCTCATTAAATATGCACACAAATCTATTTGGAGCATCGACCAAAAACCTATACCATGCCATGGCACGTGCTATTGCATCAATTGAGTTGTCATAATCTATTTACACTCAGATACAAATCTATCTTTTAATCTTGGCTAGGCCACAGCCACAGCAGCAGCAGCAGCGCTGCGCAACGCCGACTTCTTAAGCCAGCCCAAAAATTGAATTGTAAACAACAATTAAGGAACTTCAAATCCAACTGATGACAAAAATGTACAACAAATGCGCTTAATGGACTCAAGAGCGCATTAGTTATAGGATATCCGTTGGGCAACCAAACCAACCACCGAAACATTCACACACACACACAGACGCACAACCCCTAGAAATGGTTTTAGAGATTAATGCTAATTGAAATGCATGAGGCCTAGGCTGTGTCGCTTTTTTTTGTGTTCTCCAATTGAGTTGCGTTGTCTTTTTTGTTTCGGCATACTTGAGCTTAAATGAAGTGTTAAGAGGTTGCCAGCCAAATGGTCTTACATAAATCACATTTGCAATTTGGCAAAGTGCATGCCAAAAAGATACAATGACAACATTTAAGATACATTGAGTAACCCCAAGGCGGAGACAGAAACAGTCGCAGTTATAAAATACGAGCAGAGAGGCCAACCCTCGGCTTTCTTAACTTGTCAGCCCAAAACTGATTTATGCCACGGCAAAAATCAAATTATTATTTTAGTTTTTCTTATTTACTGCACAAATACCCTGTAATTATCAGGGGATGTAAGAATCAAGAAAGTTGTATGAATAAAGAGTGTCCAAATGAGGCTGGAACTAAGCCCAAACTAGGATATCATTTTTACAATTATTTATTTTAAATTATGTACAAACTGTAGGAACTTAGAAACTGTAAGAACTCCTCTAGGATCTCAGGAGTTGTACGAACTACAGTATAAAACTTTGGAACACAATTGCTTTGGGTCAAATGCTGAACGATTTCAACAAAAACTTTTGAATATGCAAAACAATCTTCGTAGTTATAATAGTTTAGAGCATATACGATCTACAGGAACTCAGGAACTGTATGTGTTATAGCAGTAAAATTTGGTATGTGAATGCTTAGAGTCAAATGTTGTTTAATTTCTAACAAACTCTTTAGTTTCCTGAATTACTTCTCTAGTTATATATTACAGCGCTAGTCTAAAAATTAGAAATATTATTGATTATGCCAAATGCTGATACATTTCAATCTAGAACCGAAAAATATACCAAACAATCTTTGTAGTCTCTACTTAAAAATATCTCCAGCTACGAGTCAAAGCAAAACTTATGTCAAAAGAATATCTTTAAACTAACTACAGGGTATTTTGCTAGTGACATCCAACGCGCACTTTGTTTTTCACTCATCTTCACCCTCACCCTTTGCAGTTGTTTTGCAGCGATAATATTGTTTCGTCTTTCGTCTAGGCGTAGCGACATTAAAACTATGCCAAGAGACCCCCCTCCCTCCTCATCAACTACAGCCCCGAACCCAAACGAGAATCGGAATCGAGAATCAGTAACCGAAACGTTACACAGCGGGTGCTGTTGGCAATGCTTATTTTTTTCATGCTGGCTATAAATTTGCTTTATGCTTTTGACTTTGGGCCGAATCGAGTTGACATTGGGGGTTGGGTGTAGCCCCCAATAGAGCTGAAACCCCTCATACCCAGCTCCAGATTTGTGGCACCACCCTCCATTTAGCAAAAACGTTTCACTCGCTTTAATTGACATATTATGTAAACAGGATAGTTGACATTTCGTTTGCCGTGAGAGGTCCTCAGCCAGGGCACGGGGAGCAGGGAGCTGGGAAAGCGTCCAGCTGTATTGACACAGCCGTTAAGCTAAAGTGCTTGGGCACGGCCTGCTGCTCGGTAAGGATTCGCTTTCGCTTTCGTGGCCTCTCGCTCTCCCGCTCTCTGACAGCCCTCTGACAGTTCTAATTGGAAAAATATGTTGCCCAAATAGTTATATATTCCATTTGGGTTTTTTTTGTCTGTTCCTTCGATATTGATAACAATTTCATGCCACACACAAATATTTTCCGTATGCCACACTCCTCCCTTGCGCCTAATTAAGTTTTCGTTTTTTCTCTATAAATTACAAAATTTCGTTTTAATTTGTTATTTGCCGGATCAAAAGCTGTTGATAACATGCAGCTGGCATCTGGTTTGTTCTTTTTCTGCTTTATCTTCTATTTTTTTTTGATAAACTAAGGCTGAAATTCAAATGAATTCTTGGAATTTTCCAGAATTTTTTTGAATTGTTTGAGCTATAGTTAAGGCTAAAGGCTTGAGAAGTCATATTGGGTTGATGGAAGAGGGAATACAGTCTAGTATGAGTTAATTAGGAACTATTGATCAGCATTGGCTAAACATACACGTTTTACTAGACTTAAAAATCAAGCTGAGACTAGTTTGTTAAGATAACAGACAGACAGGCAGGCAGATAGTCAGAGAGACGTGGCTATGTCACATCATATATTGATACGAATCAGGTATATAGAGAGGGTAACCCAGTAAGAGCAATAGGATAAGAAATTGTAATGTAATTCTCGATTCATTATGCTCATTTTGAAGTTGCAACTATGCCATTCTAGATGGAAGAGCACATCATCTTCATATGGAAGCCTAGACTTAGCTGAAGGTAAAGTAGGCCTTGCGAAACAACTGAGCCAGACGCTGGCATAATACGTTTCCTGATCAAATGGCAAAGTGCTGCATGGTATCGATAGCTGATCGATAGCTAATCGATAACTTAAAAAGCTGCTCAAATACAGTTATCGTCATGTTTGATCTTCCTATACTATCTATTTCATTTAGATCTTTACTTATACAAAGCTAACAGCTAAGAGTTTACCTTAAGGTCTTCTGTTCCAGATACATTCAAAAGTTTTTAGCTGACCCAAAACTTGTATAATTTTAATCAAAAGCATTTGAAAATTCCTTTAAAAATCATGTGTAAAATTTGTTGATTTTGTAAGCAAAGCAAATCGATTTTTAAAGACGCAAACGAAAATAAGCTGAAATCGTTTTGAAGTTGTTTCAGTCAGCTGGAACGCCCCCATCGGTTCAGCGCCAGCACAAGATGAGATGAGGTGCTCAAAATAGCTGCAAGTCAATATGAGATGAGATGATATGATATGCGGAGGGGTAACTGCTAGTTGACACCTTTCACTATTTAGTGGCCATGGCAATGGCAAAGCTATTTTTAAGCATCTTCAAGATTCTCCAAGTGAGTGTTCGTAATTGTCGCATGCCATGTTGGCTGTGTGTGTGTGTGTGTGTGTGTATCCGTGAGATACAGTTGCTGTGTGTGTGCGTGTGTCTCAGTTGGATTGCCTCATTATTTGTTGATGCGCATTGTCTACTAAACGCCGTCTGGGGAGCACTCGTGCAACCGTTCGCTATTTCGAATTTCTATTTCTATATGGGAATTATATATACCTCCCTCTCTTTCTTTCTCTCTCTCTCTGTGTGTGGACCCTCGGGCTGGCTGCATAAACGAATCGAAAATGCAAGAGCCAGCGACTTGACTTAAGTGCTTTGCCACCGAGCTGCATGCAGCATCCCAAAACATTTGCCACAATATATCAAAAAGCGAGTTCCCAGTTCCGACTGTGGGAAATTATTTTAATTAGTTAAACATAAAAGAGCGAGAGAGATATGGGAATGAATGGGCTTATAATAAGTCACAAGAAACCATGCACAGAACTCTGGCTTAGACAGCTTCATGATTTAGCTAAAAGAAATAAAAAACTCTTGACTGCCATGTGGCACTGTCTGGATTCGAGGCTGAAAGCATGACAAAGATTCATCTCAATGGAATTTAATATGAAGACTTTAGAACATGGAAAAAAGAATTGAAGCCTGTTTAATTCCAAGTGCTATCAAGTTAACTACTTTAATGCAAGAATAAAGCGGTTGAACAGTATAACATGAGAACAGTTTATGAATAGAATGGTATTACAGTATAACATTATAACAAATTATGAATAGAACGGTATTACAGTATGACTGTAACAACAGTCTGTAACACTTTAACGATAGAACAGTATAACACTTTAGCAGTATAACACTATAGAATTATAACACTGTAGCAGTATACCACAAAGCTAAACAGTTTGATTGCATAGCAGCAGAACAGTAGAACACTCTTAAAGTATAACAGTAAATTAATATAATAGTATAACAGCATTACACTATGGCAGTATAGCTGTATGACAGTACAACTGGTTTGCCTTATACAAGTATAACAGTATAACACTCTTGTACTAGAGCAGTACTACAGTATAACTGTAAGAGTAGGCTAATATAGAAGAGTACAAATGTCTTGCTGTATTAATGTCCACCAGTATCACAGTATGACACATTCGAATAGTATAACAGTATAACATGTAATATATGTATTCGAACCCCGACCTACGTTCATTTGCCTACTATTTGACTCATTCCACTTGATATATTCATGGAAGGTTTTTAAGAATCAATTCCCATCTGCCTAGCCTAGCCTTTTGGGGGTTTGAACCTTGTACACTTGTTTTTCCTCGAAATATTCAAAATATATGCATAATAAAATATTTAAACAGTTGTCAGTGATAATCAACTTGAACTTCCTGTGCGTAACTTTATGCTTCATTGGGCTTTAAGGTGCACTGAATACCCTGTAATAAAGCAGCAATAAACTGGAGGTTTGACTAAGAAAGAGAGAGAAGAGATATATTTGGAAATAGACGAATAAGTTGAGTTTTAACTGGCCCTAAGCCTTAGAGAGCTCGAAGAGTGCTTTAGCCTAGGCACATTGCGCCATCAATACGCTTAGGGTATTTTTCAGCCATACATCACTTTGAACTTGAGCCTATTTAGTCATTAGTCAACTGCGTCAGGTTTCTCTTGATGAAACGAAAAAAACACACACACAGAAAATTTTACGCTTGGCTGAACGAACAGAGGCTCCGGGGTGGAGCCAAACACCTGTTGCTATCGAGGGTTCAAATGCGGTTCAATATAGGGGCGAAGGGTTTTATGATAGGGGCTAGGATGGAAGGTAGCCGCTTCATGTGCCGCTTCGTTAGCTCCATTAAGCGGCAAAATTGAATTTAAAAAAAACCTGCAAAAAAGAGATGAAAAAACAACTACATTTATGATTCATTGAGTGCAAAATGTCGTCAGCAGTCGTACGACTTCCGCAAGGCCAAAATATCTGTTTTTTTTTTGTTTTTTAGGATTTTTCTTTCTTTATTATATTATTATTTTAGTAGCTGCTTTTTGCGCCGATGTTGACAAATTGCCAGCTGGCTTCAAAGCTGTAAGAAGAAGAGAGAAAAAACACACGCACAGCAAACTCAAAGGAAGTCGTTTCAGCATCATTAGGCAGCGGCATCGATGAGCGAGCGGGAGAGAGAGAGAGAAAGACAGAGAAGCGAGAGGAAGTGGTTACAGAAAGCAAGTTTTGAGCAGAGCTATAAAGTTGCCCAAGTTTTCATAGCAAAAAGAGAGAAACTTGAAAGCTAAGTCGAGTGCAGACTTATGGGGAAAGTGTCGAAATATTTCAAAGAGGACGCAAAGAGAGAATCTTGAAAGTTCAACAAAGTTTAAACCAATTGAAGGAGTCAGTAGATCTAAAAGTCGAGGTTCTGACTGATGGAGAAAGAGTCAATAGATCATAAAGAGAAAGCAAAGAGAGAAACTTCAAAGCAAAGTAGAGTTAAAGCTTACAGAAGCAGTCAGTAAGTCTTATGGAGGAAACAAAGAGAGAAACTCTCATACAAATACTCAACCAATCTAAAAGAGGAAGCTATCTAAAAACTCTGTATTTTTCTCTAGAAAAACTCGATGACAGAAAGGAAGTAAAATTAAAAGACAATTTGATAGGAAGTTAAGCTAAGTTTTGCTTTAAGCGGAAGAAGCCATTAAATTATTGTGAAAAATGTTTCCATAGAAATTCAAACTAATTAAAGTTGTTAATTGCGTAAAGCTAACAGAGACGCAAGTCCATTAGAGTCCGTTGATAATGATCTTTAGTGAGAAAACAGTGGAGACTTGAGCTGCAGCTTGGCCAATTTAAAAGATAATTGAATAACAATCGACCTCAAATTGAGAGCAGGCAAAAAAAAAGAGCCAAACATGGCAGCCGATGGCTGTCGTCCCAAGGGTGCTATCGAGGCAGGGACTTAACGATGCTTTAACAGGAATTCCTTTTGGTATATGATAGAGTGAAGCCGGGGCCAAATAGCTGGCATAATTTATAAGGCATGTTCCTGCCGTGTTAGCTATACTTTGCCGCCGGCACTTACTAATTTTTGGCCGAGATGGGAGATGGGTCGAATGGGGCAGGCGGGGCTGGTTGAGGTGGGGTGGTTACACGCTCCTGCATAGTTTTATCCAAAAATGAATAATTAATAAATCAAAAAATTAATGAGGCCGCAACACGCGCAACGTCGCAACGTCGCATCGTCGGCAAACGAGGCAAATGTTGCAACACGCATTTTCCAGCCAACACACACACACGCGACAACGTCATCAAATTTTCCGCCTATTTGTTTGCAACAAACAAAATTAAAACAATCATAAAAACAAAAATAACTAGCAGAGTGCCATGTGGCACTGCTTGTCCTAAGCACGGGGTTACGTCTGCGCCTTCGTCCCAAGGTCCAAAGCCAAAAACAGACTCGGATGCTACCCCAGCCGCGTCGCTCTCGATATTAGATAGAAAGCCGTAGGCCGTTAAAGCGGCACGCGTCACAAATCAAATGTCAACCAGAGACAGAGAGAGATGGAGAGGGTATGCAATTGAGTGAGAGAGAGAGATGGATATGGTCAGTCCTCAGCTAGGGTTCGTTGTCCCTTTGTGTTGCATACTCTGCACACTTTTGGCAATTTATGAAAAGACCCTCGCCCTCTGCTCACCCTCTAATTGCTGTTTGGCACAACAACATTGTTCAACCATTTTATTAGCTGTTGTGCCAAATGGCTCTCTCTCTCTCTCCTTCTCTGTGTGTAGATCGAATTGTTGGACATTTATTGCCAGGCTTATGACAGGCATTGACTTGGCTTAACTGCAGTTGAGTTTTAATCTTTGAATATAAATAGCAAAATCAATTGTTGAAATTTTCCAATCATACGACTTGAAAACAAGTTACGAGTTTCCCAGTTTAAGCTCGCTGCTATATCATTTATCTACAATATATTATCTAACAATGCTCAACTTTTCATCTTCTCAAAACATATCTGTCAAAAGAATGAACTTTTTAAGCACCTCAAAGATTATCGCCGCTAGTCTTAGACTCTTAATATGTTTTCTATGCAAGATTTAATCGTATAATCATATGTCATAGAGGAATAAATTACTTTTCATATAACTTTCTTTGCATCTTTATCCCCTAAACCCATTGTAAATGGGAATTCAGGGCATACGGGCTTGGTGAAATGTTTTTAGAAGGAGGTACGACAGACCCTATAGGGTATAATCTTGATCAGCAAATCTTGCGTCTTGCGCCATGTACGTCTGTCCGTCCGTCCGTCCGTCCATCTGAGTGTCTGTCCGTCCGAAAACCACAAACGCTAGAGATTTCGTATATAGAGAAAAGACATAGAATGATTGTACTAGCTCTGTGCAGTGTTCAGGGTATCTCCTAGTCGAATACAACTAGAGCACGTTTACTTCTCATACTCTTCTCCTCCTCTCTACGTCATGCTCTATAAGCTGCTTGCCTAATAGACTTCTTTCTCATTCGCAGTAATCCATAAAGAATCTTTTTTTTCCACAAAAATTCTAATTGCTGTCCGGGAAGCCCATTAAGAGACGAAAAATATGAACTGACTAACTGAACTTGCGCTAAAAACTCGAACTCAAACGCAACTCAGCTAAACTCAATTCTATGGATTCCTTGAATTTGCAAGTTTCGGCGTCGCATTGTTTTTAGCTTAAGGACTTTTGGTCCTTTTGACTGGACTGCACGAATTGGGTTTTGTTTCAAATTGCGTTGAGCATAAAATTTGTCGACTCAAAGGCGCCTTTGAGCCGACAGAGCAAGCCAACCAACCATAAATGGAATACACAAAGATGTGCACAGACAGCAACTGAATCACTAAAATTTAATCATCAGATATTATTTAAAAAAAAAAAGCGAGCGAGCGAGAGAAAGAAGTGAAAATCCAAGAATCACATAAACGACAAAGGAAACCGAGAGCTGGCGAATTGTCAACTCGATTCGCTGGAAGCCCCCCCGCAAAAAAAAAGGTATATCAAAAAAGTTTTGCGGCACTCAAACCCAGCGTAAGCTGAAACCAAGAGATAAAACCATAAGTTAAGCAGCATAACATATAGTCTGTCTATCTCTCTCCCTCTCTCTCTTTGACTCTGTCTGACAGCTCAGCCATTCAATGTGAACGAACATTTACTTTGGCCAGACACATGTTTGTATATAGGCAAGATAGGGGGGCAGGCGAGGTAGGGGGCTCGGTCGGGGCAGGGATTTTGAAGATGCATCACATTTAGCTGCAGGTAATATGTAAGCTGCATCATTAATCTTGCAGCCAGCATCCGAGCAACCGAGAAACCGAGCATCCGAGCATCCAAGCAACCGAGCCGCAAAAACCCCTAACCTCATCAAGACCCAAAACTAAAGCTCAAGTCCAGTGCGTCAGTTGAGTTGAGTTGAGTCAGCTTTTGAAGAGGCGTCTGCTTGCTTGGATTATTAATGGGTTAAGCTAATTATTGACAATACTGATGTCTGACTGACACGCCCCCACTCGCCGCCCCCCTCATCCCGCCTACCTTCTCGCCGCCCTTAAAGTTTACCAAAAGTCCGACCAACAATAACAATCAATTTAAAATTCTTTCCAATACATTTGCTGCTCAAATTATGCATGACAAATGCTTAAAAGTTCATGACTAAAATGCCAACAAAGAGCTCTTACTATGGGCGGTGCAGCAGAGGGGCGAGGAGGGGTTGGCTTTCTCGTTTAACAGGATTTGGATGTGATGCGAGGCGAACGTTGGCGTATTGCGAGAAATTGCCATAAAATTATGAAAATGCTAGCTAAACTTAGGCAGGGGCGTAGATGAGGGGAGGAAGGGGGGGGGGGGGCGTCTAGAAGAAGTTGAAGTTGGAGTTGGAGCTAAGCACTGTGGCAGCAAAGTTGGATATGATTCTTTTTTGGTGGGCGCAGGCGTTGATGAGCTGACCATGCAGGCAAAAGGCAGGCAAGCAGAGGCGTAGGTATAAACAGAAAAAGGGTTAAGCCTCTGGCCAGCTGCAAACTGTAGCCAAGGTAACTCTCAACACGCAGCTAAAGCAACGCACAATAAACGACAATGCAACCAAATTGAGGCCGGAGGCTTGGCTAGGGGGGAGGCAGCAGCACAGTTCCACAGAGGCGTAGGCAAAGCAACTTGATAATGGCACCAACGCTCGACGCTGCCAAGAGCATGTGAATATGATGGAAAAGCAATGAAGCTAAGGCCGAGAGGAAGGTAAAAAGGGAATCTAAGCAGGGGCAGCTGCAAGCGGGACTGAGGCAGAGGCTGAGGCTGAGGCTGTAGCAGGCCAGCCAAAGGCATGAGACGTGAGGCATGAAGCAGCAGCGAGTCGGTTTATTTGGTTAAATGCTGAAAATTGGCAAAACGCAAAAGGCCTGGCCAACAGTGGGGGAGAAGGGGGATAAACCAGGTAAATGGGAGAACCAAAGTAAATCTGTGGATGCATTTTTTCTTCTTCTTTCGTTTTATTTTGTTGGTTGTTGGTTGTTGGTTGGCCCCTTGTCAGAGTTGATGAGCTGCAGCTGATAGTTTGCAGCTTAATGGTGGGAAAAGTGCAGCAAAAAAAGAGTAGAAGAAGAAGAGTTTGAAACAGGAATCAGATGAAGAAGAAGCAGCAGCAGCAGCATTTGGGGCGTGAGGTGGGCGTGGGAGCTAAGCAATTGGAGTGTGGGAAATGTAATGAGTGGGAACACTACCAGATACTAAATGAGAGGCAAGTGGAAGCAAGTGAAAGCCATAGGCTAAATAAACATAGACTGATCGACTATCAGGTACCCTGTAAGAATGTATATAGAGTGAGAAATGTCCAGTCTTGAAGCATCAGAACTTCTCTAAAGACTTATAATCAGATAATATCGAGAAATATTGAAATGTGTTTGAATATCAGACTACCATATACCCTGTAATAGTTAAAATTGACAAACAAATGTTTAAAAAACCAAAGCAAATCACTTCTATAGAGTCTAATTTTATATGAACACAAAATATTGAAAACTGTTCGCATATCAGACGAGTAGATACAATGTAATAGCTAAAATTGAACAACGCATGTGTAGATCTGAAGTGGCAGAGCCTCAATATGAGCTAAAGTAATATTATAAAGTAACTGAAAATCAGACTCGCTTGATACCCTGTAATTTTCTATAAAGAAATAATGCGTCGCAATGCTAGAATGTGAATATGTTATGTATACATTGTGAAGACATTCAGTAATGTTCACTAGAGTATGTCATTAGGAGACCAGCAGTTACCCTGTAATATGCTGTAGGAAACAATCAAAATTGATTTATCTTAAACTTAAAGCAGAACTACATACATACATACATAGTCAGTAGTACTCTAATATGCTATGCATATATGCTTAATTAAGAAAAATACCCTGTAATAATCGAGCACAATGTAAGGCTAGACCCATCTGCTGGCCATTTTGATAGACATTCTTTGAAAACCATTTAAATGGATATAGAGAGAGCACAAATAGATAAACAAAGCAAGCTGAAGAGACTGCAAGAGGATTAAGGTTATGCAAAGTTGAATACAATTAAAACCGACTACAGCTGCAAGGGAAATGTGAACAATTGGAGACAGAGATTGAAAGATTGCCAGACAGTTGGACTGTTACACTGTTTGAGAACTCGACATATTCGTTCCAAATGGAAAACCCAATGAAAACAATAGACTCTCTCACTGCCTCACTGCTCCTCCGGCTGGTCACTCAACAATTGCCCAGACGGCATACGGAATTCAAAAATGTGAAATAGAAACGAATTGATTAAACGACTACAATTCCGAAAAAAAATATGGGAAGCAAGAGGAAAAAGCAGCAAAGAATGTAGGGGGATAAGAAGTGAGCAGGCTGGACGCAGGACGCAGGACGCAGGAGACATGACTCTAGCAGCTATGGGCACCAACAATTGACCTGTGCTCCATGCACTTTGCATTACCAATTACAAGCAGAGTCCCTGGCCACAGGCTACGGAACCAGGGGACCTATGCCATGCAAATGGTAACTAAGACCATTGGCAACAAATGCGGAACGTCAACGACCACGACAATTGAGGTCGCAATCAGGGAAATGGGCATGGGTAAAAGGTAACTTGAAAATGAAATCGAACTAGGTAGCGCCCCGTTTCATTGTTATGCAATTGCAACATAGCCGAAGTGAGAGAGAGAGAGAGAGAGAGAGAGGGGGAGTGGGGTTACAAGGCTGTGGAGTCAATTAAAAATGCAGCCAATGGTCGATGGAGCTGCACTGTAGTCCAGTCTAAACACCTGGATTACGGCCAAAGGCGTTGCTCGTATCATTGACCTTTTGGCACACGCCATTGCCTGCACTTACTCTTTCCTTCTCTCTCTCTCTCTCTCTCCTTCTTTCTCTCTCTGTGTGTGTGTGTGTGTGTGCAAGTAAGACATAATCCAATTAGCAATTAGTTGTGTATGCCAGTCGTCGTTACCTGAGCGCTTTAGACCCTCTTTAGATGGTTCAATAGATAGGCTGGCTCAATCCACACACAGCGCACAGGTAGCGGCCCTTTTCTCAGGTCTTAGGTTTTAGGCACTGGCTAATGCATTACGCATGCCAATGCCGACTAAATAACTCAATTTAGTATGCCAGGGGCGCACTTGTAAGGCATGCAGCACGTCTGGCAGCATTTCCTGTTACCATCAGCCTGGACTAGTCAACCTTTCTACCAATCAAATAATCAACAAATTCTATACAAAATATGATGGATACATGGATACATGGATACATGGAACATGGAACCTTAAACAAACACATACACAGAGATAGAGAGAGAGAGAGATCTAGGTGTTAACAGTCAAAACTTATTCTTTAGTTGTCAGATTAGAAATTGTAAAAACTACAAAGTCTAAAACAAAAGATTATTTTTCACTTTTTTTCGACCGATTCAATTGTGTTAACCAATGGAACCAGAGAACTAAAAATTAGATCTACAAAAAATACATAGTAACACCAAAATCTATACAAATTTAAATCATTTTGTGATATTACGATATTTGGTCAATTTTAATACAGATTTTTTTGGGTAAGTCTTGTTAATGTATTTTAAAGATGGTTATACGGGTACGGGCTGGCCATAGAGACATAGATGCGCGTGTTATCTAGCAGGAGATATATCTACCCTCTATCATCCTTTCTTCTATGTAAGATGGACCATCTTCTATATTCCTTCCTTCTATCTATTTCACCTTCCAGCTTTAATCTTTCATATTCCAACTTCTTTATTCTATCTTCTATCTTCCATCTTCCAGTTTTATAGGTAGCATAGATCTTTATGATATGATATATGCGTATAGCTTATATAACGATTAAGACAGATCCAAACAGTCTTTCAAGATCATTTTCAGCTTCTGCTGTTGATTTAGGCTTAGTAAGCTGAGTCTGGGACTTAAGTATTATAAGGAAATCTGACTTGGATAAAGTTTCCACATGATAACATTTTAGCTGGTTGATGACAAGGCAAGAAAAGAAAAGAACTGACGAGTGATAATGGATATATGATATCATGCATTTAGCATGGTTTATAATATCTCGTATAACATATAGCGCATGACATTTACGATGTGCTATGTGTTATACAGCCGACTTAAGATCGTTTGTGCATGTGTGCTAGCTATATCATTTATGATAATTATTTGTACCAGGCGAATGACTCTCTCTCTCTTTTTTATTATTTAAAATTCATTCATCATACTTAACAGAAGAAAAATGAAAAGAGAAACAAGACAGACAGTCAGCCCGTCGAGCTGTGGGGCCCACAATGCCGGAGCCAAACAATCCTTCATTTGTATTTTCAGTGCACAGTAATTTTTGTTGTTGTTGAGCTGGTTTTTGGGTTTAGCTACTTATTGTTTGTGTTTTGTTGTCGTTGTTGTTGTTGTGTTGTTTTTTATATTTTTTGTAATTCCTCTGGCATTATGCGGGTATTCATTTACCACGCTGCAATCCAAGCTCCGCCGCAGCCCGCCACCCCTCCCCAGCGCTCAACCGCATTGCAACTGAGAAAAAGTTGTTTAATGGCATCCCAAGAAGCTCGCAGCGAAGCCAGAGTTTGGGCTTTGCGCCTGTCGCTACAGCGAAGACACTTGAAACTGACACAAACATTGGCATAATTATGCTCAGCACATAACGAAACATTGCTTGAACAGAGCATGCAGCTTTGGTTAGAGTGCATGTAGCAGTCAGAGGGGCAAGGCTGGATGATTTACTTATAAGGTTAGATGTATAGATATGGTCTCTCTGATCAGATCAGCATGAATAGCTACTCTTATCTGAGTATTTGTCTGACCTTTCGTCTGTCCGACGTCCGATCCATTGGTTCGACTTGCCATTTATCTAAATGCCAATCGAGTTTCTTTCAAATAATCGATAAGTTTTTCTACTTTTATGATATTTAAATTGATCAAGCTGCAATTATTTGATTGTAAAGGCAATTTAGCTTCTTGCAAAGTCTACTCCAATAACATATGATTCACTTTGAAGATACTTCTCTTCCTCTCTCTATAAGTTCTAGTTATGAGCCCTTTGGCTTCAGGGTATTGAGTAGTCGTGTCTATCCGATCTGTGCACTTTTACTTGTCTTTTCTCTTTATTTTGTTTTTCACTTAATTCACTTCTTTTGTTGCTGCTCTTTTTTCTTTATTTGGCCGACTCGCGTCGAGTTTCCCATCATTTTGATACAGATTCCGATGCACTTGTAATTATGCCACATGGCATCGGGTGGGATATGTGTATATAATTTGCGTTGCACTTGAGCTTGAAAACTGTTAAAGGGAACAAACGAGCTGTGCAACTCTTGCTTATTAATCGAAAGCAACAGGGCCAAGCTGAATTGTTGACGCTGGGCATTGTTTATCTATATACTTATCTAGTCCATGCAGCTACTTAGTCGTAATTATCCAAAGTCCTCCCACACACACATAGACCCGAAGCAAGTCAAGGGGTGTTCCAGTTTTTTTTTTGTTTTTTGTTTTTTTGGGCGCCCTACACAAAGAGAGCGAGAGAGGAGAGCTGGAGTTTCGGGCTGGGCGCGGTTTGGCCTTTTGCTCATTTGCAGTTAATTTATGGCTTGGCAGCTGGCAAAGTGAGGCAGGGGGGATGCGGGGCAACAATGGTTGCTAATTATGCGCAAGTTTTTGGATCAACTTCAACTAATTGTCTGTCGAAAAATAACGTAGAGCAGGCGGCAGCAGGAAGCCCCCAAGTCAAGTCAAGCGCCGAGAGTGGGGTAAAAAGCCAAAGTTATGCTAATATAATACTCATAGTCTAGAAGACATCCCATCCCAGCTAGCTACGAGTATATGCATTGCAGATTGCGCACATTATGCAGCTCATTATAATCATGATTAGATTGTGAGAATCACATCTAAGTTAATCATGAGCTCCCAGCGTGTAAGTCCAAGTAAAACTCTTTAAAGCGCCTCGTTCGAGTGAAGCTGTTTATATCCACTTTCGTGTTTTATGACGTGATTTTCATAGGATGTAAACGCTACGCTGCGCTGCGCTGCCTGAAATGAGTTCTAAGTGAAAATAAGGCTAAATCTTTATGCAGCCCACTCAAATCTAGCTAATATGTTGGCTAGAGTTTAAGGTTCTTACATTTATTAGTTTCATTTGAAGTGCAAAGCTTTTGATTACTTTGATGACCCTTAAATTGTTGTTTAAGCTGATAAAGTAGATAAAGCATTGCGATATGAATCTAGTTCTATACGGTTTTATAGCCTGACAACCATGGGGCACTTTTTTTTACTAGAAGCTAAATAATACTTGACAAATCACTCTACAGAGAGTTACGAAGGAGTACAATTTAAAAAAAAGAACAGCATCTTTAAGGAAATTCAGCTAAATAAACTTACTCTATTAGCTATGCAAACTGTATGGAAAGCTTACTTCAAGTAATCTATTCTAGTTTTTAGACTCTTTCGCATAGAGAAAGGAAGTTTGAAATGCGAAATTTGTAATACATAAACTTCTCCTAAAAAGTACTAAGACTTTTAAGGCAACTGTAGCAAATCGGGAATAACTATATCTCAGCTTATGAACTGTTAAGATCCACTTATTGGATGACATGGCCAATTGAGTATTACAGCATGAACTCTAGTTATCAGAAGCTAAAGACTCGATATATGAAATATGTATATATCTTCTTAAGTTTTACAGATAAAATGAAAGAAGCAAAAACTTTTTTAGCTTTAACTCCCCTATAGATCACTCAAAGATGATATATACAATATATCTTGTAGGCGCATCTATCAGAAGTATGTGCTTCTTCTACCTTTCATTGTACCAAAAATGGCCTATGTAAATTCAGAGAAACTATTTGTCTAGTTCTTCTACAGTTTTGAAGTTAGGCTTAGCAAGTTAAGTTGTTGATTCAGTTGATTCAGTGTTAACTCTCTTCACTCTCTTCTTCTTTCACATGATTCACACCTATTGCTAATTTGTTAGCACAAGTTGTTGTTGGTTGATTGAGTGAGTCTAAAGCCTATTTGTTGTTATGAAAGAACAATAGGTCTACAAATACGATTTGTGGCACCTAATCAGTAACAGAAAACTTCAGGATCTACATCTTAAGTTTGGTCTAAGCTAATATTTAGTATAAGTTTTAGTCTTAGTCAAAAAACTATAGAACAAGCTCCACAATCAACATGCATTAGCTGGCGAATGTGTCGACAAATTCTTTTGGTTTTCTAGTTCATTTGGCTAATAATACTTTAAGCCACTTTCTTGTTGTTGTTGCTAAATTTCTTGTTGAGTTTCATAAAAGCAAATGCGCGGCTTAAAACCAAAGCGAAAACAAAAGCGGGCAATGAGAGAGTGAAAAAAAAAACATTAACAAAAGACGATTCTAGCAAAAGTGGGCGACTCACTAGGAGGCGTGGCTGTATAAAAATGCCCTTTAGTGGATTAAAATTAAAACAAGAAGGAGTGAGAGAGACAGAGCGAGTTAGTAGAGGGCGACAGCAAATGGCGGCATAGAAACTGCTGCAGGCGACACAAACAGCAGCTGAATAAGGAAAATGCGCAGGAGAGGGACGGGCAGGGGGGAGGGGCCGGGGGGCAGTTAAAGCAAGGTGGGAGGAGGAGAGGGGGCGCTGCACATAAAAGACGTGGCAACAATTCTTTTTCTACGCACGGCCAGACTTGCAACATAATTGGAATTTCCTTTTTCCTGCCTCGCTCTCGGTGCGCTCAAGTGCCACAAAAGACCAGGCTCAAGAGCTGCTGTTGCCGCTGCTGCTGCTGCTGCTGCTGACCAACAATAACAACAGCAACAACAACAACGACAACAGGAGTTCATCAAGACGGCGAAGTCGTTGTCAAGAGCTTCCCAAGAAATTCAAATTGTGAATTTTGATAGATTGAGGGAGAAAGCAACTTACACAGAGAGACAGCGATGTCTTCTCGTTCTACTTCTACTTCGTCTGTTTCTTCGTCTTTTGTCTATGTGCATTATGCTTCGTTAAGTTCAAGGGTTAACATGAATGTCGCCCTCTGCGTCTGTCATAATTTACTTCTGTTTAGTCATATACTCGTACATATACACTTATATATATATAGACATATTCTGGAGCAACATCTGCTTTCTAGTAAATATAACCAAATACAATATTTAAACTCTTTATTCTGTGCTTCAGCACTTGCTTGAGTTTAATTTAATGGTGTCTGCTTTCAAGTCTTAGTCTTAAGTTAGTTCTTTCCATTTCATTCACTCGTATCAAATATCTACGGATCTCATATTTCTGTTCCTCATAGCTGTTACGGGTATTGTATAGAACATCAATATAAGTATATCGATAACTTAAAGGTTTTACCTTATTTTATTTTTTACCTAAAAATATTCTACTAGTAATCAGAAATTATTGAAATATTTTCAGAATATTTTAAAATACACTTTCTTTAGAATTTTTATCATATCGATAAGTTATCGATAGCTCAAAACTTTTCTTTTATACATTTTCCTTAAGACACCAAATCTTTCTGGAACAAAACTCATTTGATATTCACAAATTGAAACACAAATGAAACTTAAGCAAGCATTCAACAAATCGATAAATGGGTTTTAACTAGTTCTATTAATGTGAATAGAATTCTTTAGTTCGATAACAGATAAACTATCCCTTGAGTCTTCAGTTGATCGATACATTATCGATAGCTCAAGCTATTCCTTAAAACGTTTTACCTAAGACACTAAATCTTTCTTGAACAAAACTAGTTTAAAATTCATCATTTCAAACTTCAGCAAGCCTTCAATTAGAACTCTTAACTTAGATCGCAGTTTAGTTTCTCTCAGCCAGTGTTACCACATCTATAAATATGATTAGATAGTTCGCTTCGAGTTACTTTTTACAGGGTATTTTAATCTGACGAATTGTTTGCTAATTTCTCAGTTTAAGTCACTTTGTCTGATTTCGTTGTTGTTGTTGTTGTTGTTCCGTCGCTTTGCCGCTCACAGCTGTCAGCGTGTGCGCCATTTGGTTCTTCTACTTTTCTCAGGCTTCAGTGAAAGCTGGGCGGGCAATTAAGTGGGTTAGTTCCCAAGTTCTTGGGCTCTGGGCTAATTGGAACGTGTGTGTTCGGGAAGTTCCAAGACTTTGTGTGACTCTGTTTTGTCATCCGGCTGGGCTCTTGGCGGGCAGCCATAAAATAAATATGAAACAAGAACCGTTTAATGCAACGAGCGTAGGTTAATGCGCTTGCAACATCAATTGAGGCACATGCGGCACGATGACGACTTCTTTTCATGTCGCCTCAAAAAAAAAAATACAGAAAAAAAGCAGAAGTTGCCCACAGCAACAGTTAAAGAGCAGCACGAAAAGAAAAGAAAAGAAAATGTTGGACATGTTCGTTCACAAAAAAGTTGCGTTAATTAATTTCATTATAATTTTTTTTCTTTTAATTCTTTTTTTCTGGTATACTCTTTGCAGGGGGCATTGCGAGCTTCGCATGACATGTGCAACGCATCGCCCATAGAGCAGTGCTGGAGTTGGCTGTAGATAGTCTCTAGAACAACTGAAGGCAGACGCTGACTATGCATATAGAGAATATATAACATCTGTTGAAAGTGATTGGAAAGGGTCCATATTGTCTATGTGGCTTAACACATCTATTATATGTTGGCTTACTAAATTGTAGTACATGTTATAGAAGTATTTCATATGATTGGTAGAACACAGATCAAGTATATCATATACTATTATATAGTAGTAACATATCACATAGTAGCATATCATGTATGATACAGTAGAATGCCAAAGAGTAGATCATCATCTGGTAGAATACTATAATAAATTGTAGTATATCATAGCAGTATCATAGCGATAACATATTTAGATCATGTAATATATTCCCATTCATTCCTATTCTTTTTCCGTTTGCTATATAGTTCAGAATCAACCTACTACAATAAGTCTACTTATTTCTATTGCTCTTTCTCTCTCTCCATTTTTCTCCTTCTCTCATTGCTCCCCCTTTTTTTTTGCCTCAATTACAAATTAACTTGATGGATACCCCCCTAAGTAAAACCTGCTGCAAGTATATTTCAAATTCGTTAAGCTTATCTTACATAGCTTTGCTCTTCTATTGATGTTGTTGCTGTTGTTGTCATTAGAACTGTGTCTAGTCAGTTCCGGCAGCAAATACCGGTATGGGACCCCTTTACTACGAACTCCCTGACCGCTTAGAGAAAGGTTAGACAAAAAGCCGCAGAGTACACAGAAGCTGATGACGAGACAAAAGTAAGCGAAAGAGAGTAGAGTAGAGGAGAGCGAAAAAAGTGGTTGGACAAATGAAGCGGATGTGGTAATTGGTCGCAGTTTTCTTTTAGTTAGTGGTCAAGCGACTAGGAGCAGGGGGTTGGGGGGGAGTTTACCGATTCCGATGTCTAAATACAATACCCAAATCCGCAGATCTTTCGCAGAGCAAGAACTAGAAGAACAACAATGGGCAATGTACATACACAACAGTCCGAGCTGCTGGACCAGGTGCAAATGAAAATGGACAAGGAGAAATTCTATCGGTTCTTTGGCATACGCATGGCCAATGAGGGCGATGGCTATGATATAACCGAGCAGCGACGGCACGAGATACAACTGGAGCAGGAGCAGCACGAGAATCTGGATGAGTATGGCAAGTCAACTCCCTTGCAAGCGACTCGGCCCATTAGCCCCACATCCATACCTTGGCTAGGCGGCGTGACCTTTGTCGAACGGCTCGGCAATCCGGGCACTGTGGCTGAGCTGCATCGTCGCTGTCACGATATGATGCCGCAGACATTCGACGGATTCCGCTTGAATGTCAACCGTACGCTGGGCAGCTATCTGTCCGTCGGTCATACGCTGCATGCGGGCAACAAGCCGCAGACGATCGACTGCCAGTTCAATTGCAGCTATCAGGGCGATCAGCAGCACGATCTGAGCGGCGAGCCCTACCCGCTGCTAGTCGGTGAGGTGGATGCCCGTGGCAATATCACCGCCAACCTCATGCACTTCATAACGCCGCGCTGTCGCGCCAAGCTAACAGCGAGCGTCTTGGACTCGGTGGTGCACAACTCGCGTCTGTTCATTGACTACTTCGGCAAGGACTACAGCTGCACCTGTGTGCTGAGCAACATCGATATGATGCAGCGCATGGGCGTCTTTGTCGCATCGTATTTACAGCAGGTAACGGCTCGGTTGGCACTGGGCGTTGATGTCATCTATCAGCGCGAGGATATTGTGCCGGGCGGTCAGGCGGCACTGGTGTCGGCTGTGGCGCGCTATCAACAGGACAATCGACAGTGGTCCGCCATGCTGAGCCTGCACGCCCTGGAGGTCTGCTATACTCAGATCTATGGCCAGAGTTTGGGTGCCACCGTTCAGCTGCAGGCGAACATCCTTAAGCGTCAGGCCATCTCAAGGCTGTGCTACCATTGTCATATGCCAAGCGTCGGCTTCAGCTTTCGCGGCGGCATCGATACACGCGGCGTCATCAGCGCTGTCTGCGAGAAGCGACTCGAGCCTTTGCCCATTCTTTTGCAGCTGAGCGGCAAGTTGAACCATCTCAGCAGTCGCTTTCGCTTTGGGCTGGGACTCGTACTGGGCTAGACTAATTGTGCCTGCCTCCACAGAAAGTTTGGGTAAGTTCCCAAGGACTAACATTAGCTTCTCAAAAACATCTTGCTTTTGTATAAGCCATGGGACTTGCCCACTCTTTCCCAAAAGGTTAGATGGGAGAGTTAGGCCCACGAAGTGGGTAAGTCCCATTCATACATCTACAACCTCATTTACTCTTCCCTCTACAGATAGATCGTTAGTCCTGAACTAACATATACTAACTCTGTGACTCGCTCACCCACTCATGCGCCGTCTGTTAAATTCCAGGACCCGAATGGACCACAGCTTGAAACCGGACACAAATCGTTTGGCAACGAATTGTGTAACAATCTATACATTTATATTAGCTATCAAATTCGGAAGGGGAAGGGGACTACGGAATGGCGCTGTCCCCCTTGCATTACCCAACTGGACCATACCTAAAACTCACCCGTCACATGCAGAAAAAAACTAGAAAAAACAGAACAAACTTCGAAATTTCCGTTTCATCTCTTCTTTTTTTTAATGTATCAAGTACATTGCTCAAATTGTCTTTAAGAAAATATCTCTGATAAATTATGATTAATAAATACAAAAGTCATGAACTATTTGGAAAATTTAACTGCTCTATGGAAAATTATTTTTGGGCAAAGCAAATGGTAGTGGAAGTCGAAACGGACGACGGATTGTCACTTTTAGCTAGAGTTAGACGTTAAAGTTGTAAAAAAATAATATACGATATACAAAATACTATAGCTATATACGATAGATGTTATCAGATGCATGATATACTAATTTGCGACATATAATATAGGAGATACGATATATCAGTCATATATGTTATATGCTAGGCAATATACGATGTAAGCTATATACGATATACAATTTACGATATATTATGATGTGCTATATACTTATAATATGCGTTATATGATATACGATATGAGATATACGGTATACGATCAACAATATTATTATACGATACATGTATTAACATATACATGATATACGATATACGTTATACGATTTACGATATAAATACATATATATATATATATATATATATATCGTATATTTTAGATCATATATAGTATGAAGTGTAACGCTTATCGTATATCACACATTGTATATGGTATATCTTATATTATATATCGTCCTTCGTATATGGTATAACGTATATCGTATATCGAATATTGTTTATCATATACCTAATGTCGTATATCATAGATCTCATATAGATCTGTCTATATATCGTATATATGTATATCGTAAATGTATATCGTATATTTATATCATAGATCGTATACCGTATATCGTATATATGCAATATATATATATATATATATATATATATATATATATATCATATATCGTATATCGTATATCGTATATACTATATATGTATATACATATACAATCACAATTGAAGGTTGCTCACTGCCTAGACAACACCTGTACTTGGGCAGTATTTACGTTTATGTATATACAAATTCTGGTTTATTCCACTAGATAGCGAGTATATATATTTTCGTAATATCATCTCTGTGACATTCGCTGGGCAAATATTTGCGCACGAAACGTTTATGGCGGGCCCAGAAGTCGGAGTCGGATTGGCTGTAAATTCAATTTCATTTAGCCAAAAACAAGACTTTGGAACGACAATTGCGACAATTGTAATACAAGCAGATTCAGCGGCCCCGATTCTTTTATTATATTTGCATTCGAGCTCATCTCGATTACGTCTGAGCATGTGCATGTGCATGTGTGTGTGCGTGTGTATGTGTGTGCGATAAGGGCGACTCGCTGAATAAATATTGACGTCAAGCGATAAGAGTTTTAGGCCTAGTTCTAGGGATTTCAATTGTGTTTTTACGAAATGTATTTTTTTTCCTTTGGGTCGTATTTGCTTAGCGTTTGAGTAGTCACCAAGAGAGAGAGAGCAATATATGTGCTACAAATACTGTATATATATCTTAAGCGAGATATTAAAGTTGAAATTTGTGCAAAGAATAAGAAATCAGTTAGGCTTGGCAGTGCATGACTAGAAAATACCCTGCAGTGGGCACAAAGCTGCCATTTTCATTTGGAGTTTTTGTAAAGTTATGTAGATATATTTACATACATGAAGAAACAGATTCAGGTACATTCACACACAGATATATACATATACATATACAGACACATACACCTTTACTATATGCTTGTTCTTCATACATGCCAATCTCAATGTCAAATTTTATATTGAATAACTTCGATTCAACTTTCAGAACGTTGATTATAATGATATAACTCTATCTAGAAATAACTACTCTAATATCTAGTATGACTATATCTCATATCGAAAATACCCTAAAGTTTTTATAGGCATCACAGAAATCTGCATGATTTGTAGCTGATGCCTAAAATTCTACACAGAATTGTTATTGCAATCACTCTGGGCAGAGTGGGAGAGGTTTTACCAAAGTGGAAATACTCAAACTTTCGTATATCTAGCTTTAAAAGACTTTAAGTTCTGCTTACTCAAGCCAAGTATCGATATTAGCCAAATGGATTGAGTTAGCGAAAAAACATAAAAGAGTGAGTTAGACAAACTATATATTCTAAGTTTTGGCTTATCTATAAGAGCTTATATATTACCAACCTTAAGAGTCTAGCACTTCAAACAGTAGCGCTTCCCTGATACCAGATATAGTACTTTCCCGATTTGGCTATGATATTAGGTAAATTCTTAATAGTTTATAAGACGCGTGCATGTTGCAAATTTCAATTCTTGAACTTTAGATTGATGCAGACAGACGGAAGCACAGCAAGGAGGATACTTCATGAAACCAATATATTTTTTTAACTACGTCAACGAGTATGAACAGAATGATAACCTTTCGCTGCATAGGTTGGGTTGGGTTGGGAATATTTGTTGATAACTGCAAGTTGCTAAGCTAACGAAAATTACAGATTTATAGAAAGTGTATTGATTTACATTTTATTTTATATATATTGTTATATATATACATATATATTATATATATATATTTTTTTTTTATTTATATATAAAACATATTTAAATTATTTTCAATATTTTATGTTTATCACAGAGTTTTGCTGTCCAACATTTCAGTCGCACTACTATTTTTGTGACCACAGCTGTATAATATTCTACTTTCAGCCACATTTGCACACCGAAACTAATCTACCCTGTGCTAGTCCACTTTTCCATGGGTTTAGCAAAAGATTTTTATGATTAGTTTCGATAGTTTTTTTTTCTTCCCATTTTTCTTTTCAATTTCTTAAAGAGGCCATTCGTCTAAACGGTATATAGATTTTGTTGTTGTTGTTGTTGTTGTGCTTTTGATTGAAAATGCAATTTACGCTTTACAACTTCATTTCGCAACGTTCGCTCGTGTCTAATTATAAAATTATAGCACTCACCTATAGTCAAGCAGCTGCAGAGCATTACGTAGAGTAGTGTGGCGAGTCGAGTCACTCGCTGCCTTTGCAGTTGGCCCATTTTGTTGCTGCTTCCTTCGTTTCTTGTTGCTTTTTCACTAATTTCTTATTGCAGTTTCTTCTTCTTCTTCTTTGCTTTGTTTTATTCTCTTTGTTGCGTTGTTGCACACAGTAAAAAAAATGTATAAAAAATTTGCAGTTGTTTTAATATGATTTGAATTTAATTTCTTTTATTTATAATTTGCGCACTTTTTGGTCACAGACACTCGTTGGTAATTGGCGAGAGCGAGTGCAACTCGCTGATTGTATCTGAAGTTAATAATGCGTTGTGTATGATATCTGAAATGAAGCAGAAATGTATGGCTTATGATTAGTAATTGGCTAAGTCAACTAAAGAAAAACACTTGAGCGAGTAACGAGTAGCGAGTAGCGAGTGAGCACTAAGCTCACACACTACTAAGTGTGTGTGTGTGAGCCGCACATAAATAAAAAGTTAAAGTTTAATTTGATTGTTGATAAGTTAAACTTCAGCTACAGCTAAAGCTTAGCTGAACTAACGAGTAGCGAGCAACGAGTAAAAAACTAACGAACGACAATCGATTTCAATATAAAACTCAAGCTGAAGCAGCTAAGTTGGCCAAGTGCAGAGATGAACTCGTTTACAGCTCTTACACCACTTAACGAGTAACTACCAACGAGTAACAAACTAACGAATGAGTTTAAGAATTGATAAAGCACAAATAGAACCAACTAGATGGTCAAAGTTAAAGCTCAAAGCTGCCTGAGAGTCTGCTGTACTCTGACGAGTAACTTTTAGCGAGTAACGCGTAAATAAAACTAACAAAGGAGAGAAACTTTAAGTCTGCAATTTATAGAACTCAAACAAAATTCACTTGATTTTGGCCAAAGTTCAAAACTCAAACTCAAACTCACAGAACTCTGTCACAGTCAGACAAAACTCTAACGAGTAACGAGTGACAAACTAACGAATGAGTTTAACAACTTCCTCATGTGACAAACAGAGAGAGATAGAGAGAGAGAGAGAGGCAATTGAGTTTGCTGTTGAACTTTAGCTTAGCAGCGAGTGCGAAAAGCAGCGAAATGTCTGAATGTCTGACAATTGGATTTAGCGCTAAGCCGCAGCTCGTTAAAATGCCAAATGTTGGCCTTTACTGTTTTGGCCAGGCCAACTGACTCAACAACAAAGAACGTTGAAAAACGCATCGCCGTCGCTGCTGCGTCACACGCGAGCGATTTTTGTGGCAACAGCGGCGAAGGCGAAAAACTTGTCTCTGAATGAGTCGCCGCAAGTGCGAGGCGATTATGAGTGAGCGCATACATGCATATGTGTGTGTGTGTGTGTGTGTGTGTGTGTGTGTGTGTGTGTGTGTGTGTGTGTGTGTGTGTGTGCGTGTGTAACATTTGCGCTTTGGCTTTGTCTTTTTCCTCTTTGCCTTTGCATTCTAAAGTTGGCCGCAGCAAACCTGCTGGCGACGGCGACGGCGACGGCGACTGCGACGCACACATGTGTGTAAAGCGGCGCGTCGCGCCGCGTCGCTGCCTGGCCAGTTTTTTGTAACGGAAATTGCGGCGCTGTCTGCAGTCGAAACACGTCGCAGCAGCAGCAGCGCCGGCAGAGGGGGGACGATGCATAACGCATACTTAAACAGCAAAAAAAAGAACTAAAAAAACAGAATTTTTTTTTTTAATAAATTTATCTGCTGCTTGATTTTTCCAATAATTTTTATGCTTATCGTGCAGGTAGCCACTGTATGCGTGTGTGTGTGTGAGCATCAGTGAACGTGAAATAGAGAGAGAGAGAGAGAGAGAGAGAGAGATGAGCGTGAGAGAGCGCGTCAAAAGCGCGCGTTCAGTTTTGTTTGTCTTTGTTGTTGCAATTTTTTGTTTAGGCATTTCGTAACGGCCGCGCGATAAGCACTTAAACTGACTCACTCAAACACACACACACAGAGACACAGACACACACACACACACACACAGAGAGCAGTTGCACTCAAAGCTTAGCTAAATTGCATGTCTCCTATGCAAATGTCCTTGAACTGCAACAGGTTCGAACAACAGATGGCGCCAGTCGCAGGCAATTTTATTATATTTAATATTTAATCAATATTGAAATGGCCTTGAAGTGCTAGCAACTTAGTTAACTTGGCCAAGAGTTGGCAAATTTAAATTTAAAAAAAAACCTTTTTTTTTGTTATTTTCGCTGTTATTTAACTTAAAGTTTTCACGCTTTTGGCCATAGTTTTTTAACGCTCACTGTAGCTGTAATTACAACAACAACAACAACAAACAGGGCGTCATTCGCTCTATTGGGAAAAAAACCTGTTTTCATTTTCTTTGCGTTGCTTTTTTACGAAATTTGTTTTTCTTTATTAAAAAACAAACTATTTTTTTATTAACAAATTTAAGCACGTGATAAAAAAAAAACAACATTTCATTTCGAGCACAATTTTGCCCAGTTTCTTGTTTATTTTTAAATTCTTCCGGCAAAACAACTCAAAAATGTCGCAAAGTTATTTTTGTTGAAAAAAAAAACACGCACTAAAAAGATGAAAAAGACAGACAAAAAATAACAGGAAAAAAAAACACAAACAGAAACAGAAACAGAAACAGAAATGAGTATTACCAATATTTCATTGTCTAACTGGCACAAACACACGCACACATATAGATATACATATGTGAAGAGAGAGTGACCGATGCGATAAACGTTAAGAACGTCGCGGAACGTGTTACCACAGTTAACTAAAATGACGAAGAAACACGCACACGACGACGGCAACGGCAACGGTAACGGCAAACGGCAACGGCGACAGTTAGAGAGAGAGCAGACAACGTCCACTCGCCACGACAAACGAAATGAGAATGAATTGAAATCGCGCGGCGACTGGCGCGCTCATGTCGCTCTCTCTCTCGCTCGCTTGGCGGCCGCATAGCAGAACGTTGAATAATAGCGGCCTGGCGGCTGGCAACATGTTGCGTTGTGCGCTGCTAGTTTTGTTAGCAACGTTTACTGGCCGGCACACGCAACGTGTTGCGAGAGAGCATCAGTTGGAGAGCGAGAACATGCGCTTAGCAACATTCAACATTTACCAGCAACATTTGTGTTAATCGCCATTAACAAATTGCACAGTGCACAGTGTACAAAAAGTAATGAAAAAAGTGAAATAAAATTAACAAAAAAATAAGATTTCATTAATTATTTACTTAAATATATAATATTATTGATAGGTATAATAAAATATATTTATTTATTTAAAGATTCAATGCTTAGCAACATTTCAAATGTTGCTGAGTCTGCTTTAATTGTGACAGATATATTTTCATTATTTTTCTCTTTTTTCTATATTTTTGTAATTGCTTTAATTAATTTTTTGTTCGTGCTCGACTGGCAACATTTGTGAGCGGCCACTTGTTGCCCATCTTGGAGTGTTGCACAACACGCCAAGCAGCATGTTGCTGTGTGCTGTGGCATTGCATTTACTGTGTGCGTTAGCAACATAAGCGCAGATCGCGTGCACAGTGGTTGCTGACTTGAAGAAACTAGTAAGTTAAATAATTTAAAAAATTTATAAAAAATCCGGAAAAATAAAAAAAAATATAAAAAATTGAATTTGAATAAAAGATTTATATAAAATTAAAAAAAAAAAATGAATAAATTATTGCTTAGCTTTGCGAATTTTTATTCCTGATTTGCCTTTTCACCACTGTAGCCAGCTATATTGCTCTGACTGTTCGCATGATATAGAGAAATGCAAAAACCACATTTGGCTTTTAGGATTGGATGCGCTGCTTGCGCGACTTTTGGCAATTTGCTAAATGCAACTGCGTATCTGACAGATGCGAATGCGATTCACTGATACGAATTACATAGTCTGCATTTAGCTAGCTGCAGCTCCTTCTCCTTCTACTGCTCCTTGTTGTTGTTGCCTTCGGCATTGGCTGGCAATTTATCAGCGTAGACCAGAGAGCAGAACCCCCTGCCCTACTGCACAACCCTGTCAATTGGCAACACCTACCCCTACTCCGACTCCAGCTCTCGTCTCGCCTATTGCCACCCCCACCCTGTTGCCAATAAGTGATTTATTGCATTGTTATTTTGTCGTTGATGTCGCACTTGCTGCAAAACGCATTTTATTTATTGCGCCCAACCATTTGAAGTGTGTTAATTTTATTTCCATTTTTCAGAAAAACACAAAAACCCTCCAGCCTCCACCCGCCCTCTCTCTAGCTCATCGATTTTCCACACGCTTTGTCATTTCAGAATTTCAATTTTCATATTTTGCGTCGAATCGACTTTGACTTCACTGAAATGGAAATTTGATATACAAATGAAATTATCTTTGGCTTCGACTTAAGTTGTTCATTATCTCTAAGCATATTCAATCAAACAGTCAGTCAGTCAGTCAATCAGTTAGTTGTTAAGCGTTCAACGACAACGATGAGAGTCATTCAATCAAATAATGAGCCCATCAATCAGTCAATCAATCAGTCAGTTAGTTAAGTCTTCAATCAGTCAGTTTGTCAATCCTTCAGTCAGTCAATCAATCAATCAATCAATTCAGTTGGTTAAGTTGTCAATCAGTCTGTTTATCAATCAATCAGTCAGTCAATCAATCAATCAGTCAGTCAGTCAGTCACTGACTAGTCAGTCAATCAATCAATCAATTTATCTGCTAGTCGGTTAGTCAATCAGTCAATCAATCAGACAATCATTCAATCGGCCAGTCTAACAGTCAGTCAATCTATCGTTAATCAATCCATCTATCGGTCAGTCAATTATTCAACCAATCTATCAGTTAGTTAGTCAGTCAATCAGTCAATCAAACAGTCAACCAACTAGTCAATCAGACCTCGTCGAACTCAAAGACTTGTAAGGAAAAGAGTCAATATTTCAAGTGGATATATATCTATCTGTATCTTTTGCTCGTACAGCCAGAAGTTAGAGCAACCAATTCTGACTCATAGTAACTCTCAAATGGAGAAACGAAAATTGAGACTTGATCTTGACTCTGGCCAGCTACAAACTGATTTCAACAGTTGCAATAATCAATTAGAAACAGTTTTCCCATGGCTTCGATGCGTGGAGCAGTCGAAGGATCTGTTACCTATTGAAAGGAATCAACTTATAAAGCGAATACTTAAATATCAATTTATATTGTTTCCCCTATTCTTTTTTGTAATTTTTGTTTCCTTTGTGCTGCTCTTGTGGATATTTGAAAACAATAATTCATCATTTTGTGCTTGAATGGAGTAAGCTGTCGCCTCATCTTCCACTTCGTGTTCGCTGGCATCATTAGTCAGCGCTCAGATGTAGATATATCTGGATCTGTTGCTCAGCAAACCTGTCTGTCATAGGTAGACGAGAAATTGTGTGGAGAGAGAAGGAGTGAGAGAGAGACTGAAGCGCTGCCCTCTAATTGCTGATAGAGTTATTAAGCCTTCGACCTTTGCAGGTCAAATGCTCAAGCGATTATCAAGTTCTGACTTCCCTTAACTCAGTTGCGATACAGCTTCGGGTTATCAAATGGCTGATGGGGACCACCCAAAACCCAAATTGGGATTAAGTTGAAGGCAGCAGGGCGAACATTACACAAAACAAATATGCTCACTTTTCACTTGGCGAACGGGCATGAGAGCTTGGACTTGCATCTATGATTCACTTGGACTTTCATCTTAGCTTCTTTAATCACTCGAATTCCTATTGCTACACTGAGAGAAAAGGTGTAAATAACCCTAGCATCAAAAAAACTGATTGCTTGAATGCCTGAATGATTGACTGCTTGATTGACTTGCTGATTGACTGATTAATAGGAAAAATTATCGTCTGATGATTGACTGACTGATTGACAGACTGATTGTCTTACTGATTAAATGATTGACAGACAGATAGACCAAATGATTGTCTGATTGACTGACTGATTGTTTGATGAAGCTCCTCTACAAGTTTCCGTATTGTATGTATCTACAGCGATAAAGTTGTAGAAAACTCCAACAGTTGCATCATTTGCTGTAAGGAACCGGCAAAATAATGAACTCATAGAGTGGGAAAACATAATTAAAGTTTCTAAAATAGATTTTTATATTCGAAATATATTTATTTTTATATGAATGGACAACAATTGTTCTGCCTGGTGCCCCGAAAAGGCAAACGATCTATTTTGAGTGACCTATGTGACCTGTGGACTTCATCCCTGTTAAATCGATTGCCAACGCCCACAACGAATTTAATTTAAAACTAGTCGCAAAATGTGAATGCGAATGCGAATGGTTGATTGGACAATGTTTGGACTGAAAACATTTACGCATTATGCTGCAAATATTTGGAAACAAAGCAAATGGAACAAAGGCTGAAGGGTGAGAATTGAAACAGAGACTGATGGTTAGAGAGAGGGGGTGAGGTGGGGTGGGTTGAGGGAGAGGTAGGAGGAGAGGGTGTGGTGTGGGAGAGGACTGAAAGTGATGCTGATGTTGATGCTGATGCTGATGCTGATGCTGATGCAAAGGCCAATGCTAACATTAATGCGTAAGCTTAAGCTAATGCTAAGTCTTATACTAGTGTCAATGCAGATGCTAATACTAATGCCAACGAATGGCCAATGACTGAATTGCTATGCCAATGACAATGATAATGGCAATGCTGATGCTAATGCTAATACTAATACTGGTAATTAATGTTAATAACAATACCAATGCTCATACTGATGTTACAGTCAATGCTAATGCCAATGCCAATACTAATGCTAATGCTAATATCAATACTAATGCTCATACTGATGTTACAGTCAATGCTTATGTTAATACTAATTCTAATTCTAATGATAATGTTAATAAAACAAATATCCGAGCGTAGTTCGAGGCTTTTCCAGACTCCAGGCGCACTGAAAGCGAATTCATTTCGAATCAAGTAGGCCGAGCATCGTCAAAGCTGTCAACCACATTCAACTGTGAAAATCGAATAGGTTTAGAGCTCAGTTCAACACGTCCTTTGCACAAGGCAACAACACTCAGAGAATTTCCAATTTTTTCATTTCGGAAAAGTTTATCAAAATTCAAAGTATTTCTTTTTCCTTTGTTTTATTTTAACCTTAGTTTTTAAGCTGAAAGTGAATTTACACACGTTTATCATATATTTTATATTTATTTTATTTTACATGCTTTTTTGAGACTTTATTGGGCGTAAGTATTCCTAAAGACTTGTAAGTATTACTCCATTAACTATGTGTATCTCTCTCTCATAGGGAAAGACTTGCAACACTCACACATAAAAAGAACAAAAAAAAAAAACGATACGAATGAAACTGATACGAAACAAACACATGGATCGCACTTTAGGTAAGTTCTTCGCCGATGAACTATATCTATGTCTCCATCTATATGTCTACTGATCGTTTCCTTCATAGGAGCTGCTACAGATTGCAACAAGTACAAAATAATTCTTCAAAATTCTGGTTCAACACGACATTCGGAAATTGCAATTGCTACAATTGAGTTTTAAATTATCTGTTTTATTATCCCTTTCGGATGCATAAAATAAAAAAAAAAAAACTTAAATATTTTACGTGTTTTCAATAATCATGATCGAAGGGGTCCGTCTATGTGGGCAGTCAGATTGACAGTGATTGGCTGATTGATCGATTGAGGTTGAGCGACGATTTATTGAAGTTCACTAAATAGGATTGAAGTAAAGATTGTTTGCAAAAAAGTGATTAGCTGAGAGTGATTAACAAAGAGTGATTGACTAAGAGTGATTGATTAGTAATTAATGTTAATAACAATACTAATGCTCATACTGATGTTACAGCAAATGCTAATGCTAATGCTAATACTAACTCTAATACTGATGCCTATGTAGAAGATGATGTAGCGACCGATGCAGAGGCTGAGACTGATGGTGATGCTGATGCAGATGCAGATGCTAATACTGAGAGTAATGAAGCAACGGCTCAGAGAGATGCTAGGGGATAGGGGTGAGGAAAAGGAAGAGGAAAAGGTTGAAAATGAGGTTATAACTGAGTCTGAGAATGAGGGCGAGTGTGAGGGAGAGGGAGAGTTCGAGGGCTTGGGCAGGGGTAAGGGAACGCGTGCGCATTGCATAGCAATGGACCACCCGGCGCGGTGCAGGGAATTCAAATGGGAAGTGGGAAACTGTCACGCGCCAGACAAAAGGTCAACGGGGTCATAGTTCACCGCTTTGCAGTTCCATGTCGATGTCCAGTTGCAGTTGCAGTTGCAGTTGACAATTGGCAACAAATCAAATATATATTTTTTTAATTTTGCGGCTAGCAAGCGGAAGTCCAAACAGAAGGACAACAGAATGAATGTCAATGCGAATGTGGATGCGGATGCGGATGCGGCTGCGGCTGCGGACGCGGACGCGGATGTGTTGCTGCGGTTTTGCGTTATGTGGGCAACAATTGAAATTGTTGCTAAACTAATTAAAGGGGCGCAGCCCTTTCGTTTGGAACATGCATGAAAAGCGTTTAGTATGAATTTGATTATAGCGATAGAGAGAGAGAGAGAGAGAGAGAGAGAGAGAGAGAGAGAGAGAGAGAGAGAGTGAGAGAGAGAGAGAGAGAGAGAGAGTGAGAGAGTGAGAGAGAAAGGGACTAACAGAGAATGAGAAGACGTGGAAAGGAGAGAGACTGGTAGGAGAGAGAGAGAGAGAGAGAGCGAAAGTGTGTGAGAAAGAGAGAAATATAGAGAGAGAGAGAGAGAGGGATAGACAGAGGGAAAGAGAGAGAGGGAAAGAGAGGAAGGAAGAGAGCTACAGTGAAAATAGAGAGAGAGAGAAAGAAAGACTCAGAGTGAGAGACAGAGACTAATGCGAGTGAAATAGAGATAAAGAGAGAGAGAGAGAGAGAGAGAGGTTCTCACTGCTAGAGAGAGAGAAAGTAATATATGGTGAGAGAGAAGATAAGTGGGTAAAGAGAAAGAAGGCAATAGATATTGATAGTCGTAATGTAAGAGAGAGACAAGAGAGCAAAAGAGGGAGAGGTAGAAACAAAGAAAAAGACTTAAGGAGTTAGAGATTATGAAGAAGCTCCTCTGCCCAACCTTTAAAAGCATTGAAAAATGAAATTAAAATGGCAATGCATAAAGATTTATAAGAAATAATTGAAAATAGAAATAGAGACAAAGGCGTAATTGAAGCGTGACTGTGATGTGATAGACGACCCCACGGACTACCAGGTACAGTCAGCCACTCAGTGGACTGTACCAGTTACACTGCGGGTGTCTGCAATGCGATACGCGCTACAGCAAATAGTTACAAATGCTGTAAGCCGAGAACCAAATTCGAAACGGAGTTCAGATTGGGAGAGGGAGAGGGGCGAAGCTATGATTGGACGGACGGATGGATGGATGGAGTCACAGCTGTGCCTAGGTAGAGCACAATTAGTGTTTGGCCGCAGCTAATTATGGCTACAATAACGCTGCGGGTGATGTCCGTTAGGTGTTTCGAGCCGAGGCGGCAGGGGGAGGCTGTGCGAGTGGACGGCGACTGAGGCTGGGGCGGGGTGGGGAGATCTGTTGACTGGTTGCCTTGACAGCAATTGGTCTGCGCCTTATTTCACATATATTTCGGTTGACATTTTCCATAAACTGTGAAACCCTTAATTAACTTTTTCAGGCACACAAATAATGTGGCTCGAGCGCTGGTCCAAAAACCGACGAAAAAGAATGGAAAAGGGACGTCATACCACTAATCCGGCTTGGTTTGGTTTCCATTCTTATTGTCCTTGCGCCCGTTTGCTTGTTCTTGTGCAATTTGAGACCAGGCTAAAAACACAAACACACACAAAATGCGACCAAAAACCAAACCAGACTGGAGACGAGACCCAAGACCCAGCAACCCGCCACCGCCTACCTCACTCACAGCCCCCGAGCTGTTTGTATTTATAACAAAAACAAATATCCGAGCGTAGTTCGAGGCTTTTCCAGACTCCAGGCGCACTGAAAGCGAATTCATTTCGAATCAAGTAGGCCGAGCATCGTCAAAGCTGTCAACCACATTCAGCTGTGAAAATCGAATAGATTTAGAGCTCAGTTCAACACGCCCTTTGCACAAGGCCACAACACTCAGAGAATTTCCAATTTTTTAATTTCGGAAAAGTTTATCAAAATTCAAAGTATTTTTCTTTTGTTTTATTTTAACCTTAGTTTTTAAGCTGAAAGTGAATTTACACACGTTTATTATATATTTTATATGCTTTTTGAAACTTTATTGAGCGTAAGTATTCCGAAAGATCTTGTAAGTATTACTCCATTAACTATGTCTATCTCTCTCTCTCTCTCTCTCTCTCTTTCATAGGGACATGCAACACACACACACATAAAAACAACAACAAAAAAAAAACGATACGAAAGGAACTGATACGAAACAAACACACGGATCGTACGTAAGTTCTTCGTCGATGAACTATATCTATGTCTCCATCTAAATGTCTACTAATCGTTTCCTTCATAGGAGCTACTACAGATTGCAACAAGTACAAAATAATTCTTCAAAATTCTGGTTCAACACGACATTCGGAAATTGCAATTGCTACAATTGAGTTTTAAATTATCTGTTTTATTATCCCTTTCGGATGCATAAAATAAAATAAAAATAAAAAAACTTAAATATTTTACGCGTTTTCAATAATCATGATTGAAGGGGTCCGTCTATGTGGGCAGTCAGATTGACAGTGATTGGCTGATTGATCGATTGAGGTTGAGCGACGATTTATTGAAGTTCACTAAATAGGATTGAAGTAAAGATTGTTTGCAAAACAGTGATTAGCTGAGAGTGATTAACAAAGAGTGATTGACTAAGAGTGATTGACTAAGAGCGATTGATTAGTGATTAATGTTAATAACAATACTAATGCTCATACTGATGTTACAGCAAATGCTAATGCTAATGCCAATGTCCATGCTACAGCTAATACTGATGATAATGCTAATGCCAATATCGATACTAATGCTCATACTGATGTTAAAGCAAATGCTAATGCTAATGCTAATACTAATACTAGTAATTCATGTTAATATCAATACTAATGCTCATATTGATGTTACAGTCAATGCTAATGCTAGTACTAATTCTAATTCTAATGATAATGTTAATATCAATACTAATGCTCATACTGATGTTACAGCAAATGCTAATGCTAATGACAATGTCCATGCTACAGCTAATACTAATGATAATGCTAATGCCAATATCGATACTAATGCTCATACTGATAAAGCAAATGCTAATGCTAATGCTAATACTAATACTAGTAATTAATGTTAATAACAATACTAATGTTCATACTGATGTTACAGCAAATGCTAATGCTAATGCTAATACTAATACTAGTAATTCATGTTAATATCAATACTAATGCTCATATTGATGTTACAGTCAATGCTAATGCTAGTACTAATTCTAATTCTAATGATAATGTTAATATCAATACTAATGCTCATACTGATGTTACAGCAAATGCTAATGCCAATGCCAATACTAATGCTAATGCTAATATCCATACTAATGCTTATACTGATGTTACAGTCAATGCTAATGCTAATACTTATTCTAATTCTAATGATAATGTTAATATCAATACTAATGCTCATATTGATGTTACAGTCAATGCTAATGCTAGTGCTAATACTAATACTAGTAATTAATGTTAATAACAAAACTAATGCTCATACTGATGTTACAGCAAATGCTAATGCCAATGCCAATACTAATGCTAATGCTAATATCAATACTAATGCTCATACTGATGTTACAGTCAATGCTAATGCTAATACTTATTCTAATTCTAATGATAATGTTAATATCAATACTAATGCTCATACTGATGTTACAGCAAATGCTAATGCTAATGCCAATGTCAATGCTACAGCTAATACTAATGATAATGCTAATGCCAATACTAATGCTAATGCTAATATCAATACTAATGCTCATACTGATGTTACAGTCAATGCTAATGCTAACACTAATTCTAATTCTAATGATAATGTTAATAAAACAAATATCCGAGCGTAGTTCGAGGCTTTTCCAGACTCCAGGCGCACTGAAAGCGAATTCATTTCGAATCAAGTAGGCCGAGCATCGTCAAAGCTGTCAACCACATTCAGCTGTGAAAATCGAATAGGTTTAGAGCTCAGTTCAACACGCCCTTTGCACAAGGCAACAACACTCAGAGAATTTCCAATTTTTTAATTTCGGAAAAGTTTATCAAAATTCAAAGTATTTTTCTTTTGTTTTATTTTAACCTTAGTTTTTAAGCTGAAAGTGAATTTACACACGTTTATTATCATATATTTTATATTTATTTTATTTTATATGCTTTTTTGAGACTTTATTGGGCGTGAGTATTCCGAAAGATCTTGTAAGTATTACTCCATTCACTATGTGTATCTCTCTCTCTCTCTCTCATAGGGAAAGACTTGCAACACTCACACATAAAAAGAACAAAAAAAAAAAAAACGATACGAATGGAACTGATACGAAACAAACACATGGATCGCACTTTAGGTAAGTTCTTCGTCGATGAACTATATCTATGTTTCCATCTATATGTCTACTAATCGTTTCCTTCATAGGAGCTGCTACAGATTGCAACAAGTACAAAATAATTCTTCAAAATTCTGGTTCAACACGACATTCGGAAATTGCAATTGCTACAATTGAGTTTTAAATTATCTGTTTTATTATCCCTTTCGGATGCATAAAATAAAAAAAAAACTCAAATATTTTACGCGTTTTCAATAATCATGATTGAAGGGGTCCGTCTATGTGGGCAGTCAGATTGACAGTGATTGGCTGATTGATTGATTGAAGATTGAGATTCAGCGACGATTAATTGAAGTTCAAGTGAGTGATTAGCTGAATAGGATTGAAGTAAAGATTGATTGCAAAACAGTAATTAGCTGAGAGTAAGTGACTAGGAGTGATTGACTGAGAGTGAGTGAGTGGGACTGATTGACTGACAGTCATTGACTGAGAGTGCTTGACTGAGAGTCATTGATCCACTTGTTGATTGACTAGCAGTGATTGACCTACTGGTTGATAGACCAACTGGTTGATTGACTAGTGATTGACCTACTGATTGATCCAATGACTGATTAACTAATTAACTGACTAAAGGCTTACTGAAAATGGACTGATGGAAGATTGATTGACTGATTGAGCAATTGAATTTTGGCTGATTGACTGAAATATCGATAAAAGATTTGCTCAAGGAGTAAATGGCTGAATAAATTTGAAAGTTGAGTAATTGACGGAAGATTGACTAAATGAAGATAAAATATTTGAACGATTGACACCAATGAACTATTGCATGATTACGTGATTGACAATCGACTACTGTGATTGACTGATTGATGGATGGACTGATTGACTAATTATATTATATACGGATACTGATACTGATACGATACTGATAGATGGACCTGAAGGTGAAGTCATAACCGATTGAGTGAATGATTGATAGATGTTCAGCTCTATTATACAATTTCAATACATTCTTAAGAATAGATATTTGAAGTGCCAATTGAATTGATGGTCAATCAATAAGCCAATCGAGTGTTAATGTTACACAAAGGACATTCAAGGGCATTCAAATTTTGCAGTCAGTCGAACAAACGAATGGGTTATTTTTGTTGCACAACCGCAAATATCCTGGTGTCCAGCGACCCGCACAAACACACACACACCTATACACCCACATATGCACACCTGAGCTGGTTTTAGTCGCATGTGTCCTGTGCAGGACACACAGACTCATTATGCCATGTGGTCAAACACAAAGTATGTCTGCATGCGGTGCGGCTTAACAATGTTGCTTTGAAGCAAAAACAAACACACACACACACACACACACACACACACACACACACACACACACACACACACACACACACTCACTCACACACACTTAAGAAGAAAAGAGAGAGAAAAAACAAAAACTAAACAAAGTAAAGGACGAACTGTGCAAATTTAAGGCTTCTGCCATGCCATGGCCAGCCGGGCCAGGCAATGTGTGGATAATGCGGCGCCATTAAACACATTATAAGGTTAGCCCAAAGAGCGGGCGTTGCTGGGCGAGGATTGGATACCACAACAGGCGGCAGCCTGCTCGAGCACTTCTCTTATAATTATTAGCTTTTGAATAGCTGCGGCGCTGCCCAAGTCTAGATTACACGCAACTCCCCAAGCAGCAAGAGCGACAGTAGCAGCGACAGCGACAGCAGGTCCCTTTGTTGTGGTCGACATGTGGACGATGAAGCTCTTCATTTTGTTGTACGGTAAACCATTTCACTGTCATATGATAGTTCCCGTTTCACATTCACGAAAGCGCGTAAATAGTTGCGAAAGCAGTTTTTTGGTAAATTTCTAGTGATTAACTAGGCCCAGAAAACAAAATGGGAAAGGAAACGAGACTTGAAAATAGAGTGCATAGAGAGCTCCCATTCTCTCTCTAAATATCTGTCACCAGCAAGAGAGTATCCCTCTCTTTATCTTTCTCTTACTATCTTCTCTATCTATCTGTCTCTCTCCTTTTAACTATCTCTTACACACTCTCTCTCTCTCTCTTTCTCTTTTTTTGCTTTTCACTCTCTCCATATACATATGTATATATCAGACTTTTTTACTATTTCTCTTTTTCTCTCTTACTACCTTTCACTTCCTCTCTCTGTCTCTCTCCCTTACGCTCATCTCTCTCATTATAATTTATCCTTATTCCTTAGATCTACTTAATTGCTTGGCGTTGCTCCTCATTCACAGGTAAAAACTTAACTCAGTAGTTAAGGTATTTGATGACCCTAGTTTTACGAGGGTAATTCAGGTAGTTTTCTCAAATCTGAAATTGATTCGTTTTGTGGTTGAAGTCTTTAATGGGTTTTTACCTTAAATAAATTTAAGCGCTATATTATCTCTTATTTATGTTATTCTTGAAAATCCTTGTGATTCTCAGTTCTGGAAATAGCTAACAAAATATATAAAGAGAAAATGTTAAAAATCTCATGTTAATATTTTAAGTAACAGAAATAAAAATATGTATTAAAATGTAGAAAAATTGTAATTTTATTTGAAATAATATTTTAGTTTTCTTTTTAACTGAGTTTCGAGACTCATCTCAATTGAAGACCAATGTCGGACCAGCTGACCAGGCCAATTTGGAAATTAAGATAATAATGCGAAGAACGTTAGATGAGCGTGTGAAATGCAGGCTTAAGTAATCCGATAGTTTTTATCTAAGCTCGCTAACCAGACCAATTTGGAAACCCAATGAGCTCATAAAGGAGAGAATCGAGAATCGGGAATTGCTGAGCACAAAAAGTGCTTTGTGCTAGTTATTGATAGGCACAATGCGCGGCTATTGTGAATGTAGCCCAAAAGTGGGTATAAGGTTACCTACCCACGGACAGAGAGATAGAGAGAGAGAGAGGCATATGTCTATCTCTGTTTGAATGTTGAGGAAATGTCAATATTTGTGATTACCGCGTGGCATTTCTAGCGAATTTCGCGGCGGTATGGCTTTGTTTTATTCTCTATTACCTCAAGGGTCGTTGCGGCTTTTCCTTTGTCACAACCATAAAAACCAGAAGAGAGAGAGAGAGAGTGAGAGAGAGAGAAAGGAACTGTTGTTTTGCTGTTGATTATGTAATGTTCGTGGCTGGAAACTAAGACGCAGTTGCAAGCGCTTCATCGGTATCAGTTCCTATTTGGTTAAACATGCTCGCTGCCCGCCTTTGTTTGTTTGTGCGCCAGTTCCCTTCGGCTCACAGTTTGTGCTCATCCGTTTCCGATAATCGGATATGGTAAAACTGTTGACCGTGGGAGCGACAAGCGACGAGTGCCAAAAACAAATATTCAAATCCATGTAAATTGACTGAAAGCAGATGCTGTTCCCAAAGTTTGATTTGTGACTAATGGAAATAAAAATCATTCAATTATAGAAACAATCTACAAAAGTGTAGCGAGTAGTAGAGTAGAGAGTAACGAGTAGAGAGTAATTTGTTATTCGCGATTGCTAAGTCAATGACAAGAGAGAGTTGATTCACAGACTTGTTTAGTGGGAAGTTTCAAATCGAAATGCAACGAGTAGTTGAGTGTTCAGTAACGAGTGCCAAGCAGTGTGCCTATGCAGACAATAGCGAGTAAGCAGCAGAGCAATAAGTAACGAATGCCAAGTAGCGAGTGTCTGCAAAGCCAAGTCTTAGCAGTCGAATCGAATGCTGAAGCCAAAACTAACGAGTAGTCATGTGAGTGTGAAGTAACTAACACTTATACATACATATGTATTCACGTTCTGATATCTCAATACCTATAGCATTGGGAAGCGTACCTTGAAATTCTATTCAATGGGTCGCTCTCTAACTTATCCATTGTCAGCTGTGACGATCGCGTCGATCGATCGATCAATCAATTTCGGCTGTGAACTCATCAAACACTTGTGAGCGTGTGTGATGTTTGTTAATGTGGATGACGCTTCAGGGGCAACTGCTGACAAGTGTTCAGAGAGCGAGAGAGCGAGAGCGCGAAAGAGTGAGACAGAGAGAGTGGCAGAGCTAAGCGGATTAGGTTACAGCAGCGTGTAAAGGACAATGCAGGACGAGCTACATAAAGGAAAAAAAAGAGGGAAGCGCCAAATTCAACCACTGACAACAATGAATAAAAAGACAAAGTACAAGTAGAAGTAGTAGAAGAAGAAGAGGGAGTATGAGTGATATAACAATGCGACGCAGGTGGTGCGAGGCGCGCGTCATGTGCCAAGTGGATTTGCAGCTTGTAATCCTTGTAACGAAAACTCAAGAGTTCCTGTCACACATAACACTAGAATTGCATTCGCCGATTAGTTTGATCTGATGTTTGATTAAATTCGTATCGAGCGCAAGTTTTTGGCTTGAGTCTTTCGTTTAGAGTAAGTCTCTGTAGTGTCTCTCACTCTCTCTGTTTCTCTGTCTCTGGAGTGGCACTTGGCTGTGCCATAGACCAAAAAACAAGCTGCGTCTGTCTCAAGTGCAACTCGAAAGCGCCTTCAGCCATGCAAATTAAACAAAAATTTCAAGTACAGTTGGCCACAAGCAACACACACACACAGAGAGAGAGAGAAAGAGTAGGAGCGAGTCTGACAGCAGCTGTTGCAGTCGTTAAGCATCGCCTCCACACGCTGAGCAGCTCATAAAACTTAAACGTTATGCAGTAAAAATATATGTTCGGACTGCCCAATACTCACAAAAAGTGTTGGACAACAGCACACAAACAACGAAAGGCAACACTCTGTGTTGGTCATGTCATCGATGCTGTTGCCGATAATGATGCGGCTCATTTGTTGGCCAAAATGATGTCCTTTTTTTATATGCTCATGTCCTGTGTGTTGTGGATGGGCGCCACTGACTGCACCATGCTTGCTCAGCCGTCACAAGACAGCGATAGCCACGCCCAGAAGGGGTGTATCCAGTTGGCAATGGGCTGGGCTTCGATATATCTTGAAGAGACTTGAAACTTGGATTGGATGACTGATTTGCCACGCTCCCGAGCGTTGCCCGAGTCTATGCTCAAGTTTGCCAGTTTTTAGCTTTGCATTCACACAGGCAAACAGCCAGCAAGTCAATATACTCACTTTCCACTTCATGGACGAGCATAAAATGAGATATAGTAAATTTTACACGACTAGCAAATACCCTGTCTCAAGCAGTTTGACTTCCCTTTTATAAAACTTTAAGCAGCTCAACTCTGCGTAGCTCTAGATTTGCTCTTCTAGTTTGACTCAGCTATATATATTATCAACAGTTATCAATATACCCTCTTAATGCACGCTTCTTAAGTCGAGGGCATAGGAACGATGGCAGCGCGTGGCGTCATAAAACACAGCAGCCACACCGAAAATGATTAAATTTGCAGTGCCTTGCGAAAGGATGCGAAAGTGCGTTTGTCTCTCTCTCTTTCTCTCTCGCTCTCTCTTGTTCTGTGTTTGCGAAATCGTAAATATCAGATAGCCATACGAAGTGCTCAATTGCCAGCGAGACAGAGTCCCCTTCGCCGTATACTTATACACTCAACTGTTAAAATATTATATATTTTGTAAGCATCTGCAGAGATTACATAAAGTTGCTTGTCTTATACCCTATAAGAGCTGTCCAAATGGGTTGCTCAGCTGGTTAGCTCACGAACCTTTTCAGTTAACGTCTTCAGGTTCTTCATAGCTATACCAGGCAGATGTTTAAGTAGAAGCTTATAAAAGATATTTGCACATGCATCACCTATGAGATACCCTGTAAATGTTGGCTATTCTGCAGCATGTATATATGATATACCCTACATTGATTCCAAGTATCAAGCCCAACTGTCTGTTCATCACAGAAATATTCATAGCAAATTTGGTCTCTCGCGCTTTTCTAGTCTTCAAAGTATGCCTAATCGAAGCAACGATTTTCGATCGATAAATGGTTTGAGTTATCGATAAGAAGTGAACAGCTACTGCAAGGTAGGGGTAAACACTAGTATATATATTTGAAATTTCAAGGCTTGAGCTCTTGTAGCTTCCGAGCTTAGAGCTGAGAGCTTGGCGAGGCAGACAGAGCTCGACTTGATCAGTTATCTATCTATGACTCATCGTTTCTGCCACGCCCACTTCTTCTTCTAACACAGATTCAAGTTAATAATAATACATATTCGAATGGCTATTCAGTCAAACTTCTCCAATTCGAGCGCCGTCGCAGAGTATGCAACAGAAGCGCTTTCAATCGACCAGCCCAAAAGTATGCAGCACCAAATTGAATAGTTCACAATATTTGTGGAAAATTGTGAGCCACGAACGATGTCACATTAAAAGCAACTTAATTAAATTGTAATTGGATATTTTTTGAGCGCGTTTCCGGCGACCACAAACAAACGACGGCGTCGCCTCATCTAATGTGCCCCAAAATTCCCAGCCCAACACCCTCGGCCCCATCCCCTGGTCGGGCTGACACGTGGCCCTCGATTGGGCGGGGGGTTGATTTGGTCTCTGATTGTGTTGCCGCAGCGCGGCGGGGTTGTCCTTTGTCTCTTGCTGCATTGTTGATGCAACGAAACTAATTTAAAGTACTTCACGCGACGCGACGCGATGCGACGCAGCGGCTAATCCGACGCACTCGCTCCAGCAGTGTGTGATAACTTCGTTAAGTTGTTGTTGACGCATATGGGACAGTAATAACAATAAGCTGATAGTAATTAAATAGCTCAGTCACGTGCCATGCAAAGGACATGAGTCAAAAATTGCCCCTTAATAAGTTAGCATTTGGGCTCATCAGAGCTGAGATAACTAACTTTCACATGCCCCTGCCTTGGGTGTCATAACTATTCGTTAGAAATGCCACATTCGCTACACTTGATAGATTCCAATTAACAATTGAGATAAGAGTATATATATATATATAAGTATCTGTATAGAAATAGGTTTTTAGTGAGTGCTATGACAGTGGGCATATACGGACCTCTTACCTCAATCTAAGCTCTCTACTTGTTACTTATACTACTAGTCAGTTTTGTACTTGTTCTATTCGCTATTGTTGAGCATGGAACAGCATGGGCTTTATTGCTCTCATTACTCTTTACTCGCTACCTCGTTACTACCAACTCTTGACATCTTCAGTTCCTACTTCTCTATTATACCCTGAACCCATTGAAAATGGGAAATCAGGGTATAATGGTTTTGTTAAAGTGTCAAATGTATGTAACAGGCAGAAGGCAGACCCCATAAAGTATATACATATACTCTTGATCAAGACGACGAGCTGAGTCGATATAGCCATGTCCGTCTGTCCGTTCGTCCGTCCGTCCGTCCGTCCCTCCGTCCATATGTGAGAACGCGTTGATCTCAGAACCTATAAGAGCCAGAGATATGAAATTGTTTCCCTGTATAGCACGCGCATATCAAGTTTGTTTTAAAAAATCGATAGCTTTTCCGGTTTTTTTTATCAATTAAAAACCTTATCGAAATCAAGTTATTAAATTATATCTCATACATCTTTTGAGCTAGAGTCTCCAAATTTTGTATTTAGATTAATTGAACGCAGATCGGACGGTTGTCCTAGTCGAACACCACCGACTAGAGTTTTCTTACTTATTTTGTATTAGCTTTAACTAGTCCAATATATACCTTAAGTAGCCTGTCATATTTGCATTGATTACACTGGTTACAAAAGTATATAAAAGTGTATTCCTCTTCACTGGTTACTCTCTAACCTCTACTAGTTATTTTTCACATATTCTTAACGAATAGATACTTCTTTACAAGATAGTTTTGTTATCCTCAGACCAATTTATTGCTCAGCAACTTCGTCTCACTCGTCATCAGCTTTAATGCTCAACATACTCATGGTTATTTCTTATACATTTCTTCATTCAATTTATATGCATAAGAAAGCAACAAATGAGTGCTTACCAGTTTGATAATTTTATAATCATAAAGATTTTCTTTTCATTATTCTGTCTAAGATTTTGTTGCTTTAAGCCACTCGTTACTCAACGCTCTAATTAAGCCAGTTCGTTGCGGGCTTACTCGCTCAGTAAAGAGCTACTTCACATAGCTTTAAAATGTTTGGCTTGCAATTACTTATGCTGACAACTACGTACATCAGAGACACACACACTCACACACACCTAGACACAGGCACACAGAAATTTCACATGATATTTAGGACTGACTCGGAGCGGGGAAAATTTATAGAATTCTCTTTGACAGGCGCCACATCAACGTCGGCGTCAACTATTTGCACAATATATTCAGAAAATCTTTTAACGAATAAAATTTCATTTGTTTACAACTCATTGAAAAGCCACAAAGCTTTTGCCCGTGGGCTTTATTTGTCAGTTTGTTGGTCAACATGTGCGTGTGTCTTCCTCTCTCTCTCCTTCTCTCTCTCTCTCTCTCTCACTCTGTTTACAGAAAATTATGGCTGGTATTGCTGGGACAATTAAGACTTGGGCACATAAACGACCAAGTTGACAGTATTAAGAACTGTGCATCCAAAACTTTTAATTGAAATAATTCGTTTTGGGATTGGCAACAGCAACAAACTTCTGACAGCAAACTTTGCGCTTTGTTTTCCATTTATTGCTGAATCATGTTTCGATGGCGTTTTGCAAATTGGCTTTGTCTTTAAAAAGCCTTCAATCATTTATAGTCGGTGGCAAGTGCAAAAGGCACTCAATGCGCAGCTCATGTAACGAGATAACTCTAAAGTGACGAGTCCCTCTCCATCTGTCTCCCTCTCTCTCTCTCTCTCTCTGCTGGCTATTGATGGAATAAGTAGCTCTAAACACAGCTAATAAATGTTGTTTCAGATTCTTGAAAGTTTTGACAGTTTGACAGTAATGAAACAAATAACTTGTCAGGGGTAAGCATAGGGGATTGTGTAAAAGGAACGAGTCTCTGTGAACTGCTGTCTGCCCAACTGTGTTTCAGTTTCAAACACTTATAGTAAACAATAAAGAGACTTTGTCATAATAGTGGGCTGTGGTGCAGCGAGTCTTTGTTTCATCACAAGACATTTGGCCAAAGTAACGAGTCTCAATCTAACGAGTGTTTGCTTATCGACGAGTTGATTCAACGAGTCTTAGTCAAAGTAGTTCAACTTTCCAGCTACGTTAGCCAAACCTAAGAATCTACACAGCTCAGTGACAACAACGAGTAGCTCTTAAAAGTAACGAGTAACTATTTTATTCGCTGCATTTGATAAATTAAGCTAAAAAATATATCCTCTGTCGCCCGCAAACTTGTAGCAGACACGCTTGAAGCACATGCGACGTGGCGCCGCACTCATTTGGGTGCTGCTGCTGGCGATGGTTGTTGATGTTGCTGTTGTTGATTCGCTCGTTGCATTCGTGGGCAGAGTGGTGCTCTCACTCGTTGACTCGCCGCTGCCAGTACTCGTCGAATTACTCGCTGTGGTTGACTCTGTGGCCGTGCCGTCGTCCGTCGTTGTCGAATTGCCCGCCAAGGTGGTGCTCTCTAGCGGATCGGTAGTGGTGGCATTAATTGGGCTCTCAGTGCTGGTGGCATTCGATGGATCCGTTTCGGCATCGAGGAAATTCAACAAAACATCCATAAACTTTTGTATGGCATTGCGATCCTCTGAGGTGAAGGTCTGCGCTGTGGTGCCAGCGATTAGCCAAGCACCGCTGGCCATGGCAACCAGCAGCACCACCACAAAACGTTGATCATTGCTCAGGGCTGACATTTGGTATCTTAGGGGGGCTTTCAGCTGGGATGTTTGGGCTGTTGGGTTGTTAGTCAAATTTCTAACTGGCTGCCAACTGTTTGCGATTTGAGCATTTTATACCAAGCTCTACCACTCGATGCCAGCTAAGCGATATCTCTATGCGGAAATCGAAAAATCCAAACACTGCCCACACCACACAGTGGCTGTGGGCACGTGCATGACCAGCAGCAACAGATTAATTGTTAACTGTGGCTCTACTTTAGTATCTGGGTCAGCTTCTAATTTCATAACCGTTGAGCAACAGTTCGAGTGAGTTTTTTATTAATATTGTATATATATGCAGCGCTCTCTCACTATCTCTCTGTCTTTGTGTCTTTCATTCTGGCATAGACTTTACATAAGCTTGAACCTAAGTTAGGTGAATTGAAGTTGCTTTGATAGAGTATTACTTGATTATGAATGAGATATGGAGCCTAATGCCTAGAAGCCGCTAGAGTCGTTGAGTAGTTGAGGAAATTGTAGAAATATAATTAAAATCTTTAAAAAGGATTAAATGTAATTGATTTTTGATCATTTATTTCCATGATAGCAATATGATATATCAATTTGATCTAGGCAATATATCTGAAAAAGAAAGAGAAGAAATTGTATTACAAAAGCTCAGCTCAGACAGAAGACAGGAGGAACTTATATATATATCAAATAAAAATATAAGAAATGATAAGGATAAATTATGATATTCTGCCGCTAAGCCTTAGTCTAAAGTTTACAAGTTCAATATTATACAATATTTTATATAGTTATGTATAGTTTTTATATATAGTTATATATATCATAGCCCTGTAAAGATACGACTTAAAGATCTATATCAGTTCTATCCACCTACGCTTACCTTCAATCAGTGTTGATGCAGCCTTTTCCAGCCAAAGTCTTAAGCTTTAATATCTGATGGACCACAGCGAGAGATAAACCGTAGATGACAAATAATGCGAGAAGAATGCGAATGTGACAAGCAAAGCGAAATCTAGTCGCTGTTGTCAACATCAACGCCGATGGTGTTTGGCGATTTGCGGTCACGTTTGTTGCATGCCAATAGCGCATACGACACGATTAGCTTTGGGTCTTCTGGCCGATGGGCGTTATCAGCTGCTGCGACAAGTAGTCGCATTTACTCACAGCCCAGCTGATAAACATCAGCACAAAGAGGCCGGCATAGCCATAAAAGCGCTTCGCCCAGTGCCCATCAATATCAATCGCTGAGGTTGCGATCATCGGGGCGCACTTCTGAGAAAACTGTGCAGACAAAGTGAAAAGTCAACGGAGACAACAAAATGTGGCGCCTTCAGCTGTTTTTAATTTTATCCACCGGCTTCCTCATACCTTTCGAGGCGAAGCCAGCCACGAGCTCAACATCCGCGCCAACAACAGCGTCGTCGGCAGCGGCTAGAAGAGCGGGGAATATCGGACGGCTGGCGGCCAAGGATCTGGCTGATCTGCTTATGGCTAGCATGCAGGCACGTGGCATCAAGCTATCGGACTCCCAGCAAACGACGGTCAAGTCCCTGCGAGACATGGAGGCGACGGAGCTGCAGGGCGGCGCTATACTCCTGCAGCTGGGCATGGATGTGATCATTGATGTGCTGATTGGCAGCAGCGCGAATGGCAGCTGTGATCGCGTCATCAAGGACATCAAGAGATCAACGGATAAAAACAGCCTGACGCTCAGTCTGAAATCCTTCCTGGCCCTGTGCGCCTTCAACAGCATCGACTGCTCGCAGAAGCAAGTCGTGCAGATCATCAAGAGCACGACATCAGTCAAAGCCTCCGACTTGCCTATGCTGGGCAGTCGCAGCACACGCACAGCCCTCCAGCAAACGGACAAAACGTCAAACATCAGAGGCGATCGCGAATCAATTGTCAATTTCCTACAAGCAAGAAGCGTGCCCGAACTGAGTGCCATATTGAGCACGCTGCTGCAAGTGTGCGGCGCATCCAGTGCCGAAACTCAGCGCATTGTACAGAATCTGATTGAAAGTAAGTACCGAAGCAAGCTAGGAGGTAGCATGTGAAGAGTGGCAAAGGACAATTAGCTAACGAAAGCGGACGAGTCCAATGGATTATATAAGCTAACTTGACTTTCTCCCTTTTCAGTGGGTCCCAAGGACAACAGCAAGAAGTCGGCCGTCAATGTATTGCAGATCAATGGATTTAGCACGCTAATTATTTCCCTGACGGACAGCTTAACGTCTATTGCGAATGGCAACAAGAGCGGCTTCTGTGCGGCTACGCCAGACAGTTGGATTGTACGTCTGCTGGATATGGGAGTGGCAAAGGTCATTATTATGGGTCTAATGACGGCCCTCGACCGCTCGCTGCCCACATCATCCAACTCGCTGATACGTAAGTAGCAATCAGTTGAAAATGAACTTGTTATTGAAGTCACTGGTCATTGCAGAGCAATCGGCAAACTTGGTGAATCCAAATGTGCCATTTGGAAAGGACTCACCCACCGCCAAGCGTTCCAGTGGCTCTCTTCCTGTGGTTGGCAGCCTGTTGGGAGGTATTGCCAACCAAGGAGGCAACTCGATTACAAGTAAGTGGCCTGAAAGGTTTCTAAGATATTTGATTTACAATAATCATCTACTCCTTTCAGCTGGTGCCAAAAATATTGTCTCTGGAAATAACAATTTCTTCGGACAACTTGTCGATGCCAATGTGCCTGCCGCTGTGGATGCTAACATCTTAACCAATACCGTTGGTACGGTGACAGGCTCTGGTGCTGGAGGTGCTGGCAGTCCAGTCAGCTCTGTGCTTGCTTCTGGACGTTCGATTGCCAACCAAGGAGGCAACTCGATTGCAAGTATGTAGCCTGAAAGTTATTTAAGAGATTTTGTTACCAAGAATCATTTCCCTCTTTCAGCTGGTCCCAAAAACGTTATCACCGGAAATAACAATTTCTTCGGACAACTTGTTGATGCCAATATCCCTCTTGCTGTGGGTGCCAACGTCTTGACCAATACCGTTGGTACGGTGACAGGCTCTGGTGCTGGAGGTGCAGCCAGTCCAGTCAGCTCTGTACTTGCTTCAGGACGTTCGCAGCCTCGCAATATTGCCAACCAGGGAGGCAACACGATTACAAGTACGCCGTTTTCTAAGCATTTTCTTTCTAAACTTAATCACTTAATGATCTTTTTCCAGCTGGTGCCAAAAACGTTGTCACCGGAGATAACAATTTCTTCGGACAACTTGTCGATGCCAATATCCCTGCGGCTGTGGGTGCCAACATCTTGACCAATACACTTGGCACAGTTGGTGGCTCTAGTGCCGGGGGCAGTCCCGTCTCATCTGTACTTTCCTCCGGACAGAATATTGCTAACCTGGGTGGCAACAGGATCAATTGTAGGTGCCTAAGCAATTTGCCTAAGAGAGTTACTCCAATATAATTGATATTTCCAGCTGGTCCCAAAAATGTCGTTAGTGGAAATAACAATTTCTTTGGCCAACTTGTGGATCTTGATGTCCCAGCAGCTGTGGATGCTAATGTGCTGACCAACAGGGTTGGAACACTTACAGGTAACCAAGCCCTTACCGGTGGCAGGGCTGCCGGCTCTCCATTCTCATCATCCTCTCTGATGAGATCTGGAAATATTGCCAACCAGGGTGGCAATACCATTACAAGTAAGTGTCTTCCCCGACAATCTGAAGCTTTCCTCATCTAATCTTTGGTCATCATCAACAGAGGGTCCCAAGAATGTGGTTAGAGGAGATGGCAACACTTTCATTACTGGAGTCGATGGTGATATCGCTGCTGGAGTTGGTGCCAATTTGCTTAACTCTGTTGTGGGCACAGTAACTGGCGGATCTGGCGGTGGTGGTGGCGGTGCTGGTGGTGCTGTTGGAGGTCTTTTGGGTGGTGGTTCCGGCTCCTCAAGAGGTCAAAACATTGCCAACAAAGGTGGTAATACCATAAGAAGTGAGTGTTGAAGTCTTATACGCGTAGGTTTTCTTTTCTAACTCTTTTTTTTTTTGCATTTATCAGCGGGTCCTAAGAATGTGGTTACAGGAAGCGGCAATACTTTCATCAAAGGAGTTGATGCTGATGTTCTGGCGGGAGTTGATGCCAATGTGCTCAACAGCGTTGTGGGCACTGCCACAGGCGGAGGCTCTGGAGGCTCTGCAGGTGCTGGTGGTCCAGCCGCTGGTGGTGCCGGTGGTCTATTGGGCGGTGCTACCGGTGGTCTGCTGGGTGGTGTCACCGGTCTTTTGGGTGGTGTTACTAAAGGCGTTTTGGGTGGTGTTACTAAAGGCGTTTTGGGTGGTGGAGCTGCAGGTGGTCTGTTGGGTGGTGCTACCGGAGGTCTTTTGGGTGGTGGCGGTGCCGGTGGTGTAGTAGGTGGAACCTCTAGCACCTCTGGTGGCCGAAACGTTGCCAACCAAGGCGGTAATACCATCACAAGTAAGTGTATTCTTCCAAAGCTCAATGTGTTCCACGTCTAACCCACATTTTTTTATCATCAACAGAGGGTCCTAAGAACGTGGTTAGAGGAGATGGCAACACGTTCATCACTGGAGTCGACGGTGATATCGCTGCTGGAGTTGGTGTTAACTTGCTCAACTCTGTTGTGGGCACAGTAACTGGCGGATCTGGCGGTGCTGGTGGTGGTGGCGGTGCTGGTGGTGTTGTTGGAGGTCTTTTGGGCGGTGGTTCCGGCTCCTCAAGAGGTCAGAACATTGCAAACAAAGGCGGCAATACCATCACAAGTAAGTGCATTTGGCTAACATCAAAGTTGTTCATTTGTAATGCTCTAATTTCTGTATAATAGCGGGCGCTAAGAATGTGGTTACTGGAAGCGGCAACACTTTCATAAAGGGAGTTGATCTTGATTTGGTTGCTGGAATCGGCGCCAATGTGCTCAACACAGTTGTGGGAACTGTAACTGGCGGTAATGTGCCTCGTGACGACATTGTTCAGGTGGTCGATCGGCAAGGCAATGTACTGATGAACATCTGGGATAAGGATGGTGTGACAGCAACTGGCAGCGGAGGCGCCACTAATATAGGCAATGACTTTTCCAATACCGTCAACAGTAAGTGAATGAGGTCTCTAGCTATGCTGTGGCTAAGCAACTAACGTCTTTTGCAGAGGGTCCCAAACAAATTGTGATGGCCAACGATACGACGATCTTGAAGCTGGTGAACTTGGATGCATCGGCATTGGCTAAGATTGATCTGCTGAACTCCATCAGGGGCAGCAGCGGTGCCTGCAATGGCATTGCCAATAAGTTCGACAATGAGTTGAACAGTGAGTACTCAGATCAAAGATCATAGTTGAAGCGAAGAATTCACTTGGTATTTACCTACAGGTGGACCGGAGAACATCGTTGAAGGCAATCGGAATACGTTTGTCACCTTGTTGAATCTCAACTTGGATGCTTTGGTCAACTTACAAGCCCTGAATAGCGTTATTGGTAGTGTGGGCAATGATTGTCCTGTGACACCTGAGCCACCCACACCAGAGCCGCCAACTCCTGAGCCACCAACTCCGGAGCCACCGACGCCATCGCCACCAACTCCGCAGCCTCCTACACCTTATCCCCCAACACCATTCCCACCCACACCCGAGCCTCCCACCCCAAATCCACCTACTCCTAGTCCACCTACCCCTAGTCCACCTACCCCCAACCCCAACACCTGTTATCGCCGCTACTGTCGCAGATGGCGCACTCGCCCCAGTTACTTGTGCCACAAAAACTGCGGCGGCTCATACGTCTACAGGCCCTAAGGCAGCCCAAAGGATTCACGCCGGGGCTTACGTGAGCTGTTTCTAAAATGGGCTAAGCTGCCATTAAGCGAGGCAGCCATGCACCCCTCCAATTTATATCGCATAGCATGCACCTATTTATTTATTTTACCTACTTTCTAAGTGAACTTGTTTAATGTGTTTGATGTATTAAAAGACAACTGAATTATTTATTACAAAATGAAAAGTTTCTCAACTGGGATGGAGGGCTATGGCATTCGTGTTGGGTTTCATCAAGGCGCGCGCGACACTTTCAAATTTAAGAAACATATTTATAAATTCAACCAATGAACTCACAACAAAATGAAACAGCCACAAATTGTGTTGGACTTGAAGATACCCTGTTGAATAGACGAAAAAGCTTAAGCCAAGTCATAGACTACCATAAGTTACTTTGGGTAAGCAACTCGCTATAGGCCACTCTCTAATGGGAAGACCTGCTTGCCTAGCTTGCCAAAAAGTACAGGGTACAATGGTACAAAGGTAAACAAAATGCAATTACATTCAAAACGAAAAAGTTTAAACAGCGCGGAGGCTAGGACATAGCCAAGCAAATGGAGGGTGGGAGCCAAAAAGCAACTCGGCATAAATAAAAGATAACATTATTAACACCCAAGAGCCAAGTGAAGCACCTCGAGTACTCGGTTAGACAAATGGGCGTCAGCGCTGACTCAATACGGAAAAGTTGGTAGCTGCCAGCGTCACGGCGCCCAAGCGAACACCCACCCCCCCGCCAACAGTCCGACTGCCCGCCTACACGAATTGGAATGTAGAACGTGCTCACGCCACATGAAATCATAATGAAAGCAATAAAAATATCAGCAAAGTTGCCCGAACAACCAAAAAAACAAAAAAAAAGCCGAAACAAAAACAAGAAAACAAAAAACAAAGTACTGAAAAATGTACAGAGCAAAACAGTACAAAACGGAGCAGATTCTTGAGTTGCCCGTGTCGCACCCATAATTGATGACCTGAGATAATTTGTTATGGTTATGAAACGTGAAACAAACACGGGGCGGAAATACATAACACAAGTACGGAAATACAAAATATGGAGCGCAATTATAAATTTTAGACCAACAGCTTATGGTACTCTCTCCCTCCCCCTCTCTCTCTCTCTCTCTCTGTCTCCCTCTCTTTGGCTCGGTTGCCCAGGATGATGATGCCGAATGGTGAATGTTGCCAAGCTGCTAATGATAAGCGATAAGCGTGAACTTCACTGGGTGTTAAATATTATGCGACACCTCTGGGACACAATTCGTTCCACTTGGTATGTGGGTAAACTCCTAATGAATACCTGCTAGCTTCTCAAGTCTTAAGAATTTGTGAGAACAAAATAAATGAATTGTGAGTCTTTTGCTTAAAGATGGAAATTTAAATATGCTTTAGCTGGAAAAGTTTGTAATTTGTTTGCATTATCGAGCGACTACTGTAAACTAAAAGCAAAATATCATTAATTATCATTAATATTATTGTGAATTGGTATTAATATTATCAGTTTAATCGTATTAATATTGTTATCATTTAATATTCATATCATGTCATTATCACTATTATCATTATTAGATTTACTATCATTATCATCAGCATATTCATTTTCATTTTCATTAGCATTAGCATTAGCATTGTAATTATATTTATATTTATAGCTATTGTCATTGTCATTGCCATTGTCATTGTCATTGTCATTGTCATTGTCATTGTCATTGTCATTGTCATTGTCATTGTCATTGTCATTGTCATTGTCATTGTCATTGTCATTGTCATTGTCATTGTCATTGTCATTGTCATTGTCATTGTCATTGTCATTGTCATTGTCATTGTCATTGTCATTGTCATTGTCATTGTCATTGTCATTGTCATTGTCATTGTCATTGTCATTGTCATTGTCTAAACTGTTATACTAAGTATTAGTTTAAATAGCATAAGTTAGAATATCTTTTTCTGACTGCCTTCCACTAACATCATGCAGGATTCAATCCCCATTCCGAGCTTCGTCATTCATTTAGGCAGAGCAAGAAAATTCTGGATGCTTCACGAAGTTTGCCCCAAGTTAAAGAACTATCCAAAAAAGTAAAAAAAAAACTCCACAAATTTATTAAGAGAAAAAGATTTGCTTGCTTGAAAAATGTTTGTTGAATAAATCAATATTTTTTCTTGTTTCCGTCGGTTGTTGGGCCTTCGGGGGGGTTAGGCATATAAAATGCAACAGACTTTTAGGCGCAGACATGTTTATGTACTTGTCAGACAGCCAGACGAGTTCCGCAACTAGACCCCTGGCCCGCTGCGACTGTCTGTCTGCCTGACCCTGTTTTTTTTTTTCTTGTTTTTTTTTAGATTTGTATCGCCCGCATCTGGGGCTCAGGTTGTACTACATCTATCTAGCTATCTAGCTATCTATCCAGCTACTAGTCTCTGGTTGGCTTTCACTTTCGCTCCGCTTTGTTTTACTGCTTGCCATCTCTGTCTGTTTTTATTTCTATTTCTATTTTTATTTTTTTTATTATTGTACATAATTTGCACGTGCTACGAATATCTAAAATTTACGAGCGAGCGAGAGCGAAAGTGCCCAGGTCGTCGCATCGGTGGTTGGGTGGTTGGGTGGCTGGGTGGCACAGTGTGGGTTGGTCTGCCCACATGACACTAGTTACACTGTCCCCGCTGAGGGCTAAGGGATGTCGGCCGCGTCTGTTGTCATGTACATTATTTTGCTTTCAAACGTTCGCTGTAAAAGTAAAAGTCTCTAAGCTTTAAATGAGTGGAGCGACGACGACGGCTTACGGTTTGGTGGTTGCGGTGATGCTACTACGCTACAAATCTGCAGCGTTTTTTTTTTGTTTTGCTCGACGAAGTCAAACTGCCCCACGGGAGGTGAGGGAGGGGTCGTGCTTGTTGCTTGCTCCAACACGTTTTATGTCCAAAATAAATGTGAACTAATGCATTTTTATTAATATATACAAGCGTGCTGGGAATCCCAACAATGATCATCAGCATCAGCATCAGCATCAGCTTGATGATGATTAAGCATAAAAACCACAAATGTTTTTTAAATGCAGTGCTAATGCGTATTCTGCTCGTCGCTCGTGTTTCGCCTGTGTCTACTAAGTAGTACGCTTCTCACTTCTCACTTTTTTTTTGCAAATCCTGTTGAAAATATTTAGCACAGGATGTACGTGTTAACATTCCTGTTGTTGTTGTTGTTGTTGTTGTGGATGAGTTAAGGCTGCCCCACTTTGGCACCACTGTCACCCACTCTTAGTTACAGCTCACATATGCACTGACTCAGCAGTTTCAAAATCGAACATTTACAAGTCTTAAGATAAGCTCAAGTTTCTTACTCTCTTCTCTCTCTTTCTATCGTCTCACTTGCTAGTTGCCTGAGTTCATGACCCTTTGTGCTTGCTCAACTGCAGCCGTCTGTATGTACCTATGTACAAATCATCAATTGTATCAACTATTCAACACACACATATATGCATTATAATTTGTACATGTCTGGCAACGCCTGCTCGCCTGCTTGAGCCAACAGTTAGTAGCACGAGTCAGCACATAAACAACCTCATCATCAACCTCCTTCATGGCATGATACGCATTTGCTTAACTAAATTGAGTCAATTGTGTCCAGTCAGGCAACTAAACGAGTATTTAAGACGACGAGAGTAGCGAGTGAAAAGTAACGAGTGGGAATTATAGTGAGTCTGATTGTGTGAGACAACTCACTCAGCTGAAGTCTATAAGGAACCTTTGACTAAACATGAGCTCAAATTTGAATAGAGTACACACTTTTCAAAAGAATAGCAAGTAATGAGATATAGAAAAATCAGTTGCCTACAAGTGGCAATTAGAAATCTTTGAGGTATTTCAACGATAAAACGATGTATAAAAGTAACGAGTGATTTGCAGCGAAGAAATATGGTTTCAGGAATGTTAATATAAATTAAGATGAACTATCAGCATTTCAGAGAATGACATTCTATTAGAAGAAGGTTAAATGTAACGAGTAGTCGGTTGAGCGAGTAACAAGTAATGTTTTATGTTAAGTTAGCATCATCGTAACTCTATCATTAATTTATTTTTATTAAGCTCTACCGATACTTGGCTAGCATACTCGTTATTCGATACTCGTTACTTGTTACTCGTTACTATCAACTTTTTACTGGCTAATCATTGCTTATTACTCATTCTTGTTATTCGTCACCCTTTAGTCGTCCCTTACTTGCTCCCAGTTATTTGTTACTCCTTACTCGTTACTCTCTACTCGTTACTCGTTTTCCATATTCCTTACTCCTTGATCCTTACTCTTGTTGAGGTTAAGTGAGCAGCATCGAAACTCTATCATTACTGAAAGCTTATGCAGCTATACTGATACCTAGCTAACTCGTTACTAGTTACTCGTCACTCGCTACTTATCTGAAAGCTCTGCAGTCGACTTGATTGCTGCTGCATTAGTGTGATGGAATGCCGAATGCTGGCGCATAGACTCGGACATGCCAAGACTTATTACTCACACGCTGGCGCCTTAAGGTCCATTTGCATGGCGAACGGCACAGACTGATGGCCAGCCTTGTAAGACTCCAGACTTTATTATCCACTTCTTTTCAATGCGTCCACCACTAACTGAAAAAAGAAAATAAGAGGGAAAAAGCCCAAAAACAGTGGCTAACAACAGAGCCAAAGAAATGCAAAGGCGGCACTTTGCATACTAAGAGGGTGGCAACAGCCACAAAAAGGGGGGCGTGGGCCGTGGGCCGTGGGCAGTGGGTCTGAGAAAGGGGCGGAGCTGGGGTTTTGCTTGTATGGAATAAATAGAAAAAGCAAATAGCGAGACGCCTCTATTGACATTTTAGGGTTTCATTGTAAAGCAATTTAAATTATTGTATATACTTTATTTCTATTTCTATATTTCGCTCAAAATACCCTGTAAAAATGCAAATGAAATGAGATGGGCTAGATGAAAGTGAATTGGGAAAGGCAGATTTCTGTATATACAGGTCTTCAAGAATGAATAGTGATATGTATGGGGTATATATACAATCTATACTGGGTATGACTTACACTCTTTATGATGTATGGATATTGGTTAAGGGATTTCTTTAGGGTATATATAGTATATACTGAGAATAGTTGAGTCTCTCATACTTCACAAAGGCATATCAAGCCTTAAGTCAAAAGTCTATCTATGCATATACTCCCTGACACTCTTCTGCTTACAGGGCATCTACTTAGTCGTGCATACCTTAACTCACTTATTTGATTATTTTTGAAACTTAAGCATTCAGGACATCGTGTCGCGGTTCGTGTTCTGCTTGTGATGCATCTTCGTGCCCTAAGCTCTTGGACAAGGCGTCTTACGCAGGGGCTGGAGGCTGGCAGCCTGGGCTAAGGCGGGCATAGATCTCTGCTACAACGAAACATACTACCCCTACTCCGTGCCCCGCCCCTGCTTGATTTTATTTTGTGCAAATTTTTCAAATGTTATCCTTAATTTAGTTTCTAAGTAGATGCGAGTCACGTCTCAGGCAAATGACATTTTATTTGTGGATTTTTATAGACTTTCGTTCCGTATGCGAGTGTGTGTGTGTGTGTGTGTGTGTGTGTGTATGGAGGGTAGCCAGCTCACAAGCCAAGCTGCTAAGCTGAGGGGAATTGCTAGCGACGACGACTGACATTCTATATGTGCATATAGATACATATGCCTATGTATCTAAGGAAATGTTTTGGGTCTCTACCGAGAGGGGGCGAAGAGTTTACCCCAAAACCGAAAAATAGGTCGTTAATTTGCTTTCCTTGTGTATGTGTGTGTGTGTGTGTGTGTCTGTGTTTCTCGTGATTTTTATATATATTCTCTCAACTCTCAGTGGGTCACATGTGCCATTGATGAGTCACTGGAATGGCCCAGGCGCATGGGGGGGCGCTTTGAATTTGTAAAAATATTAAAAACGTGAATGCGTTGCGCAAAATGTATGAAAAGGGAGATAAGCCGAAGAAAAAACAAGCGAGCTGAATGTAATTGATAACAGAGTTCATCTATAAGCGAAAACCGAATTCCACTGAATGAATGATAAATGAGATTGTTGAACAACATCAAGCGAAATGTTTTCGACTCTTCGCACACAAAAACACATTCGTTTTTATGTGCATTAAATCACATTTGTTTTAATGCCAACATGAAACTCAATTAAACTAAATGCAAAAGTAAAAACTTTGTTTAATTAGATTAAAATCAGATTTGTTTCAAAGAGTTAATGGGAAAATGTAGCGAGCTGCATTCATTCATCTCGTTCTCTATGTCTGTTTACCTATTTCTATCTCTGTCTCTATATCTCGCATTCATTTTCGGTCTCTTCGTTTGTCACTTTCCCTCTCACTTTGTTACTATCTTTATCTCTTTCTTTCTCTCTCTCTCTCTCTCTTTCTCTCTCTCTCTCTCTCTCTCTCTCTCTATAAATCGTTCTATATGTCTATCTATCCATATCTCTCTCTTTTTCTCTTTTTTTCTCTCTCTCCCTTTCCATCTCTCTAATTATCTATCTATTTGCCAATATCTCCTTCTCTTTCTCTCTCTCTCTCTTTCTCTCTCTCTCTCTCTCTCTCTATCTATCAGTCTGTCTTATACCTATATCTGTTAAAATTTCTTCCACTCTTACCTTACCTATCTCTCTCACTCCCGTTCTATCTCTGTTTTTCCATTTTTTTTTCTCTCTCTCTCTTTTTTCCTCAATTTCTCTGCTTAGCTCTCTATCTATCTCTCTATTCATCAATATCTCTTAATCTTACTCTCACATAATATTTATCTTTCGATTTCTCTCTCTCTCTCTCCCTTCTCCACTCTCCCAATCCATCTCCATCTCTTCCGAATTTCTAGTACAGTTTTCACCCGCTTCGCATAGCTGAAGAACTATTGCTAGTCGCTATGCTAGTAGCACTATTCATATCATACGTGAGAAGAAGAGACTTGCAATGGCTCTCCAGCTCCCCTGCATGCTGGGTAGAGCTGTTTTAATGGTGCGCAACGTGCGCAAGATAGATGTACGAAGGCAATGCTCAAATAAATGAAAACCAAGAAATATGACCGTATAAATGTATTAAAAAGCAACAGCAGAAGGAAGAACAAGCATAACGCATACGCAGCGGTAGCTGTGGCAAAACAAGCCAAGGAAATTCGATGTGTGGGAGAAATTGAATTGGGTTTGCGGCGCGAGGGTTGGGGGGCAGTTGGGGTAGATGTGTACAACATGGGGATGATTGTTGTTGTTGTTGTTAATGCTGCATGGATCACCTGGTTCGAGCTCACAACTTACGCACAATAAAGCAAAAATTAAAAAGAAAACCAGAAACTAAAAAAAGCCTAATGCGTGGAGTCGGCTACGTCCTATAGATGCATGGCTAAGCCTATGCACGGTAGACAAAATGTCGGGCAAGTCTTAGCAAATTCGATTGTAGCAAATGCCATTTACGGCTGATAGGAGAGTCAGTTGAGAGACTGGAAGCTGCAAGCTGCTTACCTGTGGGCGTGACAAGCTGCCCTACCCCATGCCTGCCCCTGCCACTTCAACTTCCCTTAGCATGGCGTAAAAAAGGCAACGGTTCCATTGTTCCCATTTTTACGTTTTCTTTTTCTCTGTATGCTCTGTGCGAGGGCATTACGATTTGGTGATGTTATTTGTAATGAATGAAGTAGGATTCAAATGTATCAGAAGAGTCGTAGATAGAATGTGAAGGCTATAAGCAAATGGGGGAGTTAGAGATGCCAGAGGGAGAACATAGAGGCGAAGCAAACAGCAGCTCCAAGATGTTATAAATATATCCGTAAAGTATGAAAAGTGTAGAACCGAGACAATATATAGGACCTTTAAATATGATATAAAAGAACTTAAAATATAGAAGAAATAAGTAAAGTAGAACATGTGTTGATGGACTCTATGATCTTGCGAGTAAGCCAACTTCTCTCATGACTAAGTCATATGTCTTTAGAAATGTAGCCATATCGGAAATATGAAATATCTAATATATAGTCTTGCTGTATATCTATCTCTTAGCTATAGATCTGTGCCTTAACTCTTTATCCATGCCTAAGCTGTATGTCTATGAGTCCAGATCTTAGATATACCTTTAATTTATGTCTATATCTTAGCTATGTACAAAGTATAGATCTTACCTCTAACCTTACCTTTGGGTCTATAGCTTACACTTATATCTATGACTTAACCTTTAGCTATATGTCTATATATTCTCATTGCATCTCTAAGCGCTAACTCTAGCTCTCTTAGGGTATTGAGTCTGCAGCCTTAGCAAAGGTATTTCACTTTTTTATTGTATAAATTTTTCTTTTTAGTATGTTGTATTGTTGTTGCTCAACTTAATGGGCATTGTTGTTGCTGCTGCTGCTGCGGGTCGCAACAATGGTAGACAAAAGGCGCCAACACTTTTGCATCACTTCGATTGTAATTTCATGCCCGAATTATCCTTGGGGAGACATTTACCCTAAACGAAGGCACACACACAGCTAGAGAGACAAGTTCATGTATATAAATTTCAATAGCAAGCGGCGAAAAGCAAAAGTCAAAAGTGCGAGCTGAGGGAGGCGGGAGCCAAAAACACACACAATACAATACATACAAGGGCGCACAGCAATTGCAACAGCAGCAAGCAAGACATAGACAAACACCAATACTCACACACACACGCACACCTTTATTATTATTTTTACACTTAACTTCCGGTTTACGCCTATTATGCCCTGTGTTCTTGCCACCTTCTGCCTGCTGCCTGCTGCCTGCTGCGTCCTTCATCCAAATCCACCTCGTCCTCTGGCATCAAATTACAAAATCCTCGTTCTACTCCAACTGCTGTGCATTGTGTCTGCGCGCTGCGCCCCATCGTTCGCTAGATGAAGTTATTGTCCCTGGCATGTTTTGTTGTTGTTGCTGCTGTTGTTGGGCGCGTGTTTTCACGTGTTCGTTCCGCATAGTTCCGTTTGATATGCCACAAAGGTGTCACAGTCAACGGCATTGTCCACATGGCTGCCACAACCTCAGCTACTCGGAGTGTATGTGTGTGTGTGTGTGTGTGTGTGTGTGTGTGTGTGTGTGTGTGTGTGTATGCGTGTGTGTGTGTGTATGGCATACTTCCTCTTTTGACGCCAAAACTTCCTCTTTTTTTGTATTTTTTTTTGTATTCCCGCACGCATTGAAAGGCGCCTGTGGTCTTGCCTGTTTGACATTGAGATATCAGCCCATTCAGGACTTCACTTATTTGTTTTTACTTAAAGTTCAGCCAAGAGAGAGAGAGATAGAGAGAGAGAAGTAGCCTTGCGAGCCCATAATCCATGCTTATTCCAACTATCAGCTGTCAGTTGACTCAATAAGCGTGATACTATGTTCGATAGCTACATTTCAGCAGCTGCTTAAGTTATCGATACCATTTAAATGTGAAAGTCTTTAAAAGGACTTGCCATTTGGCTAGGAATCATATTGCATTGCCTTGAAGTCTAATCTTGAAATTGTAATTGTGTGAGCTACAATATTTTGTGTTGTGCTGATCGTCGAATTGATACATAATATCTTATGTCTATTGCTATGATTTCCCATAGGGCACAAGTATCTCTATGCCCTGTAGGCTTGACGTTGGTGATGATCAGATATCTTTAAGTCTTAAGTATTAAATCTTAAATCTTAAATCTTCAATCTTCAATCTTCAATCTTCAATCTTCAATCTTCAATCTTCAATCTTCAATCTTCAATCTTCAATCTTCAATCTTCAATCTTCAATCTTCAATCTTCAATCTTCAATCTTCAATCTTCAATCTTCAATCTTCAATCTTCAATCTTCAATCTTCAATCTTCAATCTTCAATCTTCAATCTTCAATCTTCAATCTTCAATCTTCAATCTTCAATCTTCAATCTTCAATCTTCAATCTTCAATCTTCAATGTTCAATCTTCAATCTTCAATCTTCAATCTTCAATCTTCAATCTTCAATCTTCAATCTTCAATCTTCAATCTTCAATCTTCAATCTTCAATTTTCAATCTTCAATCTTCAATCTTCAATCTTCAATCTTCAATCTTCAATCTTCAATCTTCAATCTTCAATCTTCAATCTTCAATCTTCAATCTTCAATCTTCAATCTTCAATCTTCAATCTTCAATCTTCAATCTTCAATCTTCAATCTTCAATCTTCAATCTTCAATCTTCAATCTTCAATCTTCAATCTTCAATCTTCAATCTTCAATCTTCAATCTTCAATCTTAAATCTTAAATCTTCAATCTTCAATCTTCAATCTTCAATCTTCAATCTTCAATCTTCAATCTTCAATCTTCAATCTTCAACCTTCAATCTTCAATCTTAAATCTTCTCCCGCAGTCCGCCTGAAGACGTCAGTAGGTGGTCGTCAATAACATGTTCATCAAGCTAGTTACTCCGAAAATATTTCATGGATTTACAGAGCTTGCCTTTTGGCATAGCAAACTGAGCTATGAGATCTTAACTAAGAGATCTTTACCAAAGAAATTTCAGTTCTTTATCAATTAGGTATATGCCTGAGTAGACATAGCCCCAATCTCAAGCCATTAGAGCTAAAGTGGAGCAAAATCAATATACCTTTTCCACACTCTATAAATGAGCATAAATATTGAAGTACAAAACACAGCTAAGTGTAAAGTAAAAACATCTTAAATACATATATAGATATATAAATATTTATTTTTGGAACGAACTCTTAAAGCGCTAACAAACTGGGAAGTAGAGCTGACATTTGGTTTAGTCTGATTTGTTTGATTGGATTGGTTTGTTGGCGCAGTTGCTGGCTTTATAGCCCAGCTAGACTTCAAATTGTTGCCACCACAAACGCACACACAGAGACAGAGACAGAGAGAGAGAGTGTGAGAGAGAGGGAGAGAGAGAGAGAGAGACAGCGAGACAGACGCTTTGATTGATGCGTCGTAACTTCGCGTGAAATTGCACACCAGAAAATCCCAAAGTGGTGGCAGCAGGAAGCGAGCAGGTTGTAAAGGCAACAGCTACTTGTAAAAGCCAAAACAAAGCCTGGCTAAAACGGAAGCAAGCACTCATGCCACACACACACACACACACACTCGTGTGTAGCTGTGCTTGGGCGCCTCTCGACAGCTTTAAAATAGGAAATTAAAATTCCAATAATAGCATTACAGCCAAATGCCAGCCGCAGGTGAGCGTGCGCGTGTGTGGGTGCGTCTCCCACTCACCTGTGAGTGTGTGTGTGTGGGTAGGCGCTTGTGTGTGTGCAGCCACTAAGTATGCTTTAACTTTTGTGTGTCTTTCGGTTTTCGGCTTTCTATCTGTCTCAGTCAGTGTGTGCGATAAAAATAAATTAAGCCACAAATTGCAATTTAATTTAAGGTTTACTTTTTGCCAAAAACCTTCCACAGCGACAACTCGCTGTGCCGCCGTTTAAGTGTCGCCCCCAGCCCCAACCACCCCCTGTCTTAGCTCCCCAGCCAGCGTTTTGGTCATATTAAAATATCTTGGCACATATTTTTTGGTTGCCGCGACTGTGGCCCCTCAGCGTGTGCTGTAGGTGTGGAGCTCAGCGCGCGCCAACTCAGCCACAGCCTCAGCCTCAGCCTCAGCCTCAGCTTCGCTCTCCTCTATGCGTGCGTGTTTTTGTACCGAAAATTTATGGCATTGCAATTGCAAATATAATTAAAATTTTCAGCTAGCTGCGCAGCGCAACTTTTATTTAATTTTATGTTTGCCTTTTGCTATTTCCTTTCAGCATTTTACTAAGCGTTTTTTGCGCCACATATCAGATATTTTTGTCTCTTTCTATACATATTATATAACCTTTTGAGTAATTTTTTATACAAGTCCTAAATTTGCTTACAATTTCAAATTGAATTCTGATTGATAATTTTCGCAAAATATATGATAACATAGAAATATTTTGGACTGCGAATAGAGTTGCAACTGCTAGCCAAAGTTGTAAAAAAACAGTCAAAAGTAAATGAAAATGTGCTTTGTGGAAATAGCTTTGAGAACTGATATGCATCAGTTGATTTGTTTTAACTTTGTTGTTCTATCAACCAATTTAATACCCAGGCTTTTTGTTCATGAAGTGAAAAGAGAGAGTATGTTTGGCTTCATACAATGAGTGTCCGTCTGTCCGTCCGACTGCCTGTGCGTCCGACTGACTGTCCGTCCGACTGCCTGTCAGTCCGACTGCCTGTGCGTCCGACTGACTGTCCGTCCGACTGTCTGTCCGTCTGACTGCCAGTCCGTCCCACAGTCTATTCGTATAAACACAAAACATTTCCCATTGGCACACTCCACTTTTAAGGATACGCCCACTGGGGGCGGGACATATCGTAAATTACAATATCAATTAAAACACGAACGTTATTAAGCTAGAGACTTCAAATCTGAAATATTTGCTTGCCTCTACAATGTCCCAGATAAGTGTATAAAGTAAATATAGCTATGCCCATTGGGTGCCTGGCAAAACTGTTTATTCTTATCGTTAACATCCTTAAATTTGGTGAGTTCGTTACTGTTGACCTCCACTGTAGCTCCACCAAAAATGATATATACATGGGAATCGGGAATGATTATATGGTCCTCTTAATTTGGAATAGAAATTGCTAATTTGATTTACATATTAACTTAACTTAACAGCTACAGCTCCAACATTTAACAGATTTGTGTCTCTTGATGCCCTCTAGAAGTTGACTATAAATTGCAATCAAAAGAGTTTTGCATACTTTTCAGCTGCATAAAGAAATTTTGTCAAATTTAATGAATTAAATATGTAGAAGAAAGATTTTTCCCGACTTCATGTTATTTAAGCTTAAAGCTCAACTAGCCCGACTAACTGATAGTTAAATACACAGTTGATTGCACGAGCGAAGTAAATGGATGGAACATGTCGCTGCGAATGATGATTGCCGCTTAACTGGACAATCAACCCACCTCCCCCGCCCACAGCCCATTCAGAGAGTGCAACAGTCGAGCTGGCTGTCTACCCCTAATGGCCGGCTGGACATGGCGCTCGGCTGAGTTGCGTTGAGCCCAAAATCGAAGTTCAGCGCGTATTGGGCAAAAAGTGTAAAAGAACTAACTAAATTCAGAGTTTTTGTGTGCATTATTTATTTAGCGAAGTTTGCCGTCAATTTGATGGCCACATGTTGCTGTTGCAACCACCGAGCCACCGGAATCACCCAACCCAATAGACGATATGCCTTTGTCTAGCATATATGCTTTTATAGTTGATTAAGGCATATCAAATGTCAAATGTCACTGAAGAAGACGCTGCGCTGCCAGTTGTAAAAACTAAACAAAAAGGAGCAAGAGGAAGAGGAAGCCAACGCGGCTGGGTTGTTTCGGTTCGGTTTTTATGGTGCGGTTGAGTGTGGCGCACACATACGCACAGGTAACTGCTTGCACCACCTCACACACACACACACACACACACTCATATAGTATGGGTCATAAAACAGAAAAGAAAAGTAAAGTAAAGAAATGGCAGCAAGAAAACAAGAAATACAATTTTATATGGTACATATAACTCCCTCTCTCTCTGTGTTGCTCCCTCTCCCCCACTCACTCTCTCATACTCATCCTCGGTCTGTCTGTCTGTCTGTCTGTGTCGCGGGTAAGGCAACTCAATTGGCAATGACGCGCCGCGTGATGGTTGCGAGTGCTGCTCGCTTTACAGGAAACGGAAATTGAAGCATAAAATTGCCAAGTTGCAGCCAAAGCCAAAGCCAAAGCCAAAACCAAACAGCAAGCAGCTAAGCATGCACGACTCACTGTTATCCTGTAATATGCAAATATACAAAAACAATTACACAGTCAATTTACGTTGAAAACTTGAGCTCATGTCAAGCTGCTGTCAAATTGTGTTTGCTTTGTAACTGTAAGCACAATCACATATTAAGTTTATTAGCGAATTTTCATTAATAATGTTGTAGCTCGTGCTGTTACTTCATGTCAATCTCATGTCAAGCTAAAAGAGTCACAATGACACAATGATACTGCTAGAAAGAGTAAAAGTTGTCAACTCAAGTCAAGCTCATGTCAAATTGCATGCCAACTGACTGTCAAATTGCAGCTAGAAGAAGAAGAAGACCATTAACATTGATACTAATGCCTTTCTGTCAATGCTAGAGTTGAATGTTCATACCTCATGTCAAGCTCATGTCAAATAATAGAGATGTGCATCAATAGTTTTCCTATTCACATACCTCACAGCAGTCCAGGAGTTTCTTAGCAGAGAGAGTCCAGCCGGCTAAGTCAGAGGCAATCTTTGGCTCATCATACCCTATGCACCCATTGGCAATTCGTATGCAGGGTAGCCGAACAAGAAGAACACGCAAGCAGCGGAAATAAGTTTGTTTAACGTTGAAATTGTGTACATTATCCTTGGATTCGCTAACATTATCCGCATATCAAATGCTCGAACAACTCCAGCTGCAACTGTCAATTATAAGCGAAGCGCACAAAATGCAACCAATAAGTCCAATCGGATCTATATAGTTATGTTATCTGATCAATTGAGAAGTCATTATAGCTGTAAGCATTTCACATTCACGTCAAAAACACTTTCACTGCTGAAAACTAAGTGGATCAAACTTAAGACTTGTCACTGGCAATGATGAATAGTAAGTTGATGTGATAAAAGTCCTTAAGAGTGACATGGCAGGGGAGTCTGAATTTGTGTTAGTTCTGGTTTGTTTTACTTCTACTGTTAATTGTTGAAGAAGCTGAAACTTTGACCTGATTCACTGCTGAAAACTAGTTGGAAAAGTGGATATCAGTTGATATGATATAATTTTCCTATGTAGCTATTAGGCCTAGCATGCCTTGGATATCGGATTGTGTTCTAGCCCAGGTTTGCTCTGCGACTGGTTAACTTCTACTGACAAATGCTGACATGAAGCTGGATGCGGACTTGATTCACTAGTTGGAAAAGTGGATATCAGTTGATATGATATAAGTTTCCTATGTAGCTCTTGGGCCTAGCATGCCTTGGATATCGGATTGTGTTCTAGCCCAGGTCTGCTCTGCTACTGGTTAACTTCTACTGTCAAGTGCTGACATGAAGCTGGATGCGGACTTGATTCACTGCTGGAAACTAAGTATATATAAGTTCTACTTAAGGTATAAGTTGCTATTAATCTCTAAAGCTTCTAGCCCAGGTCTGCTCTGTTCCTGTTTTACTTCTACTGTCAAATGCTGACAAGGAGTTGGTAAGTGACAAGCTGGTCTCGGTCGGTCGGTCGGTCGGTCGGTTGGTCGGTTGGTCGGTGGGTCGGTCGGTCGGCCGGTTCGTTGGGCGCAAGTAAATCATGCGCTTCATTTGCATTTATCAACTGGCGGCCCATCAAGAGGCACACACACAGACAGTGCGTAGCTGCGGCTGACAGCGTCTGGGTGTGGGCAGTGGCCACTGCTGGGGGCGTGGCTTGACTTGATGCGGTGTTCAATGTACTTCAGCCTGGTGGTGACTTTTACAAACGATAATTAATGAAATCTGACAGTGTGTACAGCCTACAAACGCCGTCGCCCCCCGGTGTATGCGCCTAGACATAGTCCTAGTCAAATGGACTGCGGTAACTTTGTGTGTGAGTGTGGGTGGTGGGGGTGGTTAGGGCATGGCCTTGGTACGTTCGATGAGTGGCGGGTCTATGCCGCTGAATGGCCTTAATGAGAAATCGTTTTAATTGAGTTTGCATGTTTATGGCTGCTCCTACACTTGAGCAGCGGCTGCTGTTGCACTTTTTTTTGTTCGTTGTTTAACCACTGTCTACTAGTCGTAGTACTGCCGCTGCCCGTTAGAGGGCGCCACACACCCACAGCGTTTTATATGCGCAATTACTTTGAAAGCAACTGCGACGACGCCTCCCCACCCACGGAGCAGACAAGCTGCTGTTTGGTATGTGGCTGGGGCTTGATGTTGCCTCTCACTGTGTGTGGGTTATTTCAACCACATATTGTCATGTACAATGGCATCATTTGTGGGTGTTTGGCCATGTGTGTGTGTGTGTGTGTGTGTGTGGGAGGCATCTAGGCAGCCGAGTTGAGCCACAATCACTTTTTGGGGCGGGTGGGGCAAGGACAACATCAAATGTAACCGCATGCTGCCCGCCGCCTGATGAGGGTCAATTGTCCATTAGTATACATGTGTGTGTGTCTGTGTGTGTGTGTGTGTGACGACGCATGTGGCGCCTGTTGGCCTGGCAACTTTTGCCCTAACAACAAAGGCAACTGGAAGCTGTGTTGTTGCATTTGCCAGCAAACGAGGCATCAACTGGCGGCAGCTGCCGCATAATTATTTGTTGATTATGTAAATTTCAGGCGCAGCGTGGCAAACTCTATTAATAGTTGCCAGGCATACCCTGTTCCATATGACGTCCAAAGGGATATCAGCAGCAGCCTAGAGGTGGGTGGCTCGACTTGCCTTGGCCTGGCTTTGGCTTGGCCTGGCTTCGTCTCGTTGTCTGTTTGTGCAACAAAGCAAATTGCTGTAATCCATTTTGCAGGCAGGCGCATCAGCTGCTTGTTGCAGCAAGCTGCTGCCGCTGCCGCCGCTGCTGCCGTTGCCGCTGCTGCTGCTGCTGCTGTTGGCGCTGTTTGTTATCAAATGAAATGGATTTTTATTAGATTTCGCCTGCAAAAGGCAAGATTTAAATTTATTTCACGTTTTTTTTCCGTTCGCCTCTTTGTTTGCTTCTCATTTTTATTCCTTTAGTTTTTTTTGTACATTTTTTATTGCATTTTTATTTTTCTTTTCTATTTTTCATGTTCTGCGCTTTCGACCGCTTTGTATTCAAGATTAATGAGTGCGAAATGTAAAATCCAACACACAAAACAAGCAACAAAAAAATACAGCGCCCGCTAGAAGAAGAGTTGAGTAACGGCATTTGTTGTGCCACACCCACCTCATCACACGCACACACACACACACACACACACACACACACAGACAGACAGACAGGCAGCCTTTCCCCATAGACAATGGCGGCTAAACTTTTATTTACAGCTATAAATAAGCAACGAAAGCATAATAAGTATAAAAATACCCTTGAAGCATTAGCAGCAACTTGCGGCAAGTGTCAAAGATTCCAGCCAGATATGGATTAAGGTTCCAGGGCTCGCAAGCTTATGGAACTCTCTTAGGGCAGTTCGGGCATCGCCTTGATGTGTGGAGAGACTTTTGACTGGACTTTGTGTAACTGGAAGTTATAGGAATCAATTCAATTGATAGTCTATGATGGATTTATTTTGATATAATTTGTTTGCATATTTTGGTATTTTTTGTATATATGTTGGTATGTTTTGGTATGTTGTTGTTATATATGGTATATATTGGAATGTTAGTTATGATCGGTAAGTTTTGGACTTTTTGGTATATTTAGTATTTTTTTGGTATTTTTGGTTTACTTTGGAATGTTTTAATATATTTTGCATATACATATAAAAATGTTTGTTGTGCTTGATATGTTTGGTATATTTGATATGTTTTGATATTTTTGTTATATTTTGGTATATTTTATATATTTGAGTATGTTTTAATATGTTGCAGTATATTTGGTACATTTAAAAATGTTTGGTATGCTTGGTATATTTGATATGATTTGGTATTTTTTGTATATTTATACCCTGAACCCATTGAAAATGGGAAATCAGGGTATAATGGTTTTGTTAAATATATGTAACAGGCAGAAGGAGGCGTGGCAGGCCCCATAATATATATATTCTTGATCAGGATGACGAACTGAGTCGATTTAGCCCTGTCCGTCTGTCTGTCTGTCCGTCTGTCCGTCTGTCCGTATGTATGAACGCGTCGATCTCAGAACATATAAGAGCTAGAGACTTGAAATTTTTTGGAAGTGCCTGTATAGCAAGCGCAGATCAAGTTTGTTTCAAACATTCGATAACTATTACCGTTTTATTGTTATCGATTAAAAACCTTATCGAAATACAGTTTTTTAATTCTACATATATCGTACTTCTTTATAGCTAGAGTTTCCAAATTTTGCATTTAGTTGTTGTATATTGTATATTTGGTATATTTAAGAATGTTTGGTATGTTTTGATATGTTTTAGTATTCTTGGTATATTTTTAAATTTTTGGTATACTTGATATGCTTTGGTATATTTTGGTATGTTTCAATATGTTGTAGGATAATTGGTATATTGAAGAATGTTTGGTATATTTTGGAATGCTTGGTATGTTCCGTATGCATTGGTATATTTGATATATTTTGGTATATTTGGAATATTTGGTATCTTTGTATGATTAGTATGTTTGCTGTTGGTCTGTTTTGGTATATTTGATATACTTGATCAACTGTGGCATCTTTGCTATGCAGTATATATCAGAATGCTTGCTTAAAGTATGACAATGGCTTATTCCAGTGCAGTGGCGGGACAATAGATGCAAGTCCACTTGAGAAATACTTACCTCTTGAGAGCTGTGTGAGAGTGAGGACAATGTGTGGGACACGCTTTAAGCCTATTATCGCTATTAATGTGGCACGAACAGTGCAGCGCCAGCTGCTGGTGGCTGTGGCTGTGGCAATTACAGCATGTCAAGCAAGATGCTTACTTACCTCTGGTATCGAGCACATGTCAACAGATCTGTGACTTGTCGACGTGGCCAATGGGCCAGGTGCCCTGTGTCAAAGCAATAAAATGTGCAACTAATGCGATTACAAACCCCAACCAGCGCCCTTCCCTCTGCTGTGTGCCACGCCACATGTGCACTGAAAGTTTCTCTCTCTCTCTCTCGCTCAATGCTTGCCTTTTCCGATTTTCACTTTCTTGCTTTTAGCTGACTTTTTGCAATGTTGTCCGATGTCCGATGTCCGATGGCGCAGAGGCAAACCGCCCTGGCACTGGCCAATGGGTAAGTCGTGTCGCTTATGTTGCTTGTTCAAGCTTCTCTCTGCTTACATTTAAGCACTGCAAATCGCATAAATATATTTAAAATTATGACAAATTGATGCGCGTCCAAGGAAACTTGACTTTGTCTTCGAGGATTGTCATCTCATTATGCAAAGCGTCTGGCCAGCAGAGCGCGACAATGAGACAATGTAACCAACCCAACCGAACTCAACCCAGCTCAGCTGCGTTGTCGAGTTGCTACTCATTTCACTTTCCACTCTAGAGTCGACAGTCTCTGCTAAAGTGCATTACAGTGCGAGACGCGTGCTAGTTGAATTTATTGTGGATGCCTCCGCTAGACTCGACGCTTTGGTCTCGTCTGCTGTGCCCCGCTCGGGGCTGGGTTCAGCTGGCAGCTGTGCAGGGTCGGGGCAGGGGGCTGCCCGGCAGCAATTTGCAGTTTTACGCTTACTTAAATTGTGTCTAAAATGACAAGGGCCAAAAAAAAGTGAGGGGCAAGGAGGGGGAGGGGGGAGGGGGGGAGGGCTAGCTGTTGTTTTTAGTAAGCCTTTAACGCGTTGCCCTTACATCATGCTGCAGGCCCCGTGCCCAGCCCATTGCTGCGAAAGGGTTAGCCACGGCATAAACATTTTATTGTTATGTCTTTTCTCCCTTCCGATGTGGCGCGGAGCGACAGTTGATGCTGTTTGTTGTCTGCCACAATCGATATTAATATTGGGCATACAAATTGAAAATTATGACGCTGCCCCGTCGACGCGTCGCTCGTTCGCCCGCTCGCCCGCTCGGGAAATTCATTTATGTTTTATGGTCAACACTGGATTAGAAATGTAATGCACAAGAGGGGGCTCAACTTCACTCCAGGGGTTAACAGCCCAGCGAAGGCGTGAAGCAAGCGAGAGGCGTGGAGCATAAAGAGTTGAAAGATTAGACAGAGCGAGAAGCGCAAGTAAATGCCGTTAACAGAAGCGAGTCTTAACGAATGCGAGAAGCTTAACTACGAGTGAAGGCAGTGAAGCCAGGCTGATGAGAAGCTCTTAAGAGGGAGTTGAGAAAATGAGCTAAACTAAAGACTTATTTGGCAGTAATGAAGAGCTTTGCATAGGAGAATGTGATGTAAGTGAGAAGCGTTGCCTGCAATGTGGAGAGAGAGATTCAGAGAAAGAGAGAGAGAGAGAGAGACCCATAGAGTGAGAGAAAATAAAAAGTAAAGTTATTAACAATGTGAAAGAAGAAGAAGAAGATGATGAGAAAGAGAGAGAGAGAGAGAGAGAGATTGAGAGAGACATTGAGAGAGAGAGAGAGAGAGAGAGAAAGAGAGAGAGAGAGAGATTGAGAGAGAGACTGAGAAAGAGATTGAGAAAGAAATTGAGGGATTGAGGGAGAGAGAGTGAGAGATTGAGAGAGAGAGAGAGAGAGAGAGAGAGAGAGAGATAGAGTGAGAGAAAATAAAAAGTAAAGTTATTAACAATATGAAAGAAGAAGAAGAAGATGAGAGAGAGCGAGAGAGTGAGAGAGAGAAAAAGAGATTGAGGGAGAGAGAGAGAGAGAGAGTGAGAGAAAATAAAGTGTAAAGTTGTTAACAATGTGAAAGGAGAAGAAGAATAAGAGAGAGAAGGAGAGAGAGGGAGAGAGAGAGAGGGAGAGAGAGTGAGAGAGAGTTAGAAGGAGAGAGAGAGTTATGAAGCAGCTGGAAATACCAAAAGTCTATTAGCTCATTCCGCTTCTCTTATGCTTCTCGCTTGTCCCTTCTCCCATACTTCCATTCAATCTCTCGTTTTTGCACTTAAAGTTTCTTAAAGTCTAAGCTGCTCTCCATTGATTGTCTGCTTCGGCTCAGACATTGGCAAATTTGCATTTTAAAATCGTTTTTCTTTTTTGGAAAATTAAAGAAGGACATTAAAACGAGGAGAGTAAGAGAACGGGAGGAGGAGAGGGAGGTAAAAACAATGAAAATGCCGCTGCTATCTGCTAGCCGCATCTTTTGCAAAACTAAATGAATGTTGATGCGTGTTTCCGCATTCGCAACCCCTCGGCCGAATAAAATGCGAAATGCATACCCACAATTTCGTAAACCCCAAACCCCAGCCCAGATACACCCTCTCTGTACACACACATGAGCTATTCTTTGGTTTGGTTTTTGTGTTATTCGAGCTCAAGTCTGCGGCCTGTTACGTAATGTGATAAGAATGCCAGCGAGAGCCCAAAGACAATATCAACCCTCAAGACCCACGGCCCACAGCCCACAGCCCACAGCTCTCAACCCTCATTCCTCATTCCTCATGCCCCAACCTCTCCTCCGAGTAGTTCGTCGTTCCATCTTCGGTCCACTCTGCTTTCTTTTTTTACTCTCAGCATTTGCATAATATTATTTTCTATTTGTTATGATTTGCCTTTTGAGCAAATATTGTCAATTCCAATTGAATTTTGACATTAGTTCGGATGCACCCCGCTCGGGCTGTGCTTCTTTTTTGTGCTAGGCTCTCTTGCGATTTGTCATGCTGGAAATGAGGAAAGTTGACAAATTGCCGAGATTTGCCTTCGAGTCAAGGCGTGGGGGCGTGTCTGCTCTCTCCTCTGCACTTGGCCAGGCTTTCTGGCTTTATGGTTTACCTGGTCAGCGAGCCGTGTGCTTTTCGCATTATGACCAACTGCGTTTAAGGCAGGCAGAGTTTTGGAAACAGCCTGCGGCCCAGCGTCAGGCAGCCTCAATGCCTGCTAATTGCGAGCGGACAACAACAATGGAACTGCTGTATTCCTTGTTGCTTTTGTTGCTGCTTAACGACAACAGCAACAATGAGCAAAGCTGAAGCAATGCCTGACTGCAGAATACTCTGCAACTGGTCAATTGATAGCGAATCAAGATTTTGACTATGGAAATTGGAAAGACCTTGGTAACAATTCATTCAGAGAGTTATTTATAGTAAAGATATAAAGTAAAGATCCTAATTCCAGCTCTAGTCAGACCTCTTTTTAGCTGTTTGCCCACAAGGGTTTCGTTGGGGTAAACTAAGCTTAGCACCTTGGCTGAGTTGCAATCATTGACTCGATTTGATTTCATCAGATTTAATCGAAATTGTTGATTCCTAAGTTAGTTCATATGCAAGTCGCTCAACATTCAAAGTTCTTCTCAATCCCCCTACATAGTTATGTACTCAAATGCCTTTCACACACCTTCAACTATAAGTTGCTTTCTCTTGAAACCTATATACCCCATCTGCTTGCGCTTGGCGAGCAGCCAGATTTTCGAATAGCAACAACACGAAATTGTGTAAAACTCACACAGAAAATTGAAGCAACGCCAAAGGAATTTTCTGTTGATATTTTTTAATTTTACACTTGACTGACTGACGCGAGCCGGACTCGACTCCCAGCCCAAAAACAGACCCCATCTATCTGCCTGCCGCCCAAAAAAAAAAAATAAAGTAAAAATATCAACCCCCATTGCCAGTTCTTGGACGTTGCGCCGCATCCTGTTTGACAGGAATTACAGCAGGTAATACCTGCATGCCGCCATGCATGTGTGTGTGTGTGTATTGCTCTCTGTGTGTGTGTGTGTGTTGCTCTCTGTGTGTGTGTGTGTGTGTGTGTGTGTGTTGCTCTCTGTGTGTGTGTGTGTGTGTGTCTTCATTCATATAAATAAACTTGATTCCAACATATCAAAATGCAATTCCGGTTTGCCGATTCGCTCGCCATTCACACTCACTGAGCAAAATGCAATCGATTTGCAGTTAACTGGCGATACACTGAGAGAATATCTCTATACCAAGTAATAATTGAGAGCACCAGCGAAGTTATACATATCTGAATATATCAAATAACATTGCATCGTTAATGAACTCCCTTGCAAAGGGGGCATTGTTACATAGAGAAATGAAGTTTGCCTTTTCCGTTTGGGCAGAGTTGAGTGAACTGAGTTAAAGTGAGTTTAACAAGAGTCAGTCATAGCAATGGTAGCTGTTAGTGTATTAGAGCTCAATGAATGCGTGATGACATTGATTGAAGCAAGGATTGCTCAACTAGGTGCATCAGGCTAGAGAGCTATAAAAGCATTTCGATATTTACATAAATAAATCTATATGATTTAATCAATAAATCAGTTTAATTCGATTTGTAATACGCTTTTTTTTGGCTTTTCTCCCCAGAAATCTAAATGCAAATTGTCTGAGTGAAATAATGTTCCGTCGTCTCTTTGTTTAAGAGCAACAACAACGAATAATGCAAGGTATTCGGGTTCAAACGGCTGCTGCCCATATCACCGAGCTCGCATCTCTCTGCATTGTATTTACAAAGAGCTCTAGGAAGCAGGGGCAAGGGGAGGGGAGGGGAGGGTAGGGCATGTGTCCGAAACCGAATCAGATTCAGTTGGGCCCTGCGCTCAGCCCGCCGTTGGTAATTTGCAACGAGCTGCGAGCTGCGAGCTCAGCAGGTTTCGTTGCTATGAAGACATTTGCATATTTGCTGTTTATGTTGAAAACAAGATTTCGTTATTAACATTATTTAATTTGTTTACTTTGCTTTGCTTCAATTGGCGATAAACCCAACCCAACCCAACCCAACCCAACCCCGACCTTATGCCCGAGGAAAATTGAGGGAAAAGCGAAAGTTGCGGCCAACGAAGCGTTGCGAACGCTCAAAATTTTCTGTTGACCGAAGCGGTTTTTGTGGCTCAATTGATTCGGGGATTTGTTTGTACTTGCCTCTACCTCGCTCAGCTACGGCCTGGCTCTTAGCTCTGAAGGGGCACTCGCTCTCTTTGTTAATTACTTCCGCTTCTTCATTTGCGTCGACACACAGCTTCTTGCCATCCGCCCTGAGCGGCAACCCTTACCATGCCGGCACATCAATAATGCCCAGCACTTAGTCTAGTCTGGTATTTGCGTATCACTTAATTGCTGTTGAAGGCCGAGACAAGACTTAAGCCTCAACTAAAAATCAGAAACACTTTTTTTACTGTCTCCCATAGCCATTTTTTATTTGTTCCTAAAGTGTTGTGTGTTGTGTAGCGTGTTCAAATACTTTAGCAGAAGCCACTTGTTGGCAATTTTTATCTTTTTTTTAAAAGTTTCTTCTTGAGATTTTCTGTAAGAAATGAAAAGTGAAAACCAATTTCGTGGAGAGAGATGTTAACTTACCTTATTTAAAATTTTTTTTAACTTTTTCTTTTTTTCAGTTTTTTTTAAAATTTATTTTGGTATTTTATCAAGATTTTTAGATTTTCTGTGAAAAATGAAAAGTTAAAATGAATTCTGTAGAGAGAGATGCTAACTTACCTTATTTTCGTTTCCTTTTTTTACTTTTTATTTTAAGCTTTTCAGTTTTTTAAAATTTATTTTACAATTTTATCACCATTTTTTTTTAAATTTTTAGATTTTCTTCAAATTTTCTATGAAAAATAAAAACTTTAAATGAATTTCGTAGAGAGAGATGCTAACTTACCTTATTTTCCGATTTTTTTAACTTTTTATTTTTAGCATTTCAATTTTTAAAAATTTATTTTACAATTTTATCTCCATTTTTTTTAAGTTTTTAGATTTTCTTCAAATTTTCTGTGAAAAATGAAAAGTAAAAATGATTTTCATGGAGAGAGATGTTAACTTACCTTATTTAAGATTTTTTTTTACTTTTTATTTTTTTTTTTCAGTTTTTTTTTATATTTATTTTGCTATTTTTTTAAGTTTTTAGATTTTCTGTGAAAAATAAAAATTTAAAAATGAATTTTGTAGAGAAAGATGCTAACTTACCTTATTTTCCGATTTTTTTAACTTTTTATTTTTAGCATTTCAATTTTTTAAAATTTATTTTACAATTTTATCATCATTTTTTTTTAAGTTTTAAGATTTTCTTCAGATTTTCTATGAAAAATGAAAAGTGAAAATGAATTTCGTAGTGAGAGATGCTAACTTACCTTATTTCTGATTTTTTAACTTTTTATTTTTAGCATTTCAATTTTTTTATATTTGTTTTACTTTTTTATCACAATTTTTTCTTTAAATTTTTTCAAAATTTTTCTTTTTAACTTTGCACAATTTTTAGCACAGTTTTGAGATTTTATTCAGTTTTTTTTTTTAGTTTCACTATTTAGTTTTTAATTTTTTTGTTTTATTTTCGAACGAAAAGTTGGAGAATTTATTTAACGTTTTGACTTTTTTTCCATTTTTGAAATTTTATGACTTTTTATTTATAATTTTTCAGCTTTTATATTCATTTTATTATTTCATCTTGTAATTTTTTTTTTAATTTTTCACGATTTTATTAAAGCTCTTCAAGTTTTTTTTACTTCCTTGAACTTTTCAGATTTGATATTTATTTTACTATTTTTAAATTTTTTTTTCTTGTATTTTGCCAAGGAGAGTTGCAGAAAATGTTTAAAGCTCTAACATTTTTTTCGAATTTTGATATTTTGTTACTTTTTACACTTTTTTACTATTTCATCACAATTATTTTCACCATTTTTTTGGCAAATTTTTCACGATTTTATTACTTTTTAACATTTTTCAGATTTTATGTTTATTTTACTATTTTTCAATTTTTAATTTTTTTGTATGTTGCCGAGGAGATGTTTTTTACTAGGCTGATAGAAGTAAACTGAGGATTTTCATGTAGCTCGAGAACGTACGTACAAATTGAGAGACATTGAAGGCTTGGGCTACTGAGTTGCAATAGTTACACAGTTTTCTTGTTTCGCCTACCTAGACTCAGGGCAATCTGTTGGAGTTTCACTTTTTGTGCAGGATGTATATAAATATTTATAAATATATTTCAAAAACAGAAAAGACTTTTACCTGCAAGAGATGCATTATGTGATTACACAGTCCAATAGGTATTAGTACAAACAAGAATCAAAACATATTTCTGACATCCGAAATTTGATTCTGAAACTAGAAACTGGAGTTGGAAGAGATCTTCCTGAAGATAGGCATAAGAGATTAAGTTGGGGTGAAGAGTGGGTAAGATGATATCTCATTGACAGCTCCAAATTTGTGACAAGCTTAAAAAAGTGTTTAGTAGAGGAGGAGCAAAACTTTAAGATATGAAAGGAGGATTAGAGCGTTAAGTTAGGAAAACAGGAGTAGAACCTTTTGATATTAAAGTGATATAACAGAAACTCAAATTCATCAATGCTTTTGTAGCCTGTAAAACAATAAATAAACTTATGTGATAAGGTTTGTCTGGTTTCAGATTAGGACATTACACAATAAGAACCCTGGGAAAAGTACTACTTTCACTAGTTTCATTAAATTTTGATATTCTGCCTTAGCTCATAACTGTTAAATTCTTCTAACTATCGAAAAGTAATTTCTCTCTGCTGATTGATCGATTAATTTGGTCAGATAATATCATATTTAAGCCCACAGCTTAGCTATCGATGAGAAAACATATCGATAAGATTTCAATATTTCAGCACCAAATCGTTGAAGCAAAGTGAAAATGGAATTACGACAAGTTCGACTTAGTTACGATTTGCGGCTCTTTGCATAAGTTACTTCAGTGGCACTTGGCAACTCTGCTTCCTTCTTCGTCCTTCCTGCTCGTACTTGCAAGTCCTTTGGACTTCGGCACGTTTCTGCTTTGATTCTTTTTGCTGATTATCGCCAATCGACAGACGCAACCCTTGGCCACTTTGTCTAACTCTTGCCCATTCTCTTTTGGCCAGCTATTGTTGTTGTTGTTGTTGTTGCTGCTGTTCTGCTTGCCTGGGGTGGGCTGGGGGTTGGCGGTTAGGTGGGTGAAGGGGATTTTGTGTCTGTGCGCTGTCTCGTCGCCTGTCGATTCGCATTGCGTTTGAGCTGGGTCGCCTTTGGCTTCGCCTTCGCCTTCATGTCCAACTTTCGTTTGGGGCTTTTCATTTCGTTTGCTCCGGAAGTCGCTAAACGCTGCTTTCCTTCTATCTCTATCTCTCTATCTCTGGCTCTCTCTTTCGCGCTCTTTGGCTGTTCAACTTTTACCTGAATGCGTGCGATTTATGCGTTGACTGATTTGATTCGAATTGATTTTGCTCTGCTCATGAGTTGGCAAAATCTCAGACAGATTTACTGCATAGTTATTGCCACGCCCCCGCCCGCCCCGTCGACTAATTGGCAACTTCATCTGTTTTTAGTTTCGATTTCATTTTCGTTTTCTTTTCTCAGTTTCAGTTTCTCAGTTTTGCTTTCTGTGTTTTGTGGTTTTCGCTTTTCTTTGGCGCCCGCAATAAAACTTTAAATTCAAGTTGAGAGCCGCAAATGCTCGTAATAGCCGCAAAGTATGCAATAACAAAAAACCAACAAAACAACACAAACAACAACATTGTGGGCCATAAACTTGCGCACAAAGTAAACGTCGCCTGGCAACTATGGCTGCAAATTTAACTACACCTCATTCCCTGCTTCCTCCTTGCCAAAGCATCTTGACCAGACAAAGTTTTTTTTACTTCAAGTTTGCATGCTCTGCTACGAAAGTACATCAAACTTACAGGGTATGCAAAAAGTTGTGAACTTTTACATTTTCAATAAGTAGAAATTATTAGATTTACATATAATATCTGTAGATGCATAGACTTGGTTCTAAATGAAGGTAGCTAGTAGTGGGATTGGGATCGGTAAACATGGTACATTAGAGTCTTTAAGCATAATGACATTTGTTTTGTATAAAGATCTCATAGAGGATAAGCAAAGTGGAGCAAGGGGATAGATAAATACAATAGTAAAGAATTGAGATGCTTCCTGATCTTACTTCGAAACTACATCGATGACAGTATGTATGAGTTAACATATCATCAAGGTTCCATTGGCCTTGCTGCGCTATTCCGTCTTGAATGTGCACCACGAGCTCTATCAAAGTATAGGACTTTTGAGCGTAAGCTAAGGACTTTACGTGGCCTCAGGTGTGTCAGATCACATCTTGCTTCTTCTCCTTAATCTTCTTAATCATTTCTACAAATTCAACAGATGCAAGATGATTCCCGATCAAAGGGTAAATCTCATTGAATAACTCAATTGTTCCAGGTTGTCGCTTACTTACACAACTACTAAGCTATAGCTATCAAAAATAGTATCACTCTTGCTTGGTCATCTAAAGGCATTACAAGAATATAGAAATTGCTTACAGGGTATCTCTTAGCTTCATACTCCACACTCGAGACCTTTAACATTTACGTTTCGTTTTCTTATTCTTTTCCTTTTGTTAAGCTTAAATCTCAATTCCAGCCACAAGCTCGTCTTGGTCCGCGACGACAGTTTTTTGTTTTTTTTTTTTTGGGTGCATTGCAGAAACTTGTAGCATACGTTATGCCACGCCCCCTACCCTGGCTAAACGCTCCAACTCTAGTAAAAAGGGGCGCCAGGAAAAGCAAGTTTTTGTGCAGAGGAAAAAAAGCGTAAGTCGCAGACGAAGGTAAAAACAGCGTTTCGACAGTCCACAGTCAAAACTTTTTTGATTATCTTAATTGCGATTACGGGACACCGACCTGACCGTCGAACGTACCCCCATCCACCCACTATACTGCTCAACGTAAGCTCCCCAAGCGCCACATGCGTATGTTACCCCAACGAACAGACAGCCGGACGGACGGACAGACAGACAGTCGTAGAGTTAGATAAATAGATGAAGTAGCTGGGATTGATAGCAAAGATAGAGCTGCGGCGCTTGTATTGGGGCATTGGCTTGGAAACCCCCCGTCAAGCATAGACGAAATTAGGCAGACAACTCTAGACGTTCCCCGCCCACCGACCAAGTCGAAATTAACAAGATTGACCCCCTTCCATCCCTTTCAAGTAGAAAGAAAGCGAAGAAGAGAGAGAAAAGCAATGAAAGAAATTGGGCTATCAAAAAGCTGCACAAGAGTTTGACCAACATCTGTGGTGGGGCTCGCGAAATACCCTGTAAAAAATGCATGAGCATTGGATTTGTTGTGTTGGCTGAAATAAGCTCTCAATAATTTTTAGTCAAGTATTTTGTCTAAGGGGAATGCAGATGTCAAAGAAATTGATGTGCTGAGAGTTATATATATGAAATACCCTGTAAATTGAATCCAATAATCTTAGGGGAAACTCAGGTAAGTTCAGTTAACACAATAAGCTGTCTACTCTGTAACTGACAGTCGCTTTCATATGTTACTAATGTAGCTTTAGCTAAGATTCTATGAGTTGTATTATTATAGCACTAGTCCCATTTCTATTTATCTTTACAGGGTAACCTTTAGTCAATCAGCTCTATACTGCTTCGCATAAGTATGCTTCGACTTATAGACTCTGTTGTGCATTTGCTTGTCGGCTTCCGTTGGGCCGTTGGCAGTCGGCCGTCGGCCGTTGGTGTCTGGGGGCCAGAAGTTTGTCCAAAACTTTTGTTGTCTTCGATTGACGAACGGAGCTCAGTGGCCCCGCATACCCCGCGCGGCTAACTTTTAGGCCAACACCCACCCCCCGTGCAGTGGGCAATACAATTGGAAAATAATCATAGTTTGGCGAAAGATTCTGATTATGTTGGGGACTGCAAACAGCCGCCTTGGGGGCAACCGCTGCAGCTAATCTAGTTACAATGTGCGAAAAGAAATACCCTATAAAAACACAAATATATATGTATGTGCTCAACTACACAGCCCCCAGCCTGGGCTCTGGCTGGGCTCTTTAATTGTGGGCCATAAAAACATATAATGGGCCTTTATTGATTTTCCAGCTGGGCTCGACTAACGACTCAGCTATAAAAATCTGCCTCTTTATTGAATGCACAGATTCGAGTACAATTCATTTTGATAACTCGCATTAAATTAATAGAAACTCTTATATTGTTTTAATGCTCGCTTGCCGGAGTTGGAGGGAAACATGAGAAATCCATATTTAAGCGGTTTTTAAAGACGTTTCTCTCTGTCTCTCATGAGAGAGCCTTTGATAGAGAATCAAAAACTAAGTTCTATCTCAAATAGTTTTCTTGTTATTTCTTATTTGGTCAGTTGGATATTAGTGCTCAAGTGACTCTGCTCTCAATCATGGCACACATCATAATCGATTAATCAGTTATCAGAGCTATCGATGACAGTTGCCAGCGTTGCCACCCGACACTGAGATTAAGTGCATTCGCGAGTCACTGCTCATTTGCCATTTCCCCTATGCCAGTTGCTCTTTTGCTTTTCGCTTTTGGCAGCTCTGATGATGCGAGTACTTTTTGTCATTATCTGTCCTAACGACAGGGTAAACCACTTTGCCTCACTGCAAAATGGCTTGGTGCCATAGCGGAGGTTAGGGAGGGTAGGTGGGGGTTGGGAGTTGGGGGATGGGGGGTTGAGAGTTTCTCTTACTTTTATGCAAATAATGGGGACAATGTGTCATTGCCGCCGCTGACAACTTTGATGAAGCGACGCGACTGACAGAACCGATGCGGATGATTCTCTAGGTTTGTTGGGTGTTTGGGTGTTGGGGTCTGTGGTGTGATGGATCTGGCCCAGGCTATGCTCAGAGGCTGCTCCCTGACATAAAATGTGTAAAATATTGGCTGTCTGCCGAAAAAGAGTGGATGGAGTTCAACGAAACCTGGGAATTCAATTTATATGCAAATGTTATGCAGGCGACAAGACAAATATCAAATAGTAACCCACACCCCAAACAGCTCCTAGCCGACCCACAGTTCTACACACATCTAAGTATTTTCATAAAATTTATTAAAAAAAATATAGAAAATATATGTAATTATGCAACATGTGAGACTATATACAGTTCTGTCTCCCACTCGTCCTCTCTCTCGCTCTCTTCTTCTCTCTCTCTCTCTCTCTCTTTGTCTACGTAAAGTAACGTATGCCCTCTTCGTCGTCGTCGCGCACATCGTATGCTGTGGGCACATAGCCGTAGGACTTCTCCTCCTCCTTACAGTTGCAGGGCTTTTTGGGCTTCTTCACCACCACCACTTCCTCCTCCTCCTCTTCCGGCTCCTCCTCTTCTTGATACTTCTCCTCGTATTCGGCCTTATAGCTAGGCTTGGTCGTATACTCGTAGTCGCACTCGGTGGTTGGACTCGGCATTTTCTTGGGCTTTTTATGGGCCTTCTTCTCGAGCTTCTCCACCAGTTTCTCCTTTTTCGCCTGCTCTTTTTCTTTGATGGCCTCGAAGAGATCCAGCTGCTTGAGTTTCTTATCTTCGAACCACTCTTTGATCTTCTCCCACTCGTCCGCCTTCTTCTCCTCTTTGGCGGCAAACAGATTGAGAAAATCTAATTTTTTCAGCGCCTCCTTTTGCTGCTTTTCATCCAGCTTCTCGCTCAGGTCCTCCAGCTTGGGCAGCTTCAAGAGCCAAGCGTGCGACAGCTGCAGAGCTACTAGAACGGAAAGAAGAACCCACTGAAAAACCCACTACGAAACACCTGAATAATCACCTACCCATGCCGGCGATCAAGAGCAGCGCCAATTGTTGCCTCAATGTGTTAGCCATGTTGTTGCTTGGATCAAATTGCTAACGCTTACTTGGCAGCCAGCTGCTTTTAAGGCCAACCCAAAACACGAGCAACTGCAACAAAGCTGCGGCTAAGCACGTGCTGCACTGCAGCTGATAAGCACGTGTGCATTTATTTTGCTTATGCGTCTTCGCTCGCTGTCAGCGTCCAATCACTGCGCCATGTGGCCACACTCAGCTTATTGATAACTTAAGCTCCAGTTCAATGCACTGCAACCCTGTTGTGTTTTGGCTGTCAGGCTTGATTAGTCTGCAGCATCAAAATGTGTTTTCCATGTATCTAGCAATAATTTTTTGCGAGCAAAACTTTTAATGAAGCTGGAGAATGTGAGTGGTGGAGTGGGTGGGGGTAAGGGGCAGGGGTTAGGCTAGGGGTAAACTTTAATTGAATGCGTTAGCTGGCCTCGCCTAAGGGGGAGCTGCAACTCGCTAATTGACTTGGCTTCGCAGCGGCTAGAGGTAGTCGAAGATGGTCGAGGGTGTCAGAGTCAGCCGAGTAGAGCAGAGGGTAGTGAGTGGGGAGGTCAGCTAGTGGGCTATGTTTTGATGTGTTGAAAGTGGAAGTTAAATTGTATTTGCTTAGTGCGCGCTGGGCATTTGAAGGCGTGGCAAACGTGCGCCGGCTGCAACTCCAGCTTCAAGCAAATAGATGCGTGTGTTTGTGTGTGTGCTGGTCGGCATATAGTGTAGATACACATGCACACATGCACACATGCACACATGTTTGTTGTTGGCTTGTTTAGTATGGCTATTTGTGCTGAGCAAACAATTTGCCAAATTAATTGCACACCAAATGCTGTGTGTCTGTGTGTTGTGTGTGTACAAGATCTTGTTATTTCTGTCTAAATATAACACTGCATATCGAATGTGCATAGCAAATAATGCGAGTTGAGCATTTTTTGATAGAGTTCGTGCATGGCACGGACATTTTCAGAGCTTCCAAAAGCAACAAAATTTTTAGTATCTATATTCATATGCATATACTTCATATACATTCTAATATATATATAATCCAATATATATTGGAGTTATTCAGAAAATTCGAATGCTGCATTCGTCTCTCTAAGTGTCGCTGCAATTTATTTCTATTCAATAAATTTTAGGGCCAGAAGTTTAAAATCCTTTTTATTGGTTTTCTACTCGAAACTCATTGATAAAGTATGCAAGGCCTTAAAAATGTAATCGAAATGAGTGTAAGAGGCAGAGGGAGGCAAAGCCAACCACAAAACCAACCACTCGGTTCAGGATTAATAAACGAGCTAATTCAGTCCAGTTCATTTTAATGTCTGTCCGTCTGTCCGTCTGTCCGTCCGTCCGTCTGTCCATCCGTCTAAAAGTCTGCTCTTCCTTCTTCTGTCCTTCTTCTTTTGTCCTTCTGTATAAACGCATAAATATTGGAGTTGAAAAAGCTATAGCTTCTTATAATATCAAGTTTCTTTCAAGTTAATGATAACTTTTCATAGTCAATCGCTAAAGGGTGAGTTCTATAGCAGTAATTCAATCAATTCGTATTCTCTTAGACAGCTCTTAAGTCCCTCTCTAATTTGCCATCGATGCCAAATTAGCATCGATTGGAGCTTAACTTCCAACTTTCTATCCGCTTTGTTAGCTGTTTTCCAAAGAACAAAGTTCATGTCTCTCTTTAACTGCATACAGGGTAACTGCGCGTCGTGTATGCTCAGTAAGTTGTTAAACTGTTGTTCGCAGCTTGTCAATGAGCTGTTTTGGCGTTTTGCTGTTCAGCATTTTAACAATTTTTGCTGATACTACGAAAGAATTTACAAAGCCAAAGAAAACAGATAAGTTTGTATATATATATAAGTCGTTCCATATAGGGCTTTATTATGTCATAAATTTTAAATCTATCTTAGCAATTCATAATTCTATATGTGTTCAGCTCAATGAATTTATTGATCGATGCGCTGGTTCTCGATGTTGCCCAGACGCAATGGCAACTCTGGCAGTGGCTCCATCAATATGGGATCTTCAAACACGCTGCTGGCATCTTCATTATCGTTATCATTACCATTACCATTATCATTATCATTGCCATCATCATCATCGTCATTATTGTCATTGTCATCATCAGATGCTGTTGTAGTTGTTGTCGCTGGTGTTGTTGTCGATGTTGTTGTTGTCGATGTTGTTGTCCTGCGTCTGCGCAACTTTCGTCCGTTGCGTCCCTTGCGTCCCTTGCGTCCCAAGCGCTCCTTCTTGAGCCTACGCAGCTGCCTGGCTATGTCCAGGCTTGCCAACTGACCGAAAACTGTTGGGTATGGTGCGATCGGGAAGGGCTCCAGAGTTGTGGCTGTGACTTCGGCTGCGGCTGCTGATGTAATTGTTGTGGCTGTTGTTGTGGTAATTGCTATGCTGCTGTCAACTGCTGCTGTAGGTGCTGCTGCTGTTGTTGTTGTTGTCGATGTTGCTGTTGTTGTTGTGGGCAACTCTGTTGTGGCATTTGCAGCAACTGTTGTTGGCGCTGTGCTAGATGTTGCTGTTGTCGTGCTTGAGGTATCTGTTGCTGGTGTTGTGCTAGATGTTGCTGCTGTTGTTGTTGTATCAGCAGCAAGTGTTGTTGTTGTCGATGTTGTTGTTGTTGTTGTTGTTGTGGGCAACTCTGTTGTGGCATTTGCAGCAACCGTTGTTGGCGCTGTGCTAGATGTTGCTGCTGTTGTTGTTGTCGTTGTTGCTGTTGTGCTTGAGGTGTCTGTTGCTGGTGTTGTGCTAGATGTTGTTGTTGTATCAGCAGCAACTGTTGTTGTTGTCGATGTTGCCTCTGTTGTTATTAATGTTGCTTCTGTTGTTGTCGATGTTTCTGTGGTGTCTGTTGCTATTGTTGTTGTCGATGTTGTTGTGGTATCAGTTGCTGTTGTTGTTGCTGCTATAGTTGAGTTGCTTGAGTCAGGTGTTGCTGTCGTGCTGCTTGTTGAGTCAGGTGTTGCTGTCGTACTGCTTGTTGAGTCAGTTGCTGTTGTTGTTGTTGTATCTGTTGCTGCTGTAGTAGATGATGTTGTTGGTGCTACTGTTGTTGTGTCTGTTGCTGTTGTTGTTGTATCTGTTGCTGCTGTAGTAGATGATGTTGTTGCTGCTACCGTTGTTGTATCTGTTGCTGTTGATGTTGATTCTGATGTTGCTACCTCAGTTGTTGTTGTTATTGTTGCTGCTGTTGTCGTGGTCGTTGTATCCGTTTCTGTTGTGTTATCAGTAGGCCCGTCGACAGCAGCTGCAATTATCTCACTTATATTGATTGTTATCGTTTCATTGAGCCGCGTCTCGTTTAACGTCTGCAACGTATTGTTCGAACTGACAATTGTTGCCACAAACGTCGAGTTCTGAGCCGCACACAGCTGAAAGCAGCTGGCTGAAAATGCAAATGGCAAATGCAGAAATGTTTGTTAGTTTTTGCTTTTTTTTTTGGAAAATCAATTAGTAGCTCGGGCCGACTAGATGCAGCCGCAGACGAAGCCACAGCCATCCGTATGGCGCACTAATTACCTAATATTGTTGTCACAACGAGAGCAATTAAATGTCGACGTGATATCGCAATTGGCAGCAACATTGTGTAATTTGATGTTGTTGCTGTTGGTGTTGGTGCTGGAATTCAATGTAGTCAGTCCTTAATTAGCCTCGGGGAGCTTTGATGTTGTCGCTGTTGCTCTATAAATTTGGTTAATTGAACTGATTTGCCAAGTGCTCATCAGTTTCATTTTTATATTGATGCCAACACACACGTCGCACGGAAACGTGTGGCCACTACGTGAGCTTCGTTATTTACTTATCATGTCTACCAGATAATAATCACACACACGCACACGCACACCATCAGCAACAGCATCAGCAGCAGCAGTAGCAGCAGCAGCAGCAGCAGTAGCAGCAGCAACAATTGCTGTCGTCTTTTGCCGATGGTTTCTTTGATTCCGGAAACATCACGACAGCAACCACGTGTTGAGCCAACACCCAACACACAGCTCTGACCACCGGAAGCCAAGCAGACCAATTGCTTTCAATTTGCTTTCGATTCTTCTTCTTCTTCTTCTTCACTTTTGAATACTCGTTCGCAATGCGAAAAGTGAGCATATTGGGTTTGTTGTCATTCATCTTGTTTCAGTATATAGAAACCTGACTATTGATCTAGTTTAGTTTAGTTAACCAAACTATGAATATACATATGTATAGATATACGTCTCTTAAGGGTGTGGCAAGTCAGAAAACTATATCATCTGCACAGCTTCTAAACTACTTCTAAGCTAGTTTTATCCACTTCTTCTCTATACCCTATCTATACTCATCAACAACTGCAGTTAAGCTTCTCTTAAGATTGATCTATATGATCTGGAAGCATCATAATTTGATTATGAGCGAGAATTCTTCAGTCATTTGACTCGTTTTTTCATTTCTCTTTCTCTCTCTTTTGGTTCTTTAGCTGCAGGCAATTCTATCAACTGGGTCAGTAGTTGGCTCAGCTGTTGGCCAATGGGCACGTAAACTTGGCCAACAGCTGGCAGCTGGCAGTTAGCATTTGGCTGTAATCATTTGAAAATGCAAACAAAGACATTAGCTGCTGTTAGATTCCCCTAAACTGAACCGAAAATCTTTCATTTAATCTTTGCTCGAAGATTATTTTAATCGCAAGCAGAGCAAAATCTTTAAGCTTGTTCGCTTCCAATTCAACCAACTATACTGAGTGTCACATGCACTACAGCGCTTTTTTGCTGACGCGTTTCATGTAATTGTTAAATAAACAAGCATGTGATAAGCAGTGCTGCAGTGTACGATGTGCAAATACCCTATAAACAGCGATTTTTCAAGCTGCAAATGGATTAGCTTTAAAATAAACCTAGAATAATTTAAAATATTGTATTTATTTATTTTCAAATATTTCTTTATGCATATTATGTTAAGTTTCACCTAATGCGTTGAGGGTATTCAGTTGAAATATATATATATATATAGTCGGTGTTGCCCGACTAGCAGATCCCCTGAGCCCCGTCCGATCTGCCTTTTAAGATAATATATACATATAGTCGAATCAAGCTTAATAGTTCTGCTTAAAGTACCCTGCTAATGGCCGTGTTACAGGGCATGCAATGAATAGTCATGAATACAATTTACACGACATTTTTATTTCCTCGTGTTGACAGTTGAAATTTTAATTATTTGCAATAAACGTGACCGAAAGCCAAATGAGAAAGCCATAAATATCCATGTAATTAAAAGAAAAAACTTAAATAAGTTTCAGAGAACCATACAGGGTGCTGCATTGAGGCAAATGGCATAAACGAAAGAAAGAAAAGTGCAATCGACTGCAACCGACGTTCATGGTACGATTTAGACATATAATAGTTAATAATAGTTATATAGATAGAAATAGTTAATAGATCACATCAGTTTAAGATGTAGCTAGCTATGTCCGCGCTTAAGCCAACTCATATACTTGGTGTTCTCAGCTCTAAAACTGTGAAAACTAAAGGTTTTGCCTTACTTTCCATACCCTCTCTAATATTCACCCGAATAATGCCAATTCTAGCCTTAGTGCATTGTGTTCATACAGACAGAAAAACAAACATACAAAAGCCAATATACTCTCTTTTCTCTTCGTGAGCGAGTATTTGCATTGAGATAATCTGCCCATGCTCTATGTAAATATCGATAAACATATGTCTGCACATCAGTTTATAGCAAAAACACGACTCAATCAAAAGTCGATTGAGATAGGTTTAGACAAGCCCCGATAGCCGCAGAGGCGCTTAACTAGTTAACTGTGAGCTATCAGCACGCTGTACGTGTACGTGCTTAAAGCACCGATCGAGGCATTTCCAAGTTTCTGTCTGTTTTTTTCTGTATAAAAGACATCGAGTGCGAGCACTGAGACAAACAGTACAAACTTACAACTCAAACGCAAACATGTTCAACAAGACCTTTTTCGTTGCCCTCATTCTGTGCGGTAAGTGAACTGAAATGAACTGAACTAGTTCGGCATAATGATGATATCCTTACATACACACATCCAGCCTGCTATTTGAGCGCCATCTGGGCACGCCCCCAACTGCCTCAGCTGCCTATTCCTGGAATCGAAACTCTACCCATAGGCAATGTGGGCGGAGCTGTTGGTTCGGCACTCGGCTCAGCCGCTGGAGGCCTCGCTGGCGGCAGTCTGATCCCGAAGCTGCCCCTGGGCGGCCAACCAAAGCTTCTGTAAGCCAAATCAGCGATCACAATGATGCCCAACACTAATGTCGAATGCAATGTCAAAACTTAATCTATTCCAATGTCAAAAATTATTCGCGTTCTAACATATTAAATGAAAATTTGCATATCTTAAAGAAAATTGTGTTCACGTTATTTCTATATATAGTTTAGCTACGAGTATGTGTTCTCTCCTTGCTCATTCATCTTCATCTCTCATATTTGTTTTTATTTGTCTCTCTGTTTTCATCTAGCTTTCTTATCCTCTCGTCTCTTTTCTTCTCTTCCCATCTCTTTTCTGTCTTCTTTCTTTCCTCAGCCTTCATCTCTCTTCTCTTTATTCGCTTGTCTGTCTTTGTATAGACTTCCTCTCTCTTGTCTTCTATTCTCTCTTCTCTCTTTCTTCTTCTTACATATTTCATATTTTCTTCTCTTCTCTACTTTGCTATTCTCTTTGCTTTCATCTCGTTGCTCTACCCATCTGCAATTCTCTCTTTCCTCATTTCTCCTCTTCTGTTTTCTGTTTTCATCTAGATTTCCTTTCTCTCTTCTCCTCTCTTCTGTTTCCATCTCTTCTCTTTTCCTCTCTTCTCTTCTTATCTGTTCTTTATTGAATTTGGGCAACTCCTTTTGGTATTCAGTACAAGAAATTGTAGAGTTTGTGGGAACGAGCTTTGCTCCTTTTTATTTCGAATACACTGAGAACTATATTTGTAACTTACAACAGATATTGGCCTAAGTTAGTTCTTAATCTATAATATTTGACGAGCTGAGTCTTCCATCCGTCTGTATGTCTATCTGTGTATCTTTCTGTCTGTCCTTCCGCCTGCCTGTTCTGTCTGTCTTTCAGTCCGTCAGCCCATTTCAATTTAATCGAGAAAATATTAATATTAATATTATATTATTATTAATATTTGTTAGTGATTTTTAAAGCATAATTGAAGACCACAAAAGTAAGAGATATTAAAATTATTACATAGGTTTTTGGAGTAAAAATACAAATAACACGAAAGTTTTTGGCTGAAGCTATATTTCTGTATTGCCCTAAAACTAAAAGTAAAAATTGATTGCTAGTAATATAATTTTTAGTTATAATATATAATTCATGATCTAATAACTTGATGATATTGCAGAGGGACTGCAGAATGAACAAGGGAGGTGTGCGTGTGTATAAAGACAAAAAGCCAAGAATGATTCAAAGAGTGTGCAGCTCAAGGCATCGTATCGCAGGCCACTCCTGAATCGACTAGTTTTACAAGCTCAAAAATCTCATAAACTTAAATCAGTCGAAACGTAGCTGACGGAATTTAATGAGCAAAGAAAATCAGCTTTTACTATAGGAATTAGATATGCCGACATTAGCTGAATTGTCTCATTCGATTTCCGTTTCGAAAAACACAAACAAAGAGTGATTCAATTTCAAAACATTTTATCACTTTTCGCTTTCAATGTTCAATAGTTGTTGATGTCTGACGTTTCATAGCACTCGAACTGCGTTGAGCCTTTGCCAGCACAAACATTATGCAGCGCTGGACAAGTTAATCGCGCCTCTACGTGCGCTACCCGGCAGTCTCAGTGAGCACGTAGCTAACGAGCTTATGGAACTATTTAGTGCTAGGCCCAATTGCCGAATGTTTTAGTTATGCTTCAACCCAACAAGAATGTTCAACAAATTGATATATTTGCTTCTAGTGTGCAGCTGTAAGTGTTGAATTACATCTGTTCACTTCTTTATGATCTAATTGAGTGAGTTTTCTTCTAGTACTGACAGCCTGCAGCATGGCCCAAACCTTGGCAGAAACAACACCAGCAGCAGCAGCAGGAAACTCAACACGTCGTGAGCTGGTGCGAACTTTCATGAACAATGTCCAGAGTCTTATAGCCAATTTGATTCAGAGTTTGCAGCAGCTAACTGCAGCTCAGGATGGCAGCATCAGCATCAGCTAGACCTTTGGCAAAAATATCTCGAAAACATCTCAAATATCTGCTAGGAAAATAATAAAAGAGATTCAATTCAATTCAATTGCTTTCATCAGAGATCGATTTCATTTCCATTTCATTTGGGGCTTTAAGCATGCTACAGCTACAGCTACAGCTACAGCACTCAACGCTTTGATTGATGTTTGCGTGTCGTGGGTCAAAGGTCAAGACATTTTTAAGCCCCAACAACAACAAACGACAAACCTTTCGTAGTCATTTATCAAATGACATTTCCCAACTGTAAGAGTCTACAAGTGGATACACATGTTAACAAGCAGCATCGTAGGGACATAGAGAGAGAGACAGAGAGTGAAAGAGTGAGAGAGGGATACAGATAAAGAAGAGGGAGAAAGAGGGACTGCCAAGGTGTGTAAGGTCTGAGCGTTAAGCAAAATGAAAATGCCAAAAATTATACCTAAAGGCGAGCACTAAAGCAAACACCAAGGCGACACAAAGTGCGCCAAGCAAAGCGAATTTTGAATACTTTATAAATGAATAGAGAGATAGTAGAGTGAGTGGAAATAGCAAAGAAAACAACCCTATAGCTAATGGAGTATATTTATAGCGAATTATAGAGGAGCACCAAGCAAGAGTGATAGCATTTCCAATAACTATATATCGATAGCTACTTAAGGTATCGATAACACTTAGTTGTTGAAATGTTCTATAAGATTTGCCAGCTCATCAAGTCCATGGAGCATGTGAAGGTAAAGAAGGAACAAATTTAAGAATCATTCATTTCATGAGAATGTCTCAGCATTGATATCTTTCGATTACTTGCGTTGAAGCAACCTCAAGTCAATAGCTTATGCCAATAAAGCCAAATACTTTGACAGAGCTTGAGGTGAACATGCGATATTGCTAGAATTCCAACTCATATATTGAAAGGAATCATCCATTTATAAACACAGTCTCAATAGATCGCTTCTGCTCCTTCCTTTTGCTTTCGAGCTTTTAATTCTTTCAGAATTAGCTTGCTTCATTTAACACAAGAGTATGTAAAATATTCTCAAAAATAAGTACACCTAGCCTGTCTCTAGTGTTTAGAGAACCCTCGAAGAAGTTAGGGTATAGAAATGTGCCAAGAAAATCTTAACGAAATTTCTCACGTTTGCCATAATTACGAGCAAAATACGTGACATGTGTTTTGACTGCGAATTTAAGCAGCAGCAGCAGCAGCAGCTTGTCGAGCTACCCCCTATGCCCTGCCAACCCCTAGCCATAGCCCTACCCCCAACCCTGCCTCTGCCCCGTTTGTTACTTCCGACATTGGGAAGTTGGGAAGGGGTCAAGTATCGCTCCGGTTGTAAATGGTAATACGTACTCGTATACATAACCAATAAAAATCTGTTTAGGCCAGAAAAAAGGCGATAGCAAGTAGGCTGGGCTGGGCTGGGGCTGAGGCTGGGGCTTGTCGTAACAATTGTGCGAGTAATTCATAAAAATCTCTTGAGCAAATGTTAGCGACATGAACGATGCTCGCAACCAGTTCCGATTTCATGGGCCGTTCTTTTCTTGCTGTTTTCTTTATAGCCTCACGCCCGCCACATTTCGGTTTCTTCATAATTTATAATGCCTTAAAGCCGAACCGCAAAGCAGTTGCAGCAGCAGCAGATGAAGCAGTCGAACTCCCAGAGCGTTGCGTGATTGAATTGTTGCCTGATTGACAGTTGACAGTTGAAATTGATTTTGGTGGTGCGCTGCCAGGCAGCTTGATAATGATGGTGGTTGCTGTTGTCACAATGCAAAGGCTGCTCGCTGTGGGCTCGGAGACTGGGGCTGGGCTTATTAATCCCCCGAGTGCAGGCGTGCATAAGTATCGGGCAAATGGATTAGACAGTTTTATGTGAAATCTAACGCAACAACAACAACAACAACAAAGAGGAAAAACAAAAGGATTTCAATGGAGCTCTTGCCCATGCCCGAACTATTTAATTAAGCTTGATCTTTACCTAGCAACAGCTACAGCTAAGTCCTAACATATGGCGTACATCCCAACCCATTCCAACTTACAGCTTCTGTCTCTCTCTCTGTCTATGTTGATTGTCATATTTGTGTGACAGTTAATGAACGACTGGCGTCTCTTTGTTGTCGCTAATCAAAGGATAAAAACCAAACGTGAAATGTGCAACGCATAGCCAATGTCCTTTTAACAGCAACAGCAGGAGTAACAGGAGCAGCAGCAGCAGCAGCAGCGGCAGCGGCAGCTGGACAGCCAGACACGAGTGGGAAGGATTGCAGTCATCTAATTGATAGATGATTCACATCATTTAAGCAGCTTTAATTGAATTATCAGCGACAGTTAGCTGCAATGGCAGGCATATCTATGAGGTCTAGTTAGAGTGGTTGACTACATAGTTACCCTATAGGGTATGTACTATGGAGTGGCCCTATAGGATCAATACGTAGTCAAGCACAACAGGTAGTTACCCTCTTGCGAAGGTCATTATGATGGGATGGAGCATAGCTGCTACTTAGACTAAAGCAATGTGATTCTCATCAATCGATACTTATCGATATTGTGTATTCTATGATGAAAGTGTTATCGACGATTGTTGTTATCTAGTCTAAAGCGATTTGACATCATCAGATGCTTAAAATACTTGAAGTCTTTAAAAATCTTTATCATTAGCTTAAGAGATAATTATCTAATTTGACTGATTGACTCATCGATTAGTTATCGATATATGTCTAGGTAGAAGCATAGGTATTTGCTCTCTAAAGAAAGAGAACACGCAAAATCGATACATTTTTCAAGTAACAACATCTCTTTAAGCTGTGCCCTTGTCTCTTCGTCCGTTTAAAGTTGATGACCAAATGCCATTTGTAATCACAAATTGTGAGCAACAGTTGAAAGAGAAACATTCATTTACCTGGCTAGGGGCTATGCCTGCTAAGCGGTTCAACTTGTAATGCTATTACTCAGAGTTGATTGTAGCACATGAAAATATTAGAGCAGGGCAAGCGGATCAATCAGACTGCCAAAATGAAAAAGAGAAAGGTTAACTTCCTTCAATGAATTTTGTATGCCAGGACAATGAACGTGGGGCAAAGGGAGTGGAGGAACGAGGGCTGCAGCTGGAGCTGGAGCTGGATATGCCGGCAGCAGCAAGCGCCATAAACAGTTCGATATGAAAGTATTGATTTGCTTTGACAAATCTGTGGGACTTGTAATTTCATTACAAAAACCATAGCACAAGATAACCACAAGAGAGAAAGTGAGAGAGCAAAAGAGAGTGGGGCCAGGAGACAGAGGAAAACGAAAATGCTCAATTCCCCAATGTGAAAGTAATAGACCATGCCAGCAACAACAACAGCAATCCGTAGCCCCCCAAAACAGGCAACTGAAGTAGCTGTCTGGCACTCCGGCGGGCGGCTTTTAAGATGCTTTGTGTGTGTGTGTGTGTGTGTATGGAAAATTAAATTCAATTGTGTGACAAGTTAATCCTATTTCTCATCTTCCAACTTTTATTTAAGCTTCATTCTTTATGCATTACATGCGACCGAGAACATGGCACGAGACTCCTGACAAACTTCGAGTCATGCAGTCAATCAATCAATCACTCAGTCAGGCAGTCAGGCAGTCTGTCAGTTAGTCAGTTAGTCAGTTAGATGCTGTCAGAATTTTGTTTGATATGTTGCAAGGCTGCTCCAGCCTCTAAAAAAGTGAAAGCAAACCGAACCGAACCGAAGGGTTGCCCACACGCACACGCACACAGACAGAGAATTGAGCTGTGTGTGTGGAGGGGGGTTTCAGTCTGTGAATGTGCTGGGGCAACACTTCATTAAACTCATAAAGCAATAAAATGTGCTCTTGATGAACAAAACAAAAGCTGGAGCAGGCTCACTGAAAGCCCACCTACTCTGCAACCACTTCACCCACTCAAACAGCGATGCGCCTTCGATTGTCTGACAGCTCGACATTGTCTGCTAATGGCAACTGCAGAGCTGTCGACTCGAACGAGCTCACGCTACCTCTCTCTCTCTCTCTCTCTCTCTCTTTCTGTCTGTCTCTCACTCACTTACTGTGCTCTGTCATCCATCACGCGTATTCGAGAGAAACCTTAAAGCTGCATTCCATATGGGCGCAATGCTACATCTCTATCTATCGCCCTCCACCCATCTCTCCCCCACTCTAGCTCTGGCTAGATTGCCTTTGTAGGTATTCACAGTGTAGCAATCGATAATAATTACATTAATTTTCTTTGTGTCGACACTTTTATTTCCATTTCCAATTATCGGAAATGCGTCAAGGAAGCCAACTTCTAGATTTCGTATGCTATAAAAGGCTATTTTTTTATTCTTCCGGTCTTAAGACGAGTTAATGGGTTCTTCGTCATGGTTTTTGAAAGACTTATGGCTATATATATAAGCACGGATATACATATGTCATGCTGCTCATTTCATGTTTGAAATCTGAAATTGTAATCCTGAACTCTATTTGCATGGAATAGAATTTGTGCATTAGTTCGATTAGTTGAGTTTTGGCACTTTCGTTCTTGCGAACTTACTTCCCCTTTTTTCCGACCGTGGTGCTCTTACAGAAGCTGATGCACTTCAGATACAAATCGTACAATTTCCTTGAATGTTTTCGCTCCACTTTGTATTGAATCCCATTTGTTGAATGGTCGTAAAAGTCGTGATAGAGTTGAACTACTTCAAGGATCTATTGAATTGAGCCAGTTGATTGAAGTCCTGATTTCATAAAGCTGAGAGTCCGACTTGCAAGAGAAAAGTAGGAAATATTAACGTTTTCTATTTACAGATTTATCTTCGGCCTATGGGAGAGAGATAAAACATATATATATCTCTATAAATCATACAGTCAAGAGAAACATTGGGGCCTACGTACCTTGTATTTGAGTTGACTATGAAGGATGCTTGACCCTGAAAGTGCATTCGACCAATGGAAGTATAGTGTTTGCTTGAATTTGAAATGTTTAGGCTGCCGAGCAACCCAGGTTAGACGATTATCGCAAAGACGAGCTCCGCGTTTGCTGCAAACAGTTCATAGTTATCATGATTATATAAGGATATCAGTGGTGGGCGGGGCTTACCTTCAGCTTTCATTTAGTTTGATTTAATTTGTAATTCGTGTAGTAGATACAAAAAGAAAAACCAAAGATTTTTAATCATGGGAAAACTGGTTAAGAAATAACTTAATTGTTTTAAATATATATAAATTTTGATGAATCTGCAAGTGCTCTTAGCCCGGATATGATTACTATAGTACTGCATTGATATTGATTCCATCTTGAACTGAAATGTTGCTAGCTTCACCGTGTTTTCTTTTGAAATTTCCGCATTCCACTTTTATTCTCATATGTATATACAAATAGAGTTTAGCTCAGTTCACCGTCCCTTGCTGTGGTCCAACCTGCCTGCCCCTGCCCTAGCCAGGCCATTGGCAATTGCAATCGTGGCCATCGTGGCCATCGTGAAATGCTGCAATTGAATAGACCTTGAATCTGATTTTCGTTTCTCATTCTTTTTTTTTTGGGGGGTTGGGGTGGGCTCTTTTCTTCCTTCCACAGATACTTTATGGGTGATGTCACTCCTCTTCTGTTGCCTTCATTCTCATCATCATCATCATCACCATTGCCATTGCCATGGACTAGACCAAAGTTCGTGTCCTCCAGCTAGCCGCTTGGCTGTGTGGTGGGTGGGGATGTGGGGTTGGGGGTTGGGGGTTGGGGGTTGGGGGTTGGGGGTTATAAATGCGATGCGTATAATAGAGTAGCCGAGATGTATCTTTATTACGGTAATTGCTCATTGAACAGGAAATTATTATATGCGTGCGTGTACCGTCCGTCCGCCGCGTCCACTGCTCTCTCAGCTCCCGGATAGACTGTTCAGCCGGCTTTCGCTTTAAGTATTTGCTTCGGTGCGCCCATTGCCCAAAATAGACAATAACAAAAAAAAGAAAAAGGGCAAGAAGCTGGAAGGTTGAGGGATACGGCTTGGCGCTCTCTCTCTCTCTCTGTCTTTCTTTCTCAGTTAGAACATAATCGTAATAATAGAATGTGAGTTTTCGGTTGAAGTTAGTGTTACGAGTAGATGGTCTACCTATTCTAGCAGTCATGGTTTTCTCTTTCTGTCTTATCATTTTGGAACTCATGCCACTTACATCTACAAAATGCGTGCCACACAAATGGAGAGCTGAGGGTTTGCTTCACAAATTGTTGTCCAGAGCCGCTGGGCTTGGTCGCGGTACCGCTCCGGTGTCTGTGCCAAAAGAAGGAGCGTGGATGGGGCGGAAAACAAGGGGATGGGGCAATTGGGTTGATGCCTGTCGAAAGTTAATGTCGCGCGTCGGGCAACCGATAGGCAGCCGGCAGCATTTGTGGGTGCATCCGTCGACGCGGACGTATATCGTCGCCGCCGCCATCCTGATCAATGGGTCGGGGTGGTAGACGCCAGCTCCACACATGGACCCCGTCGCCCTCGCCCATATCGAAGTGGACACGCTGGCGCTGTAAAATAATCCGAAGGTTCTGCACAAACCGAGCCACATCCACGGGATTCTCGTGCTGTAAGCGGGCCGCCACCAACGGCGGTATGAAACGATCGTACTCGTGCTGCTGCTCCTCGTTGGGTCCCCAATGCAGCTCCGGCTGGGGTCGGCGCTGGCGCATGTTCAACTGTCTGGGCGGAGGAGGGTTCATTGCTGCTTCCCTTGTTCTTTCTCCTTTCTCTCACTCTCTCTGTGTGCATATATTTGTGTGTGTATTTCTCTGTTCGTGTTTGTTTCCCTTTTCTGTGCTATTGTTCGCTTTTTGTTCGTTCCGATTGTTTCGATTTTCGTTCGATTTTTGTGTGTTTTGTAGGTTTCCAGAGCTTTTATTTTTGGATATTAACTTGAGGTTTGTTTCTTTTTTTTTTTGTTTTTTTCTTTTTGGTTTTTGTATCTATACCGGAATTTAGGAGAGGGGAAAAGACAAAAGTAAAAACTTTAAAATTATTTGAAAGCCTGATTTATCAGTTCTATAGTCTAAAAAGAATTTAGCCGATATGCCAACCAAATGCTCTGACTGGAAGCTCCAACGGCTACTCGGTTCACACATGACATTTTCAGTTTCTAATCAAATTTCGATTGCTGAATTCCAAAAGTAACGAGAGCCCAGCAAACTCGTTGGCCTCATCAAGAGTGAATGTTGCAGCAACTCGTTGGTAAAGGAAGAGAGAAAGAGTCCATTTGGTAACTTATTGAAAAAGTATTACAGAAAAACTAGCGAGTAATAGATAAGAGATCATCGAGCATTGTGAAAATGTTAGACTAACTTGACTTGAACTAACTTGAAGTTGAAAAGAAACGAGTAATGAATATTATATATGTCGGAGAGTCAATTACTTTATCGCCTTCCATTACAGTTGTAGCTCTGTCCAATAACGAATTCCCGGATTGCCGATTTACTATTACACTTTTTCCAAAGTTGCTCTTTACACCAAGCGATCCGTCTTTTTCACAGTCATCGACCAAGTTCTTTTCTTTTGGACACCTTCTGTCAGAGTCTCTTCTTCTAGTCACATTCCCTTCGTTTATCGAAATCATAGCGACCCTGTGCGAAAGGCATAAGTAGCCCTCTCGCTCTCACTCAGCAACACCCGGAACTACGTTCAGCAACAGCTATGGCTGTCTCTCTCGCAATGGCAATAACTACATAACTTGTCACTCAAATGCAGACTCACTTTGATAATACTTACAAGCATGGTACATATTTGGTTCAATAAAGTTCATTATAAATATAAAAAAAAGAGTTCATTATAAATACGAAAAGACTTTTTCGACTACCCAATATATAAAAGAAACTGCTTAAGCAACGAGTAAGTTTCAGTTGCAACAACTTGTCAGAAAAGTAACGAGTATTTCGGGCTGTGTAGAAAGATTACTGAGTATGACTAGTAAATACCCTTTATTCAGTATTCAACAGCAAATTGAATCGAATTATGTTAGCCAAGCTGAATCTGTCAAACAACATTTAACACTTTAGATTTCTGTTACATGCTCACATGCGAGTATTTACTGTAGCCGTAGCTAAAGCTTGGGCTTTTCTGGCTTTGCTTGTTGGCCTGTCAGGCGTTTGTCCTTAATCAAAATGCACACACTTGATGCATATTTAATTAAACTTTCACCTTTTTGAGCGGACGTTTCAAAGAATTTTTGCCGAAAAACCGGGTCGAGAGCGCTTTCCATCTAAGCACGAAAGGTGGGCCGTGGGGCGTGTTGTGGAGATACTGAATGCCGTCTAACCAGGGCTCATTTTCATTTTGGAAAACAGAAATGACTTAAAAGCGACACGACGGCACTTTAATTAAATCAGTTTTAATTAATGCAAAATGCGAATTTCAAAAGATGTTGCCTAGACATCTAGCAACAACATGAACAAGTATGAGTGCTCTAGTCGAGACTGCTCGACTAAGAGATACCCTGAACCCTGCGAAGATGCGATATTCAAATCATTTTACGCTTCTTTTATATATACATATACACAAACAACACATACACACACACACACATGCACACGCACGCACAAACACTTTCTCTGCTACTGCGCAGTTTACGCAGCGACTGCGCGCGGGCAGCGCTTGGGCTGCAGTATGGGCTATATTTTGGAAACTTATTTGTTGAATAGGTTTGCTTCTAGATGGACTTTCGTAATCAAACTTTTACAGCGTAATTATGACATTCATATGTATGTATTTGCCAAAGCACAAGTCTCTAGTATTTGAAATACGTTTTTTTCAAATTTGGGGGGAAGGGGGCGTGGTATCCAAAATCCAAAAATTGCAAAATGTTTGTATTCATTACACGAATACACACAGTAAATCTGAAATCTATAGCTTTAACGGTATTCAAAAACGAAGAAAAGTTATCGATTTTTATCGATAATAAGGAAATGGGATGAGTTATCGAAAAAAAAAGATAAACTCGTACTGCGTAGGATATACACGAGTATACATTTCAAATTTCAGATCTCTAGCTTTTGTGGTTTGCGAGATCACTGCGTTCACACGGACGGACGGACAGACGGACATGGCTATATCGACTCAGTTTGTCGAGCTGATCAAGAATATATATACTTTATGGGGTCTGCCATGTCTCCTTCTGCCTGTTACATACATTTTCACAAAAACATTATACCCTGATTTCCCATTTTCAATGGGTTCAGGGTATAAAAACAGATGAACAAGTCAGTCAGAGAGGTGAAGCAGGCTGCCAGCTGGAAAGGCTTTTAGGAGTGGGCGGGCGGCGGGCAGCAACCACATTTTGTTGTCGCATAATTACAACTCAATTGTAATCCAATTTTTGGGCAGGCATATAAATCGGATTTCATTGTGACAAGCCACGCCCTGTCGCACACCGCCTTTCTCTCTCACTCGCCCTCCTTTTCCTCATTCTCTCTCTCTCTCTCTGTGCGTGTGTGTGTGTGTCTGACAGTGGTGTCTGTGTCAACTTTTTTCGGTGTCAAATAAATAAACTTTTGACAGTCGGCAGACAGACGGTCGGGAGGAACTCCGATCTGAACCTGTGTGCCGGAATTGCAAATTAGTTTGTCACAAGCAACAGAGCCGTTAGGGCTGGGGCTGACTACTGCCTACTGCCTGCTGGCTGCGTGCGATTGAATGCTTTAAGAGGCGTGTCCGAATGCTGCAAATGTTTTGTGTCTTTTGGCTGCAAACGTTGCAAATTAGTTGCACATGTTTCGTCCGCAACTGAAAAACAAGACGTGTTTCCACTAATTTGGCCAAAATCAACAGCTGCGCATACATGCGACAGTGTGTGTGTGTGAGTGTGTGTGTGCGAGTGTGTGTGTATGTGTGTGAGTGTGTGAAGAAAACTCATCATAACTTTCTTATCAAAAACTTATTTTAGGCAACGAGTGCCGCAAAGATATTCCCCCCAAAAAAAGAAGCAAAGCAGAAAAGAAAAGGATAACTCACATAGCTTGGCAACAAGTGTGAGGCAACCTGGCTAGCAAATACCCTGTAATGTCGGATAGTAAAATGAGTTGACATTGCTCTAAGTTTTGGGTTAAATTTTATGAAGCTGTAAGGCTACGCATTGAAAATACCCTGTAAATATAACATATATAGACAATTTTGATATGAATTCATTAAGTTCTTATGGCAACTTCTATAGCTTAGCAAATTGTCCGGCAACCTACTGAAAATACTCAGTAAATAGGATAAGCTGAGTATCTTAAGTCAATCTACACAACTTATTCAGATATAGCTCATACCTCAACATATATTAGGTCATACCAGGGTATATAACGTCCTTCAGACTAAGTGTTATCATTATGCATTATGATATACTAAAAAATATACCACAAATTCTTATAAAACCCTATACTGCTGCTTTTACAGGGTATCTGTGCACTAAAATATATGTATGCACATACACATATGATAGCAAATGCCTTGAAAACTTGTTATAATTACACTGTCTTGACAGCCAGCTGTGTGTGTGTGTGTGTGTGTGTGTGTGTGTGTGTAAGTGTGTCCTTATACTCATCCTTAACTAAGCTAGCCGTGGCGTACAGCCCGTGCGTCCTGCTGCTGCCGTCGTGACTGACTAACTGGGCTAACATGCATGAACAGTAACATATGTTGGACTTTGCCACGCTGCCATTTTTAGCAACTCGCATCCATAGCCAAGTTCTGCTTAGTGTCTTTCTTCCCCACCCAGTCTCAGCAGGCCCTCATTCGGTGCGGAACGTGTGCGTTTTGTGGTTGAGTTGACGCACACTTTAGGCGCAGCATGCAACAACTGTGGCACAAACACAATCTGCCTAGCCCCAGCTCTATGCTGACTCACCCCATCCTGGTTAGCCAGCCCCTTCTAGTCGCTGCGACTAACAAAGTTTTGCCCAGCACAAATTAAAGTCAACAAAAACTGGAATATCAGCTTGCCAAATGGGCATCATCATTTCAATAAAACTATACAACTTTCTATATACGTGAATGTATATCCAACGAAAGGGGATGTGCTAGTTGGAAGTGTTTGACTAGCAGATACCCTGAACTCTGTCAGGGCTGCTGTTGTAAGCAATCTAGAAAAACGAAATTCTGCTAGGTCGGAGGGCTTCTCACAAAAACGTCTTGAATTTGGTGTCTCTTATAGCTTTCAAGTTATATCTAAAAATAACCAAGGCAAATGTCGTTAATGAGGAAATGGGTAAGTAGTAAGTTTCTGCTATATAAGGTATTCAAGCTATTTATAGTTCATACAGATAGATAGCAGAGTAAACAATATAAGGACGGACGGACAGACAGAAAGACAAGCGGTTTTGGCCAGATCGACTAAGATCGTTGTCTTTAACAAGCAAACAATTCTCAATGAGTTCAGTCTATCTCTCTGGTAATTCCTCTACCAAACTTGGTACATTAGTTTCAGTTGAAATATTTCATGAAGACTGCCAAAAACTAAATAAAGCTTCAATATAGCTTTAAATATAATATTATTAAAGAAATAAAATCTTTATCTTATATTAAATTTTAATAGATAGTTCGAAATTTCCATTTTAAATTGGTATAAGAACTGAAGTCAATATAAGATATGCGGCTGGATATCAGTACTCGTATGTTGAGTGTAAACAGACATTGAGGTAAGGTGTGAAACTTTAAGTAATCAGGGACTCAGGCAAATGATGCCAGAGAAAACAAAGAAATGAACCGAAAAAGCACTTCGATGGCTCACACAACAAAGCAAAAGAGCCAAGAGAAAAGTTAAAAATTACTGCAGCATGTGTCTGTATGTGTGGGTGTGTGTGTTAGCTTAATATCGAAATAAAAAGCCCGTCAATATTAGACAATGAAAAAAAAAACACGGTTAACAAAGCCAGCGAGGGTGCCCAAAAAAAAGAACAGAAAAGAAAGAAAAAAAAACAAAATTTTGACATAGGAAAACGAGTCCCAAAGTTAAAAAAAGCGGAACCAACTTTGCCAAGTTTCCAGAAAGGGGTGTTAAAGAGTGGGAGGCGGCTGGGGGCGGGGTGGGACTACCAAAAATATATGCCTAAAAATGGGCTAGTCGAAAATAAATATGGCAACAAAATGGCAGCCAAGAGCTTGACAGCGAAACGGGATGGTTGAAAGTGGAAAGAAGCTTGGCAAGAGCTAAAGACGTTGCTGCGTGGGCTTTGAGCGAGGGTTGAGCGGCCTGACTGGGCGGAGGGGGTGTCGTAGTCGTGAGCTATGTGAATTGCATATGCGGCACACGTATTTGCGCTATAATTATTTCGTACGTGAGCGCTGCGCTCAACTTGGCCCGGAAAGCAGCCATAGACGCTCTCGCTGGAACAAAGACAATGCCAGCAGAAGCGAAAGACACAAACAGAGAGAGAAACAGAGAGAGAGAGAGAGAGAGAGAGAGAGAATGTTAGGGGTAGACAGTAAGCGACATTTGCGACACCGTAGCAGACTTGCATCCTGTTCAGCTTGTCTGCGAAGACGTCGCCAAGCTTAAAGCTAGCTTGCAGCTGGCCTTAAGCTATAAATTGACTTTGCTTCAATCAAGCAACTAGAGATGGGTGTGTGAAAACGTGACGTGATTGAACGCATTAAATAACGTTTTAAGAGGAGAATATTATATGAAATACTTCCAGGATTTTTCTCGATTCACTGACTGATTGACTGAGAGATTGACTGAATTACTGATTGATGAACTGATTAGTAGATTGAATCATTTATTGTTTGATTGACGGATAGACTAATAGTCAATTGATTGACTGATTCACTGACTTACTGATTGACGATCTGGTTGACTATTTGAGTGAATGATTGACTAACTGACTGACTGTCTTACTGAATGATTAACTGATTGGCAGACTGATTGACTGACTAATAACTCTATTGATAAGCGAGTGATTGACTGTCTGATTGGTTGAGTAAATGAGGGACTGACTGCTTAATCAATGGATAGTCGTATGATTAACTGATTGACTGACTGACTGAATGATTGACCGTATGATTGACCAAGTGACTGTGATTGACTGACAAATAGATAAACAGACAGAGTGATTGACCGACTTACTAAATCTCAGATTGATTGATTGATTGGCGATCAAAGCAAACCTGATTGATCTGAGCTGCGAGTCTCACATTTGTCAGGAAACATTCTCTTGGCGAAGCACTTAAACAAAGTATTGGTAAATTGTCAAATTCTGGCACGCAGAAATCACTAAAGAAAAATCAAATGGTAAACAATTTTTGGCAAGTTTTATGCAAAAAGTTTAAGTCGCAAGACGAAAGTAAGCGACAGAAGGACACGAAAGCAAAGCGTGTCTGCAATTTGTTATGACGCCCGCAGACAAGTCTCGGCTCTGACGCAGCGCAGACTCTGACAGCTCACAGACAGAGCCAACAGCTGCGGCCAGGTGCAATCCGCATCTGGACAGAGGTAAGCCCCAAAAATAAATATCAGTGGAAGCAAGCGACAGCTACAGCCACAATGACAACAGACTTGCAACCCAACAGCTGAGACAATTTTTCTACTTCCTTTTTTTGCATAGTTGCAACCGGCAACCGCAGCGCGCGTGTGTTGCCTGTGGCCCCAGTGGTAAGTGCAAATAAGTGTAGCTCTCGTAATGTAATTCTGTACGCAATTCACAGTTGAACATACTATTTAAGTGTAAAAAATGTGCATTCTCGTCTATTTGGAGGCATTTACCTATGTGGAGTGGCAATGCCAAGGCTGTGGAGTGAGTGAGTAAGGCTTAACGATGTGGTTACATATTGTATGTATATAGGTATATAAATAAGGACTTCACTCACTCACGCAATAATTGGATGGCCAATTAGGAGCTATTCGAAAGGCAATTGGAATAGAACAAGAACTATTTGAGATATTACTTTATGTCTAGTGAAGTTAGATACATGCTCATACCACTTATGGAATCATTCAAATCGCTTTGCTGACAGGGCTTAAGGCGTAAGATGAAATTGGTTCAATACGTTGACTCTCTGTCGTTGCCAACACAGTTGCTCAACTTATCTGGGTCTTTCTCTGTACTCAATACCAAGCGCTACCTCATTCCCAAACTTATCGACTGAGCTGAGAATCGCAAAGAGAGGCATACGTCCAAATGAGTAATCAAGTATAGATTGCAATGCGTCACACATCATTAAGAGCAGCTATAAATAGAGAAAGGGAGTGAGAGGAAGATGTAGAGGAGGAGAAGAAAACAGAGTGTGAAAGAGAGAGCGAGAGAGACTGGGAGAGAGAAGAGGTGAGGCAAGTTGAAATGCAACTTAATTCACATAAAAGTCACATAGAGTAAATAAGTTTCATTATGTGAGCAAATGAGCGAATTGGAGTAGGAATACTGAGGTGTGGAGACTGTTAGGTATGGAGGGTTCGAGTGATAAATACTTGAGTGTATTCTGTCTGGCCTGGACGCAGAGCTGTTGCTCGAGCTGGCGCTGACTGTGACAGTTGTCGCCGTTTGTATAATTAACATTCACAATGAAAATGAAAATGAAAATGGGCAACTGTGGCGGGGTCAAGCGGGTGGCTGGTGGCTAGTCAGACGGGGCTGCTTAGTGGGTTGTGCGACGCACTGAGTGGGTGGCAAAAGTTTTTAATAAACCGAAACAACAAACATGGCGCTAGCGAAGTGAAGGCCAACAACTATAGAGCAAGCCACACACATACACACACACACACACACGCACAACAACCGCCAACAGCCACAATAATGACACACAAAAAACTTTGACAATGTAGTCGTGCGTGCTGACATCGTCCCCTTTTGGCAGCCACCACCTCCCCCAGTTGGTCATATATAGTTACTGCGCCTTTTAGCCAACGGCCCATTTGCCATTCAAGCCGCATCCTCGGTGCTTTAACGGAAAAGGATTTCAGCCGCAATGAAAACAGCTATGAAAACCACAAAATGTGTTGCCTGCTGCAGCAGCGCAGAGTAGTGTCGCTCTGTATGTGTGTGTTTGTGTGTGTGTGGGTGGTGCACTGGAACATCAAATTGCTGACCACATACAGTGCAAGGCGATCGCAACGGGTGGCGGCCGGGCGGCGTGGCGGCGTGGCGGCGTGGCGACTGGTGAGGGATGATAGGCGGCATGCGGCGACGTCTGGATGAATGGATATTCAATTGCATTGGGTGTGCGTTACAATTGAAGCGGTTTTAAAATAAACGAATGTGGCTTATTACGCACATACACGCACCCACACACACACACACACACACACACACACGCACGGCTAACACCCGCACAACAAAATAAATATCGAATTGAAATTGACAAGCTGTGACAAGGACACACAGGAAACAGGCATGAAAGAGCAGCAGACAAAGACAGAGAGAGATAGAGAGAAAGAGAGAGAGAGAAAGAGAGAGAAAGCGTATCATCCATTTCACCATACATAGGCAATTTTCTGGGTTCTTCGGCGTCGCACTCTATGCCAGATCCCTGACAACTTTTTAAGCCAAATACAGTAAACACTCGCTGCCAACTAGAGAAAGACTAAAGCGAAGCCAGTTTGAGTGCTCCGTAGCTATACAATGGAGAACGGACCCTCTCAAGCTAGGACAACAATCATTTGATATCTTGGGCTTAGTAAAATACAAAATTTCAATATGTTATTTATAGCAGTCACAATTAAAGGCGCCTGCTCTCTATCTCTGTCAGTCTGCAGGCCCATCTCTGTGTAGGACTTGCTCGCTTGCTCTTTGGCCCTGTCAGCGTTGAAGGACCTTGACATCGAGCTGAGGCTGAGACAACCCTCATCAGAAAGTCGTTTTGTGTTTTTGCCATTTAGCTAAGCACGTGGAGCTGGTTCTGGCTGGCGACAAGTCGGACACCTGGAGGCGCCGCCAGTTTTGCAGAGTGGCCCCACAGTACGCCCGGGGGCAGCTACGCACTTTGATCACGTCAGCCTAATAAGATTTTAAAGGTTATTTCTCGATGGGCGTGTCAGAAATCAAGTGAAAAATGTAAAAGTAAAAGCGGCTCGACACTTGATGGAGTGGGCCAGCAGCCACCATGGCTAGGCATGTTCCACACAACACTCGAACGGGCTAATTTTATTAATGTTGCCAATTTCGAAGGGGTCCCAGCCCCCGCCACAGGTAAGTCGGGGCCATTGGGGGTTGACTATGTTACAGGGTTGCAATGCTTACGCGCGCAATTAAATATGAAATATTTAAGAGCTGCCTGAATTGGCTGGGGAGGGGCCGAGTGGGCGAGGTGGCGGGGCAGGCCAGGGCAGGGATGAGCGGCTGGTAGATGGCGCTACTCAATGTGCGTTTCATTCACTTGCTAAAAAGTTTGGCGAAGCAAACAAAGGGCGCACAGCAGAGCGGGTTAAACGGGGCAACGCCGAGACTAATTAATAATTTTTAGGCCATTCAGCAGAAAAATGAGGTGTAAACGCATTGGGAGGCGGGGGCAATGGAGGAGGTGGGGTCGAAGCCTTACAGGTGCGTTAGCTAACTTTGACTTGAGTTGATTAAGTTGCCTTTTTAATGGAGTTCAAAGTGATTTCACTTGCAATTAATGTGCGACGCGGCGATTCCATGGATCACACTGGGAGCTCGCCAGCGAATGGTGCCTGGAGAGCTATTCCAATTGCCCGACTGCAGTTACTCTGTATATAAATTTATAGTATATAATCAATAAGTAAGAGTGCTCGGGGTTGTTCGACTAGGAGACAACCTGACCAGAACAGAGCTTTAGTTAGACATGTACTTTCTAAATGAAGTTTTCAAAGCTTAAGATCTTAAGCTCAAGTCTTCACTACATTGTTGAAATAGAGGAGCGAATGGGTAAGTATTCAAAAGTATTCATATGGACGGACGGACGGACGGACGGACGGACTGACTTACATCGACTCAGCTTGTCGTCAGGCTCAAGAATACATCTACTTTTAAGAGTCTGCCACGCCTCCTTCTGCCAGCTACACATATTTTCACAAAATCTCTATAGCCTAAATTCGCATTTCCATTGGGTTATGGGTAAAAATAATTTCAGTCAGTCCGACTGTTAGATAGTTTGGCCGTTGTCTATAGATTTATAATCTTCAACTTTGACTTTGCCTTCGATCTACTTTTGCTTCCTTGACTTCCCGAAATTGTTGCCATAATAAATTATAGTAACCGAACAGCAGAAAGAGTATAGTCTCGCTCTCACTTGTCGTGCCAATAAAAATCTCATTTTGCAATCACTTCTACATAACCAGTTGATTGACTTGTTATGCCCCATAATTAGGTTTACCGGGTATTAAAGTAATCAAATTTTAAAGTGTCCATCAGTTCATGAAATTAGCCTTTATGATGTATATATACTAATCTGTACATATATTTTTAAAAACTATAAATCAAATACAAATAATAGCCGAAAACCCAATGCTTTGCCTGCCTTTTGTTGTTGAGTGCAAATTGAGATGTTGCTGTTAATGGGGTCTTCGACTTGATGAAAAACTAATAACTAAAATAATTTGCATTCGTTGCTGCTACTTTAGGAGATGACGCTTTACAATTGCTGGATCCACGCCGAGGACGTAGCAACCGTTGATGCGACGGACGTAGCCCTTGTTGGAGGCCTCATACATGGCATTTGGGGCCAGACGCTTGACAATTTCCTCGGGGCAGCCGAGACGCACGGCCAATTGGGTCAATATGAATGCGAATGTGAGCGGCTCGCCGTGGTCCACCATCAGGCCGAGTAGTGCGTTCAAGATTTTCTCGTTCCATTGGACCAAAGCAGAGGCTCTTGGCGGCGGTGCGCGGTAACCATTGATATGAATCGGATCGGTGTAGTATATGGCATCATCGGGATTCGGATAATGCCTTCCATATGCATGGGCATTTGGATGGCCGTCTCCCACCTGCTGCGGCTCATACTCCTGCGGCACATAGCCACGTTGCGAGCCGTACATTTGGCGCCTTGGCTGCTTTGGCCTGTTAGCCAGAAACCTGGGCGGCTGGCGAAAAGTCTTGCCAGGCGATTCATTATACAAATTTTGTCCTAGATTAGGTGCCCTATGATCGTAATGATAGCGTGAAAATTCATTGTTGCGCGGCTGAAAAGCGCGTGAAAAGTGTTGTTGCTCCCTTCTTTGCTGTTGATATTGCTGATATTGGCGCTGCTGCTGCTGCTGATGGTATTGTTGCGGCCAAGTGGGCGTCGGCAGCGGCAATATGGGAATTTTGGGAGTCGGCAGCGGCAATATGGGCAATTTGGGCGTCGGCAGCGGCAATGTGGGAGTCGGCAGCGGCAATGTAGGCGTCGGCAGCGGCAATGTGGGCGTCGGCAGCGGCAAAGTGGGTGCCGGCGGCGGCAATGTAGGCGTCGGCAGCGGCAAAGTGGGTGCCGGCGGCGGCAATGTGGGTGCCGGCGAAGTGGGTGCCGGCGGCGACAATGTGGGTGCCGGCAGCGGCAGCTGTCGCTGATAGTAAGGAATTGGCTGAATGACTACATATGGTGGATTAGGCGATGGCACTGCCTGAGCAATGGGTATCCACAAAATAGGCTGAGGAACCAGCGACTGTTGGTGCTGGTGCTGCTGCAGCTGCAGCTGCAGCTGCAGTTGCTGTTGCTGCAACTCATCTTGCTGCAACTCATTTTGCTGCAACTCATCTTGCTGCTGCTGTTGCTGCAATTGATGTTCCTCTTGCTGCTGCATTAGCTGCTGTTGCTCATGTATTTGTTGCTCTTCCTCCTGGACAACTTGCTGCCAGCTACCAGTCATAGGCATTTCAAACGGCGGCTCATCCACCCCTCCCTGCTCTTGATTCAGCTGCTCCACCTGCTCTCCCTGCTCCATCATTTGCTGCAAATCGTTGTTATTTTCGTCGCTGTTGTTACCATCGATAGTGAACTGCTGTTGGTTCAGTTGCTGCTCCTGAGCTACATGTTGCCAATTGTTATTGGGAAGCATAAGTAATGGCTGTTGCTGTAGCTGCATGAGCTGCTGCTGATGCCAATTGCTGTCGACATTCACAACGTACTGCAGTTGCTGGGGCGGAGCGACCGGCACCCAATTGTTGTGACCATCCACAACATATTGAAGTTGCTGCGGCTGCGGCGGCCAATTGTTGTCGCCTTGCGCAAGATATTTCCACTGATTCTGCGGCAATAGCTGCATCGACCCAACTTGCGGCCAATTGATATTGCCATGCACAGCGCATTGCATTTGCTGCTGCTGTTGCTGCGGCTGCTGCGGCTCCAGTCCTGTTTGCTGCCAATTAGCATTGGCATGAACACCATAATTTAGCTCTTCTTGCTGTTGCAGATGCTGCGGGTCCTGCTCCAGCAAATTATTATCAAAAGTTACGGCCCCGGCACGGGGCCTAAAAGTTGCGGCCCCTGGATTCAGATTTGAGTGTTTAACAATACGAATGGGTTCGGCCATTTTTTTCCTCAATAAAAACAATAAAAATATAACGATCTGAACTATGCGAAATGTTTTTCAGTTCTCAGCCGTCAGCTTATGTGAAAAAGCACATGCCTTTGTTAAGTGTGTGACAGTTAACGCAGCGCCTATCACGATTGCTATCGATGACAAAAAAAGTCGACACGGTGGCAGAGAGTGAGTAATGAGAGAATGAAATAGAGAAACAGAAGAAGACACAGAGGTAAGTAGAGAGTAAGAATTTGAAAGAAAAGCTAAGAGCCTAGAGTTCAGAGGGACTTTAATTTCTATGATAGGAAGAATCAGAATAGCCTCGCATATCGCTCACGCAACTCGATATACATTTGAATGCTAGCAAACAGTGTTGTAAAAGGCCGCATTGTACAGTTTCAAGCACTTTTCAATACTTTCACAGTTTCAAATGCCGCCTGCAAATAATCCACTTATGTGTGTGTCTGTGATTCAGTTATGCCGGAGTTGCTCGTGTTGCTGAGGCAACTTTTGCGGACTGCTGCTGACAGATGGCCAGATGACAGACAGCCAGTGAATGAGTGAGGGGAAGAGAGAGAGAAGGAGACTAATTGGAGCTGCAGTGGGTGGGCGAGTGCCTGCACAAAGCATATAAATATCCATAAATGCTGAGCACCCAAGTAGGAAAACACTTTCCAGCAGCAACAACAAAGGAATGCGCTTGTGAAGCTGCTGCAGAATTTTTGCGGTTGTATTTTGTTTTGTTTTTTTTCAGCCCGCTGCCCTGACAATTATTTACACTCAAAAGTTGTTGCCCAAGTTGGCAGCCGGCAGAGCAATGCTCAAAATGAAGTTGTAGCTGTGGCAATGTTTCTGGCCAAGTTGTACAGGATGCTCAGGGGCACAGGTGCAGCTGCCCCCACCTGGCTATGTCCCTGTGTGTGTGTATGTGTGTGCGCTGGTTGAAGTTGCTGCTACCAAGTTATGGTCTGCGACAATTGCAAAAATTATGCAACTGCTGTGGCAGCCCTAACCCAAGCAGACAGCCCGACTGCCTGCCTGTTGTCCTTGCAGACAATTAGGCAGGAACAATGCAGCAGCACAAGCTTTGCAAATGCTCATGCATGCCACAGCGAGTAACTGCAGCAGCTCCCTAGCCCAGCCCCCTCACTATGCAAACACCTCTGGCCACTCGGGCGCATATCCTGGCAGGATGTGTTAAGCCAGCATCTGGACTGCACAGCAATGCATTGAAGTTCATTGCCGAAAGTTGTCACAGCTCTAGCTCAGGCTGTCAGCGGCTAGAAAAATGGCTAGCTTTAGCGGCAAACAAGATAAGCAGCTAATATTGGTCTCTGATGAAGACATCAGTTATACTAGATATGAGATTCTATTACTAAGAGTCAAGTCTCATACAAATAGGAATTGAACTGAATGTAGTAAAGCAATCTAAATGCTCTAGCAAGTTTCTTAACTAGAAAGCAGCCAGAAAATGCCAGCACTGGCCGTGATGACAGCTGTGTGCTCGTCGAGGCGAGCAGGATGCTTTGGTTGAGCAGATATCCCATGTCTGAGGATGTTTCAAATTACAACTCCATAGTATGATTTACGTAATTGCAATGCATCCAAAGCCCCCAACCCATCCAATCCAGCCGAAACTCCTCCGAAACGATGCAAAAACTTTTATTAAACCTAATGTTGAGTGTTTCATTTATAACTTGGTATTCAGATTTGTATTGGCTGCGAACTCCCGAGTCTTTTGGCTGAGATCGCGCTGTGGTTGGATTGCCCGGGTCTTTGTCTTCAATTCATACTCCTTCAAGCGTTCCGGGGTCATTAGCTTAAGCAAGCGATGGCGATTGTTGGCCCTGTGACGATTGGCCGCCATGCAGATGCGACGCGAGAGCTCGTGGCCAAAGCATGTTCTGCGCTGTTCTCCATCGCCGTTGGCCACATAGGAGCGCAGTGCCAAGCCTGCCAAATGGTTTTCAAATGGATTACTCTCTCGATTAGCTATCCGAGCACTAGCCGACTCACCTACTATGAACACCTTGGCCACTTCCTTGAATGTTGGCTGATCCTTAAGCAACATAATTCTGATGTGCGCTAGACCTTCGTCTACTTTCCTCGTTCGTTTCGTTCCGTGCTTTTACACTAAGATTTGGATTAAGTATATGTACATATATATAAATATATATACAGCTATATATATTTATATATATAGTAGCTATATACGGCTTAAATATTTATATGGTATTCTGTAGTTTGTGGTTTTTTTCGTAATCAATAATGTTTGTTGCTTGTGTGCAGCTCTTGTTTAGTGGCGCACAACTCCTACAATTTTGAAAAACAATTTCGAGCAATATAAATAGAAAATCGACCTCCGTGTGTGAACTGACTTCGAGCTTATATACAACTTTGCCTCATGGCTGCCTCAGTTTCGGCTGCTCGAATCTGTCAGCTCGACGCCTGCTAGATCCATTGCAAAATCCACTCGACATTGCCCCCAAGCATTGAATGCTAATCAATTACAAAATTACCCAGCCCAATGAAGCTCCAACTCAACCATTCATCAGCGCAACGACATTTACAAAATTGTCCACAAACAGCGAAAATCCAGTTCGAATTTGCACATCTATGTTATCTGGGTTGTTCCAATACACTGCAAAGAGAGTATTACCTATTTGATGCAGAGACTCACCTATTCATTAGCGATTGAGTAAATAATGATGATTTCTTAAGGTGGTAACATTATCATTATTATTATCATTAGCAGGTACTTTGAAATTACCTACATAGGATGGGAAAAACTTTAGATTCCAGTTGCATTTACTGTGCAGAGCAGACTTTGCTTAACTGCGCAAGGTAGTCAGAAGAAAGGACAAACTTGAAGGTTAATGAAGGAGAGTGAGTCAGAGTGACGGTCTAACTGATGGTGCATAAAGCCTTTTTAACTACTTCAACCACAAACAAGTAAAAAAAACTCTAGCTCTTATAGCTTCTGAGAGCGACGCGTTCACACATACGGACGGACGGACGGACAGACGGACGGACAAACGGACGGACAGGCAGACGGGCGAACAGACTGACATGACTATATCGCCTCAGCTCGTCATCCTGATCAAGAATTTATGTACTTTATGGTGTCTGCCACGCCTCCTTCTGCCTGTAACATACATTTGACATTTCAACAAAACCATTATACCCTGACTTCCCATTTTAAAGAGTTTAAGGTATAAAAAAAGAATTGTCATGCTAATGAATATCATTACCATTATTATTATCAATATCATTGTCAATTTTATTATTATTAGCCATATCATAATCATTATCATTAGCCATATCATAAACATTATAATTATAATTATCATTATCAATATTTATACGTACATTCAGTATAATTCCATAGACAGACCTATCTAGCCCATCTGGTAAGGGTGTTCCAAGTTCGACAGACCAAAAGTAACTGTCCACATCAGAATTTGTACCTATTTTTTTTAATGTTTGCTGCGCTTACGTGTGCCGGTGTGTGACTGGTTGCCCGAATCCGCAGCTGGGCCAAGTTCATTTGGCATACAGTCCAAATTCATGAGCATGTTCCGGAATACCTATGGCTATAGCAGATGATAATAAAAATGATGCTGACGAGAATGATGATGGCTGCGATGACAGCACTGCATGCATAGACAGCAAACTGTTACGCGTTCCCCTGGCTCAGGTGGTGGTTGACAAAATGGCGGTTTGATGGCTTAGCGAGTGGGTGAATTAATTAGTAGCTGCATTGCTCGGTTTTGCCTTCGGTCTAGCGTGTGTGACTGAAACGCAGCCAGCTGCTGCAATTCATACATGCACATACCTAATATGATTACTCAATAATTGTCATGCTGTTTGCTGCACACAGACTCTGCTGTGCGATTGCCAACTACAACCAGCTGTAACGTCGCGTTGTCTTTTACATTATATAACCATAAAGCATCAACGAGTCGGAAAGAATCATGCATAAAGTAATAACAGCTGAATGCCCTGTCATATTGTACCGTTATAAGCTGGGAAAGTCTATATACATTTCTAAAAGAATTTCAAAATATTACTGAAAGCTGTTATACACAGCTGTCATACATAATTGTTATACATAGCTGTTATAAATATGTGTGATATAAAAATGTTATAACTGTTATACAAAGCTTTTACACACAACTATTGTACAATACATAGTTGTCATACAGAACTGTTATACAGAATACAAAACTATTTTACATAACTGTTATACACAACTTTTATACATAATTGTTAAACACAACTGTTATTATATAAACTATTATACAAAACTGTGATACATAAGTGTTATATATAACTGTTATACACGATACATTATATATACGAAATATACACAACTGGCTTACATAACTATTATACATAGCTGTTATACATACCTGTTATACTAAATGTCTTCAAGCCAACTAAAAAGTATCAAGGAAATTCTTATACTAGCATTAGACCATTTTCTATTATCACATGTAGAGCAACTATTCTTCGTCGTTGCCCGCCAATGTGCGGACATTTCCCGCTTGTTGGCAGCGAAAAAAGAAGAACAAATCTTTTTGAAATTATTGCTGTCGCTGGCAGAGTAGGAGCAACCAGTCGCCGACGCGTCGACGGTTGAAAGACCATCCACTTCGTTATATGCAATTACCCATATGCAGTGATTGTCCACTTTGGCGCACTCGAACATTCATATGAACCCACACACACATTTTGACAAGTGCCATCGAACCGCATAGCCAACAAGAGCCGCCCAATAAACAGCAAAATAAAATCCCAGTCCAATCCATATTCAAACGCTCTGTCGCTCCATCTATGCACAAGGCAGCAGTACTGGCTGTGCGCTGTTTGGGCCATGGGCATAGGCAGCTTTTATGCTTTGGCCATATGCATGGCATGCAAATCGATTGATGTTGATTAGCATAAATTGTCTGGACCGCATTGTGCAATGAATAATTTTGGTGTGTGCCGACACACACACACACACACACACACACTCACACACACATGCACACACACATGCACACACACATGCACACACTGTGTGCAGTCTGTTCTTGGTACTTTCAGCCCTAATGCAATTTTGTTTTGGTTAATTTGATAGGCGTTGTCAGTGGCAAGTTGCTGCGTTGACACTTTGACAATGCGCCCGTTACGAACATGTCAGCTCGGGCCCTAGCCAATAGATAAATGCCATTAGATGGACAGGCCGATGCACATGTTGCGTGACCTAACCAACTGTTATACGGCATCAAAGAGCTTAAAAAAAAGAAAAGAAATTTTAAGCTTTTTCAATTAATTACTTAAGTGACTCAGTTGGGTATTTCTTGTGAATGATAACTGTTATACTTTAAGGTGTGTTATGAAAATGCTGATATAGGTATATAACAGATGTAAGTTTGTATAAAAGTATAGATAGATAAAATGTTAATATGGATAGATGAATATACATATACACAAAACCAACAGCTTTATTAATAAATGTGAGTTTGTATAACAGTGTATATAAATATACATAAACTGTTATACAAACTCACATTTATAAGCAAAGCTTTTATATATATTTGTTGTATTGGTGATTTATGTTTAGTAACTGTTATAAAAATAATGAAAACTGTTATACAAAATGTTCTAATTGTCAGCTACTGTTATACTATACTAAATATGCTTAGTAGCTTAAGCTTAAGATTTTGTTAAATGCATAAAAAGAGAGTGCAGCATATATGAAGACTGTTATATAAAATCTGTTAATGCTTAGCTACTGTTATACCATACTAAGAATACTTGGTAGTCCAAGATTTTATTATATGCATAAGAAAGGAGTAAGACAGGAGTTCATCATCTATGATTAATGGACAGACTGAATGAATGATAGCAAAACGAATAATCAAACTTGATAGAAGAGTAATAAAATATACAAACTTGAACACTCTCTAAAAGCCATAAGCAACTATTATCATTTGCGAGCTTTTCGAGTATATGACATTTGTTATACAGGCCATTGCAAAACTGTTATACGAATGCTTTGCCATTGTGTATCTGTATTGCTTTAGGCATCTTTCGACAGTCAAACTTTTACAATACAATAAAACAAAAGCGCGCGCACACACACACACACACAGCTCAAATCTTATCAAACTGACATCATTTTCATTATGTTTTGCACTTGCACAGCTTAGACTAATGTATGCCAGGCGCTGGTGGTGGTGGTGGTGGTGGTGGTGATGGTGGTGTTGATGGTGGTGCGGGCTGCCCGTTGTGCGGCAAATGTTATGCAATACAAAATGGAATCTCTGTTTGGCGCTGGGCACACGCGATACGCATTACACACATATGTGGCGTGTGCTAATCTGGCCGCCAATAACTGCAAATTAGATTAGTAACGCCTACAGGGTGTGCCAACAACAACGGCAACAACAACAGGGCCACAATAGCTGACCATTTGAGTAAAGCACGCAACTTTCTCTATTTCATTTTTTGTTCTATTTTGTTTTGTTTTGTTTTGCTTTTTTTTTCATCGCGTGCTGCGTTTATAAATCTGCGCCTGATGCGAAACTTGTGGAGCCGGAGAAACAAATCGACACTCAAACTGCAATCCCTCGATGGCCATAGACAAGTCCATTCAATGGCACAGCAACAACAACAGCAACAACGGGGCAACTTATGATGAAAACTTTTTGCTTCGCTTCAAGCTGCCCGGGATAATGCTCGAATCATTATTATGCGCTAGCCTTTGCCAGAGGCGTCTGCTGTGCTCGCCTGAAGGGGCTGCAGGCCGTGGATAATGTTAATTAAGTATTTATTATTTACTATTGTCATTTGCTATGAATAAGCCAAAAGCACGAGTTTTTAGTCAATATATCGATTAACCAAAAATAATGAAAGATTAGCCGAGTTATCGATAGTGAGCATGTGACCACTAACCATACAACATATGTTGAATGGTTAGTGATGTGACTAAACTTCCGATAGTTCTCTTTAACATAATAGCTTAACGATATCAAACTATCGGCAAATCACTGTAGAGTAAATGCAGATTCTCTTTAAATTTATGCTTAACATTTTCCGACCAGTGCAAACACAGCTGACAACTGCGCTTACGCCGGCAATAAGTGCAAAAGTAAATGGAAATTGGCATTGTGAAATACTTTTTGACAACTGATATGCATCAGTTGATTTGCTTTGACTTGTACTTGTCTTGTGTTGTGTCAGCATGGATCAAGTTATACTAAAACAAAACAACAAAAACAAAAATCCATATTGTTATATCTAAAGAAAAAGTAATTTTGACTAAGGTCAAATAGGAAGTGCCTGGATATTAAGTTATATGAAATCGATATGTGACAATGCTGTAATGGACGTGCGACTAGCAAAGAGACAGACGGAGAATGGAGAGAGAGAGAGAGTCGGCTTACGGCAGGTAGATGAGTCTGAATGCTGGCTGTGGGCTTTTACATAAACCCATTCAATGCCTTGCCCCAACCATGCTCCATAGTATAGCAAACAGCAACAAAATAGCAGTTGCCCTGCAACTACTTTCATCACTTTCAATTTTACTTTCAATTGTTATTGAACGTCCCCCGTTTCAGTGAATTATGGCTAGCCAACGCCACTGCCACTGCCACTGTCTGCGCTTTCAGCGGAGGCGGAGTATTAAAAAGCTGACGCCAGTGCGACGCCCTTGCATGCTATGGGCAAAGGCAGTTACTGACCAGGCACTTACACGCTTCGCTGGTGGCACGATTGGGCATGGGAGTCGGGAGACGCAAAGACTTAAGCGTGGACGTAAAATGAATTATATGCATTGCGTATATCATAGGCCAACACATGAAGAGAGAGGGGCAGCGGTAGCGGAAGGTATCTAGGTAGACATAGGGCGCTATGATGGCTGGCAAAAGTTTTGGTTAATTGCGTGGGCGTGGGCGTGTGTGTGTGGCATTTAGGGTTAGTTTTTGTGGCTGCGTAGAAAAGTTAGCACGAGACGAGAGCTGATTTTAATTGTTACTCGACAAATTTTCGGGGGCTTTGCTTAATCACTTGCGCCAGATTAGTTAAACTTGCAACAGGCTGGACGGGAGCGTGGCTGCTTGTTGCTGAGCTGCTGTGGGGTCCCCCCCAAGTTGTCAGTCATAATTAAAGCCGGAGCAAGAGCTACGCAATGCGCTCAGCCAAATAATATCAACTGCAAATGGAAATGGAAATGGAAATGGATACAAAACTTTTTGGCCTGTCAGCAATGCGTGAAAGCTGCGCCCAAAAACTTGCTAATCAACTGCGACAGCTGCACAAATGCGACCCCACAAACTGGACGCCAACCAGCACAGCATAGAGTAGAGTCACAGAGGCGAAAGTTGAGTTTTCAAGTCGTAATCCTCAATCTGAAAAGTTAACAAATTGTGTGCAGAGGAGCCAATGAAGGATGCATAAATGCATTGATCTATGACCGATTAGACTGCAATCTAAAGTGCCTAGTGGGCTATGAAACATGAGTAATACGACAATGCTGCTATATCTATAACATATTCTAGATAGATATACCTATATAGATTGTAGATAAGCTGAAGCTGAAATTTGCAGCGCATTCCCCTTTTGGCCTGCTAATTGCAGCTCAAAAGCCGAAAGTGAGGCATTGGAAAGTTCAGATAATGCCAGGCTGCACCACACACACACAGACACACACTCGCCTTGATTGTGTATCTGTTAGTTAAATGCGCCGGCACTCAAACTGATTTCAATCAGGCTGCGGTTATTGTGTTGCGCGACAACCAATGGAAATTTGCAGCTATCTAAATTTCCTGTGACACGTGCCAGACACAACAACAACAATAGCAACAACAACAACAATAGCAACAACTGCCAACAAGTACGACCATAACAATGATGTTGCCCAGTTTGCTCAGTCCACAAGTCAAACTCAGTGCTCAGAGCTAAACCAAAGCTCGCCCGTTCCGTCCCTCCTCACTCCTCACTCCTCCTCCTCTATCTGTATCTGTGCATCTGCATCTGTTGTATCTGTCGCGCGCCCTCGCCACTTGCTTTATGCAAATTTCCGAGACGCAGATTCTTTGTCGTTTCAATTCGTGAAGTTGCCCGCATTTCACATTTTATTGCACAGCCAAAAAGCGATTTGCCCTCGAATCTTGGCTATGGCGCGCGACTTTAACTGCCAATCGATAAACCAGCCTCAGTCTGACCGCTTGCTCCATCTTTGTTTCATCTTCGAGTCTAGCTATGCCTCTTTCTCTCTCTCGCTCTCTAGCTTGTCCTTCAGTTTGTAAGCTGAAGATGTTGCTGAAACGGCAACCGCAAAGTCAGTTTTGCCTCGGCTAGAGGCACTTAAAGTGTCTCTAGCATTCGCTTCAATATAATCACAATTCTCAAATGTTTGGCATTTGGCTTTAGAGCAACCCTCAAGTTGTCTACGTTTCACATTGCGAAATCAACATATTTTTTGCATCTCTTAAAGCTTTTCATAAGTAGCCGAGTGAAAAAAGCTTGAGGATTCGAAGGAATACATTGGCTATGTGTTGCCAGTTTGTCCGTCCGTCCGTCCGTCCGTCCGTCCTTCCGTCCGTCCGTCCGTTCCTCCGTACGTCAGTCTGTAAGAACAAGCCAACGTTATTAAAGCTAAAGACTTAAAATAAGAAATATATTGTATATAGTCCCTTTTCGATATGTCCATTGAAAGACGGACCACATAGCTTTCAGTATTTGAACCAGAATCAGAAAGAAATATTGTAGAACTGCTCATCTAGTTATCCTCAAAGTATGCTTTCAATGACAGGCTGTCAGAGAGCTGAATTAGCTCATATATCAAGTAGTGTAAATAGTATTGTCAGACTTTTGCTCCAATTGCTGACCTTCGTTTGCTTCCGTGGCCATAACAATGAGACAGAATGGCCCAAATCAGGCGCCGCGACGTAAACTCATACCAAATCTGTTTAGCAGCATATTGAATGTGGTCGCCGAATCGGATCGTCCGCTGACACAGCATGAAATCGTAGAGGCCGTATCGGAGCGTTTGGATCGTTCCGATGAAGAGCTCAAGCGACAAATAACTGTCAATCTGCATGATGCCCTCATCTATGGGTATTTGCGTGTTAGAAACTATCGCTATTCCATAGTGCCAAGTCGCCTGGATCCAAATGAGCCGCGGGAGCAAAGCCGCAACACATCCAACTACAATTCGCCCGAGAATGATAGAAGTCACGACGATGCTGTTGTTAAGCAGTCGACAGGTCAGCCGACAAAAGCCGAGAAGGGAAGCACACAATGATAATGCTAGACTATCCAGAAGGCCCTCAAAAGCCAACATTAACAAATTCGCCTTGTAATCGAACAAATTGTACAATATATTTGAATATAAAATGATGTGAACAAAATGCCTTCGTATGTGGGATGAGAATAACATCATGGTTGATAGTCCGCGGTAGCTGTTTAGGAAATGATACCCAAGAACTTATTAGACAGAGAGAGAGAGAGGCATCTGTGTTTGGGTATCGCCAAGGCTCTTTGCTGCGAAGCCTTAGCCCAGTCTACGAACGTGGCGCAATCCAAATAAAATCCATAGTCAGTTGAACTTAAATTTTTTTATTATTTTACACAAAGGGTTCGCACATTGAAATTGGTTAAAAAAGAAAACTTAAATTTCAAAGAATACCCAAAAGTCTCTCGGCAACAGCCCAGCGATTGGTGTATATATGCAGATATGTATACATATATATATATACGTTATTTTTTTTACAATTTAGCATTTCGTTAGATTCATGACGTGTAGTGCTGTAGTGGTGTATGGTGGGCTGTGAATGATTGGCAGGGGATAGTGGGGGCAATTATGGTGTTGTGTGTGCAAAAAAACGCGGAAACAAAAACATCATATATGAACATATGAACTACACTCCAAATCCCTGGCAACGGCCAAGATTGTTACGAGTAAAAAGTAAGCAAAGATTGGATTCTAGCGTATGCGCCACGATAGCGGCTCCTTCTCTAGCTCCTTGGCACGCTTGGCTGCCTCCTGGTTGCGCTTCATAATCTCCTTTTGCTCCTGCTCCGACAGCAGCGTATAGTAATTGCCATCCTTGCGCAAAAATCCATTAGCAACGGCGCCATGCAGTGTATGGGGTATATGGCGTTTGAGCTCAACTGGCAAACGTTGCAGCCGCATCGATAGTAGAGCAATCATCTCCGGATAGCTAACCGAACGGTTAAGTTCACGCATCAGCTTGAGAACAGTCTGAAATAGATCCGGCAACTGTAGGCGCCTGCCATTGCCGCGCTCCGAGTGACTGCGCGAATGCGAGTGCGCTTGAGTGTGTAGCTGCGGCTGTGATTGGCTAGGTAACAATGGTATGGCCGCACGCCGGCCCGTACCTAGACCCATAGCCAGACCCAGACCCATGCTCAAGCCCGCATGAGTGCTCATAGCAAACGTTGCCGCTGTGGCCGGCAACGTTGCTGTGCCTGCTGCTGTGCCACCAACAGCCCTGGCGCTAGCTGGCGTGAAGCTAGGAGCGCTCACATTCAGCTGATGCGAGCGAGACGACTGCAGCGGCTGCAGCTCGAACAGCTGTTGCTGGTGTGCGAGCTGTTGCTGTTGGTGGGCCAACTGTTGCTGCTGTGCCAAGTGATGATGATGGGCCAACTGTAGCTGCTGCTGCTGCAAATCCCAGCCGTTCCACGAGCGCATATTAAAGATGTTGGCTGTCTGATTCAGATTTGCATGCGGCCCTGGATGGTGGTCGGAGCAGTGTCTGTAGAAGATCGACATATTGGTGCCATGGTTAGTGCCGCCAATGCTAGTGGCTGAATTGTTGTTGATGCGCGCACTAAGAGTGATATTGCCATGACTGCCATGGCTGCTATTGCTGATAGCTAGTGAATCGCCGTTGCCGTAGCCGTGTCCCAGTCCCTGTCCCCGATTCTGTAAGTGGCACTGAGCCTGCCCGTGTCCCTGGCCGTGTCCCTGACCACGTCCCTGAGCTTGTCCCTGACCATGACCCTGACCGTGTCTCTGACCGTGTCCTTGGCCGTGTCCTCGTCCCTGTCCTTGTCGCTGTCCCTGCGACTGTCCACTTGTGTAATTGCGTTGACGATTGTGGCCGTGTTGGCCATTGCCTGAGCTGCTAATGCTCTGGCCGCTGCTGCGCTCTATATGACCCGACGCCATTTGTATGCCGCCGCCAGACTTGCGGCTGTTATGAAACTTCGTAATGATGCTGTTGTTGCTGCTGTTGCAGCTGTTCATGCAGTTTTTGCAGTTCTTACAGCTCTTGATGCTGCTGCGATTCAGTACAGGCTTTGGTCCGTAGCTGCTGTGCAGCTATGTATAAAAATATCCTGCTGATGCTGATGTTGATGCTGATAATGACGCTGTTTGTGCTTGGCGCTTGTCGCCTCTTGATTCGTCGTCTGCTGGGCCGTATTACCTAAAATCAGATTATTCATATTAGTTAGCGATTCGAACGAGTTATCTATCTATATCTACATATATATACTCAAATGTCTTCATTTGCCTGGCTCAAACTTACTTTTCTAGTTGATGACCAAAGACACAAGAGAGCTGAAGTGTGAAGTCTCCTACTGCAATAGCTGTTTGCTTGCTTTAGATATTTAGAAAGTATGAAAAGAGTGAAGAGCGTACCTGTGTGTGTTTGAGTTCAGCCTGAGCTCTACTAGGTAACTGTCATCTGTGTAGATCTGAGTAATACTAACAAAAAATTCCTGAGCGACAGCTCTACTCAATTTTTTGTGGACAGTTTTCTCAAGGCTTCCTAGCCCACACCTAAAAGAAGCTCACGTCATATGCTCGATGCGACACTAGCTAATCAGAATGGCAATGGAACTTCAACCTATCGATGTGTATGATTGCTCATCAATCAAACTTTGATGGAACGCAGAAAGAGCTAACTTGAAACTAAAATGCAATTGAACTAAGACAAAGCCAAGGCGGCATTCCGCATCGTGCAGGAATAAGAACCAAGCATCAAACTGATTGATATTATCCAAGTTAAGTTTACGTGTGGAAATGTGTGGCTTAGATCGAATTGATCTAATCGAGCTACAACTTACCGTTGTATTCCTCGCTTATTTAAGAATTCTTAATGTAGATCTTCAAGCTACAATCGATGTAGAAGTCATCATTTAAATCAACGTGAACCACTCCTTAACAGACGTGCCAAAGTTGTGCCTTCGATCAGCTTAAGTAAAAATTCCTCTCTGTGTAGATTTAGGGGTTACTCAAATATCTAAAAACTAAAACCAAATAAGTTTATTCTGAAAAATTTTTTCGAAACTGCTTTTCTACCGAGAATCCATAAACCTAACTCTGCCTGATTGAGTGAACAGTCCTGGGCTAAGCGATTTCAAGTTGCTGTGCTCAGCATTTGTTGAGAGCTGAGTGAGAGGGTTCACTTTGTATTGAGGGCTCTGAAAGATAGATAGATCAATGGATGGTTGAATGAACCGTGAAAACTGAGATAGATCAATGAAGAAAGTTTTTACTATTTCGACTTGGATTGAAAGTATTTAAGGAAAGTAGCTAAGACCTAAGCCTCTAAGACTGAGAGATCAATTGGTATGCAAGGTAAAGAGTATTCGGAATCTACAATATTATCATATGAGGCAAATGAGTTTCTGTTATTAAGGAGTAGCCATAAAAGTCCACTGAAAGTATTATATTATAGGCGGATAGCTCAAATGATATGTAGACCAAAGAACATTCTAATTGTAGACCTAAGAATCGCTTATTGTGAGGTCCCCTTGAATAAGCTGTTTAACTCGATGCCATAAAAATTGGATCAAAGTCTTTGTGGGCTAAGGGTTTGTATTTATGTGTCGGTAGCCGCTTGTTAGCTTCAATTCACTTAGAACTTGGCTCAACAAAAAAACTGTTTGCAGGCAACGGGGTATCATAAATCTGTTTCTTTACTGGCCTGACTGGCCTGACTGGCCTGTGGCCTGTGGCCTGAAGCCGACCAAGACCCAAATCCGTTTATGATATAATGTAAAACAATAATGCCAACAACCAGACGCTAGCTGGAGTCAGAAAGTTATGCCCCAAATAAATATAAATATATGAAGAAAACAAATAGAAGAGAAAGAAACCCTACCCGAGGCGTGGTCGTGATGAGGTGCGAAAAATCAGTTGAATTGAAATTGCGTGACTTATGGCAGAGCAGTTGAGCCCGAGGGCTAGTTGGGTCGCTCGACAGCGCAGACCTTACGAAGGGTTGATTGTGCTGCTTGTGCGAGTTGGTCTAAGCGTTGCTATGCGGAATAAGTGAAATTTTTACTGAGTGTGGGAAGTGCTCTTAACGCACTTCAAATTGACTGATTGTTGTGAGTGGATGTGAAATACGGGGTTCCAGCAACGAACTTGCTTCAATCGTACTTGACGCTGACTCTGGAAGGTGAGCAGTTGATAGATATGAAGTGGAGAGTTCGCAGCAGTATACCCATGTGGCAAGTATTTGTCTCACTCTTGCTCTCTGGCTGGGTTTCCTATACTATATCAACCAAGTCAAGGAAACTACCATAGAGCTGGAGGTATATGATAAGCTCTATGTATGGAGTCGATTGAATACTGAGCAATTTCAGTTTGTCTATGACCTAAGTTGCTCTAGCTTCATTCTCTTCACTGTTTTACTGACATCTGCGACAGATCAGGACGTTAGATCTATGTCTATGGCCTTGACAGCTTACTAGTTTTCCTCTAACACTCTCACTTCTCATGCTAAAGCAGTGACGAAACACATTATCAGTAAAAGCTGACCACACGATGTCTACCACACACACCTGCACACACACGACACTCCAAACAGCTATTGATGCAAGTATGTAGAGGTCAGCAACAGAGTGCAAAGCGGTTCAATGCTAGTGAGAGGAGGTTGGGAAGAGGGTGAGGTAGGCTCTCACAGGACAGGACTGGCACACACACACGCACACGCACACATGCATAAGCGTGACTTAACCTCAAATGCAGTGACTTCCGTTGCAGCAGCAGCAGCTGAGTTGATGTAACTCTAGCTCAGATTGCAGCAGCGTCAAACAATGCATCAACTGCAACTGTTTAGAGGAGTGTGTGTGTGTGTGTGTATGTGTGTGCTTGTGTGTGTTGCTTTAGACCACATATATCCTGTTTGGAAGCCCCTTAATAGCAGTTGCTGTGCGACAATCACTGTGCATGCCACGCCCATTTAACAAATGACGCCAATAATAACAACACACATACACATAGAGCACATGTGTGTGTGTGTGGGTATTTTGCGTATGCATTAAGTGGATTTGCGGCTGGCGCCTAAAGCTGACACCAAATCAAATACAAAACCAACTCTTCGCCTGCCACAGCCCCCAGTGCGTAACTGCCTCGGAACCCTCTCGCCTTCTGCTCTCACTATGCAGGTGGCAGAGGCAGAGGCCAAGCAAGGGGCGCAAGTGTGTCCAGGGCGTGGCATCTTAGCTAGTCGACAACATATGCTTTAACCACAAGCTTAAGCCATTCCGATGCGGCCTGCCCAAAACACCTCTCACGCACTCAGCTATTGACTGGGTTAAATAGCAGTTACAACTCGTCAAGTTGTATTTTAATTAGTTAAGTTTGCTTCTCATGCAAGCGAGTACTGCAGGCTTTGCATCATATGCCTGAGCCAGGCTCAAGGCAGGCCACTGAAGATACACTCATTATTTGATGTGTGTGCAAATGGTTTACTATGATACAGATATAGGTATATACATATATATGATGAGTGGTATTTTAAGCTGGAAATTTATAGAGTATCTGCATAGGCGGAGAAAAGGAAGAGAGAGAGAGACAGTTTCCTTTGTGTTGCAACTTGCTGTGCAAGTAGAAGAGAGAAAGAGTATGAGAGAAAGAGAAAAAGGAAGAGAGAGGGAAAAAGAGTTGCCAACTTAGACAGTTACTATTCGATGTCATATGAATGGAGAGGGAAAGAAAGAGATAGAGAGTGTGAGAGATACAAAGAGTGCAAAGAGTGAGAGAGATAGAGAAAGATGGAGATTGAGGATTGGAGGAGATCGGAAAGAGTTAGCTATAGAGTGAGTCCTATTAGCTCTACTGCTCATTATTTGATTTTTTATCTATCTAGAAACCTCTTTTCCAAACTGTGCACAGATATTTTAAGTAATCTACAATGAAATAGAGAAAGTGTAAATGCAAACAACTTGCTCCAGAAAGCATAGCTGCAGCTACAATGAAATCAGAAGAGTGCGAAGATGCTACACAGTTGCTATACAATTTATAAGAAAAAAATCCACAGAAAGAGAGAGAGCGAGAGAGTGGGAGAGAGAGAGAGAGACAGATAGAGAACCACTTAACAATCTGTAAGACATTTTCACTTCAGTTAAGAGCATTTTGAGGATTTCATAGCAAACTCAAGCTCTGTTCGAGTGCAGCTTTCAGTTCACTTTTGCAGTGCAAACAATCGTATTAGTGAACTCCACTATTGATAAGTCCTGTTCTGTTGAGTGGCACTAGCTCTTCAGATGATTAAAGCGTGGTCGAGTTGTTAAAGAAAACTTTATGCGACTGCCATCTCGCTCTCACGCAGTCTTTTCTTCAAATAGTTAACTATGGGGCGAGTTGTTATTGCTGCTGTTGCTGCTGCTTCTGTTGCAAATATCTAGAGCTCATCATGATTGTTTTGTAATTGGAATGCGACAATGCGGCGCAAACAGCAGCAGCAGCAGCAGCAGCGGCAACAGGAAATGGAGGCAGCTGATATAATGCAAGCAGGGTAAACACAGTTCAGCCAACCAAGCCACCCAAGCCACCCAAACCACCCAAACCACCCAAACCACCCAGCCCAGCCGACCCAACTGGCAGGACAAGTGAATGCCAGCGCAGGCTAACAATTTGCTTCAATTATAAAAAGCGTCGCGACAAAGTGGCGCCACCAAGCGGCGGGCGACGGCGGCAAATGCATTGAGGCATGAGGCTTGCGCGAAGGCCACATTGATGCTGTTGCTCCGACTCCAGCTATGGCTTCTCCTGCCGCCGCTGGTAATCAGCATGAAGCACAGAGTCAACAACTGTGCGAGCGATGACGCGATGCCAACGACGACTGCGACTGCGACTGCGACTGCGACTGCGACTGCGACGGCGACTGCGACAGTGGCTGGCGTCAGCCAGGTCCCATCTTTGTCTGGCTGCGGGAGCTGCGGCTGGGAATTGGTCACAGAGTCGGGGCGGGAGTTGACTGCCAGCCATCGCCTTCGCTTTGGCTTTTGTGCGCTGCATTTCTATTTGTATATTACATATTTCGAATTGAATTTTAATTACGTTCCTAACGCACTGCCGAACTCCATAACTTTTTCCCTCTCTTTTGTTCCTATAATAAGTCTATATATTGGTATATACAATGTGCAATATATATATGACTATATAATATTCTTTAGTGTAATTGTTTAAATGTAAGCAATTAGAGGATGTGATTAAAAGTTGTTAATGAGAGAGAGAGAGAGAGAGAGAGGGAGGGTAGGGAAAGAAAAGAGAGTGAGGAAGAGAGATATACAGACAAAGAGAGAGAGAGAGAGAGAGAGAGAGAGAGAGAGAGAGAGAGAGAGAGAGAGAGAGAGAGAGAGAGAGACAGAGGTATAGAAAGAGAACTAAAGATACAGGGAGAGATAGAGAGAGAGATAACAATTGAGATATAGAGAGAGTGAGAGCGACTGAGAAAGAGAGAGACCGCGAGAGAGAAAAAGATCGAGAAACAAAGACAGGGATAGAGACATGAAGAGATATATATAGATAAAAAGAGAGATATAGAGATAGAGAGATAGATAACAAGATATATATAGAGATATAGAAAGAGAGCGAGAGATACAGCGAGACATAGAGAGAAACAACAATTGAGATAGAGGGAGAGAAGGAGAGAGAATGAGAGAGAGAGAAAAAGAGGAAGAGAGAAATAGCGAGAGACAGGGAGAGATACATGGAGAGACAAAGAGATGTAACAAGAGAGAGAGTGAGAGAGAAAGCAATAGATACAAAGGAAGACATAGAGAATACAAAAGTGAGGAAGTGAGAGAGCAAGAGGGAAAGAAAACATAGATAGAGAAAGAATGAAAGACACGGAAAGAGATCGAAAGACAGACTGAAAGAGAGAACAAAAGACGCAGAGAGAAACCGAAGGAGATAGAGCATGAAACATAGACAGCGAATGGGCAAGAGAAAGATACGAGAAAAGTCTTTCTTGATCAGAGATCAGAGAGAGCGAGAGAAATATAAAAGAAGCAAGAGATCAATATAGACAACGAGAGAAATAAGGGGAAAAGCCCGAAATATAATCTTCATTACTTGATGTTGCCTTTAGCTATACCACTCGGAACTAGTTCCAAATCCAGTGTGATTCCTTTGATATATTCAGTATCTTTGTATTAGAAATGTTATTTCTCATAGGCTTTAATTTAATATTATTTTTCGATAAGCTGATTACAATTATAATCAGTACTAATCTCTATCTCTCTCTCTCTCTTTCTCTCTCTCTCTACCTACATCTTTCTCTCTTTTCCGATTTGAACTTGTATACTGTGCTAAGAGTAGTGCACAGAATGAAATCGTAACAGCCAAGCAATTATCCTAGGCAAGTGGTGAAGCTCACGCTTCGTGCTTAAGCTGTCGCCGGTGGGGGTACGGGGGGAGAGAGAGACTCGGGCTTGGACGTGCCAGGACATGACCGCTGCGGACTGGCCTAATCACACGCTCTCGCATAAATACTCAACAGCGATGATTTACTGTACTCATGTGATTCATAAATATCACTCATCAACATGGAACAATGTCGCCCGAAGGGACTTACCTCTCTTACCCCCTGTCTCACTCTCTCTTGCTCTCTCTCTCTCTCTCTCTCTGTAAATGTGTGCGAAAAGGACTTAAAGGATATGGGAGTTTGGGTGGCATGTTGGCCATAGCTTAGCTATCCCTGGCTGCAGTTCTTGTTGTGCTTAGCCGGGTCGTTAAGCCTGCAGCAAAAGCAGAGCGCTCGATTTGTTGTCCTTGTCCTTGTCCTTGTTGCTATTGTTGTTGTTATGGCTGATAACTATTGTCATCTTTGCCCATAAGCACAAAAAGCAGCAACAAAATCAGCAACAGAGCAACCAGTTAGCAGGACATGGCAATCACCACGTCCTGCTATATCATTTGTTGCTTCATGTGTGGCTGCTCCATGGCAAAACTGTTTGCAATTCGTGCAAAGCCACGTTTTAAATGTTAATTGTTTGCAGTTTATTTGATGACTCGGCAAGTGCAGCAGCACACATTCAACAAAATACTAAAGCAAAAATACCAAATGACCAAGCAGATAAACAGCAAATAGAGAGGGAGAGTGAGAGTGAGAGTGAGCGCGGATGAGAGGAAGGTGGGTAGATCAAATTAACTGAATGCGAAACTGAAAAACGTGAAAATCGAACTTTAATACAGTAGTTCAACTACGGCCAAGTCTCTTAGCAGCTACTTCAGTTTATATTCAGTTTAAAGTACAACTAAGTCGATATTCATCTATTTGGCAAGTTTATAAACGCTGACTAAATAGCAGTGTTAGTATTTTCGTTAGCTATAGTTCAGCAGTTGCTTAAGTTACCGATAACACGCAATTGCTTAAATAATCAATACGCAAAGCCATTTCGTTATAAGTTTGAGATATCCGAAATCAAAATCTGTCTATCCATTACAGGAACTCACTCAGCAAACTTGAAATCTTAAGTTTCTGTGGTATTCAAGCTAAGCAAATCATATACAAATTGATTATTATCGATAATAAGTGAATGAAATGCGTTAACGAAAACAAAATGTTCAACTCGTACACCGTGTATACATTTGAGATATCAAGTCTTTAGTTTTTGTGCTTTACGATATCAACGCTTTCACACGGACGGACGGACGGACATTCAGACAGAATAGCTACATATATCGAATCAACTTATCAGCAATATATCTACTTTAAGGGCTCTGCCAAAGTTGTATATTATCAAAGATCTCTTCCCTCCTCTCCACACACACATACACAAAGAGAGGTAGCTGTAAAATAAAACCAGATACAACGTTATATCTGAAGCCATTAAATATCTGATCCGATATTTATCATCAGTTTAAGCGCAAGCTTTTAGTCAACATAAAGTGCGAGGCGCGCCCATGCAACAAATGGCAATTAAGTTGGCGGCATTTGAATGCAGGTGGCCAATTAAAGCTGTGGCCCAGGTTATGGGTGGTGGAGGGGGTGGTGTGGGCGTGCCAAATAACACTCAACATTCAACACAAGAAACATGAGCACAGAAACACAGAGCGCAAACAGGCGCCATAATAACAGGCATTTAATTTCATGTTAATTGTATTTCAGTTGCTCTGCTTAGGGCGCGAGGGAGAGAAATGAAAGGTGTGTGTGTGGCAGGGGGGAGGGTGGCTGGGTGGCTGGGTGGTAGAGGATGGTGTGTGTGTGCGTGGGTGGGTGGGCGGTTGGCTCGACCCATAAATTTTGTGCATTTCAGCGAAGCGCGTTGCGCGTAATTTATTTGCATATTTCAGCTGAGCAAGTGACAGCCTAAAATTATGCTACAAAATGCCGCGAATACCAGGTTGAAAAATTTAAGCTAGAGACAGATTATATTGCTGGAATGCTCGGAGCGAAGATACCCTATAAACTGAATAAAGTTGTAGAGTCACTGAAAAGTATAAATACGATTTGTATTATTATTGTGGATTGTGGATTAAGGAAAGAGAATGTATCAAACCAGTTTGAGGTGTCGATCCAGTAATCGAGGTGTAGATACCCTATAAACTGATTTTATTAGAATTTAAAATACATATATGTACGTATATTGAAAGTATAAAGACAAAATGTGATTCGACTGTGGCTAAATCAACTTAAAGTATACATGTTAAAGTCCAGCTGAAATGCTCGAAGAGCAGATACCCTATAAACCGGTTTGAATAGGCCATTGCAACTGCTAAGCTCTGCTTTTAACATGACTTCAAAACTCATCTGAGCAAACATAGGCCACATATGGAAAGCAGTTAGACTCGCTCCACATAGACTCCCTAGCTTTCTAGCCCCAGCTTCCTAACGCCCGTAACGTCTATTGCTAACATTCCAATGCTCAGTCAGCATAGCAAACCTCCTCAGTGAATCACCATAAACAGGGTATCGAAAACATCTTTAAGCAGCTGCAGCTGACCTCGATAACACGTTGAGTAGTACAAAGGAAGGCGGGGCGGACTAGGGTGGCTATAGAACCTGTTCCAACTGCGTTTGCTAACTAAACGCATTTACGTGTCAAAACTAATTTAATGTAGCAAATGTAGCAAACACCCTCGACAAGCGAAAGCCAAACGCCCTCTACCTAGCGCCCGTTGGCGCAGTCCGAGCAACCCCCGCGCGGGCAGCAGGAAACGGAAATGGCATACGCAGCGACCAGCGAGCATATTTTGCTTATTTATACTCCTCTCGCTCTCTCTCTCTTCCTCTCTTGGCCCCCATTTCGTGGACTGTCCCCTCAGCGCATTTCTCACCTAATAAAATAACAATGGAACAACCGGGCGCCCCCCAAGGCGCCCTCACGTGTTGCTGGTCGACTCGTCTTCCTTTTGATGTAAATTTAATTTCGGTTTGAACTTTTTGAGGTTTTTTCCATGCAACATACGTTCATGTATATAAAGCGAACCACATACGCAGCTGTTCAGTCGAGACGTCCAAGTCGCAGCTGGAGTCGCAGTCGGCGTCTGTCCCCAGAGGCTCTGGAGCATATTCGTAATATGTCTGTCAACGTTGACGTTGCGGCTGTCCGTTGTCCTTCCTGCAATTCCTTTCGTCTACCCACAACACTCACTCTCTCGGTCTCTCTCTCTCTATCCAGCACACTCTATCTAGACCTGTAACGGCTACCCTCTAGTTTCTAGCTCGCAACCTCCAGTTTCGTTGCTCTATCCCCGCCCCCGTTGACAACTTCCTTGCTCTTTTCATCGGCATCACATATGTATTTTAGACGCCTTTGTTATCCGCCCTTGTTGCCAGCTTGTCACACATATGCACTTTGATTCCCTAGGCGATATGACATCAGTATACCCTGCAAGAAACAAAGGCCGACATTTTTGTTTCACTATATATAAATTGCTTGATTGGCAGATACCTCTTGTTGTTAACCTTTGTCGATCTATGTCTGAGCAAGATTTGGTTGGCCTGAAAACTTATTCGACCTCTGCTTATAGCTTTGTCATAGCTCATCTGTTGATTGATCTATTATTAATACGGATAGCAGCATGACTCTTTGCCTATATATGTATCAGGCTTACCTTTACCGAAATCGATAAATATCGTTAGCATCTGTTTGTCTAGCCAGATATCACAAATCAACTCATCAGCTTTTCCAAACAGGGTATCTGTTAGTTGAGCCAAATTTCGAGCTAAGGCTACTACTAAAAAAGCGATTTCAATTAAAGCCTTTGCCCAAATTCAGTGTCAGTTACTCAAATAGAGCATATGTGTGAGTGTTTTGAGGTTGAATGACCAGTGCCGGAAGCAGTACAACTATACACCCACACACGGAGAGAGAGAGAGAGAGGGAGAGTGAGAGCACGCAAAGGTAAAAGGCCCCACTGTACTTAATTACTGAGCCTTGGCTCGAGACGTTGAAAAAGCGTTGAGTGCACTTGAGGTAATTTGATTTAATTGTGCGTGCTGCTGCTACTAGCAACAACTACAGTAAACACAAGAACAACAGACGCAGGCACAGGCAACAACACATCCACACACTCACACCCACTCACACACACACACACACACACATACACAGTTAGTTAGTTGTTAAGTTCGTGTGTGTTGCGGACGCTGTTCATAAGAAATTTACAAGTGCGCGACGCCTGTTCCCTTTCCTTGTTGTTGTCGTTGTTCTAGTTGTCGTTAGTGTTTCTTTTTCATCTGCCAAGTTCACAGGTCTTGAACTTTGCCGCTACCCAGGCAACTAGTAACTGGGCAAGCATAGCGCCTTTGTCACTTGAACTGGCTCAAAATGTCAACAAGTTGTTGTTGTTGTTGTTGCTGTGGTTCTTCTGCTTCTTCCTCTTCTTGCAGTTTATTGTACTTTGAAAATTGTTTTCTTAGACTATTCTATTGATATCTATTGAGCTCAATTGGTTTCACAGTGAAGGCTTAGTGCAAACTTAGGCAGCGGCAGCAGGCAAGCAAGGCACCCACTGTACACGCATATTCTGTAAACACAAACAGTATAACAATTAGGACTTGCATATTGCTATGCCAACTTGATAGCATTATACTGCAAGCTGTCAATCAAGCAAGCTCTCAATCTTATTATAGCCATTACAAACGGGTAAGCAGGGTATGATGTAATAGTTGAAATGTATGTGAGACACGATAGAAGGCGTCAACAAACCCACACAGCTTATATATTTCTGTAAAGCTTCGACAGCCACATTGATCTAGCCCTCAACGTCTGTCCGTCCGCTTGTCTGTCCTTGCTTACCTCACTCAGCAGCTTTCCGTTCATAGGGTATCTCTCAGTCATGATCTCCCAACTAGCCCACTCTTACTTGTTGTTATTTTGCTTTCTGCTCCAATTTATCAATCTGTCTATTGTTGGACTATTCCAATCCATCAATGATTTCAGCAGGCCAATAAAGCACTTCAATTCATATCGCAAAATAGTTTCATCAATCAGCGGGTTTCACCGATCACAGTTATTCAAGGGTATTTTCACTTCTAGAATACTTTAAAGTCTCTGCTACATATAAATTTTTATATGATTTCTTTTAATTTACGATTATATTTAATTTATGACAATTTTATGTGGTTTGATGTTTTTTTTTTCAGCTCCCCATTTTGATATATTTTTTTTTTCCGGACTCATTTTTGCCGCTAGAGTTGCGTAAATTTATGAGTTGTGCACGTTTCCGTTTCCGTTCGCAATTAGGCAAGCGAAATAAGCAGAAAATTGGAAGTCTAAGCGAAATCTATAACAATGGCATTAAAGGGAAGGAGAGGGAGAGGAAGAGAGATAGATAGAGATAAAATGACAGAGAGAGAGAGAGAGAGAGAGAGAGAGAGAAACATAGTTACAGAGTTATTCGAACTTATTTGATAATTGAAAACATTTATATATAGTAAATTCATGAGAAGCACAGAGAGGGGCAGCACAACCAAAACCATTTTTCAGTTCGAAAGAGACAAGGAATATAGAGACAAATAGCATGAGATTCATGGAAATTTAATTCACTGTCCAAAACGCAAGGCGTTAAAGCTAACATAAATTGAATTTAATCAAATCAGTTTTCCACTCAATTGAATGGACAAAAATTCCAATTCACAAGCCCCAAAGCTGATGCCAAATTCACTAACTACAATATTTAATCTATATGAATTACTAAAATTGTTATCTGAAATCCTTAAGCTAGGCTTTAATTGGGAAAGCTCTAAAGCTAATTCGGGCTAAACAGTTAAATTGTTGTCCAACTCTTCCGGCCCTTCGGCACTCGCCCATCTCCGACGCCCATCTCCCTCGGCTTATTTATTAATAATGCATGTCACTGCATTTACATAGCCACGCCCGCATGGGGCGGGGTGCGGGGTGCGGGGTGCGGTGCGCTGTGCGCGTGGCAAACGTTTCGTGGTTACCGCTTTACACATGACAAACAAAACGGTTTCACAACTGCAGACAATGTTGCAGACCTGCCACAAAACAAGACAACAAAACTGATATTCAAATGAAATCAAAATAAAACTGAAAACATGAAAAAATCTACACTCGAAAAAAATTTGAATGAAAATGAAAGCAAATATGGATAGATTGAAAAGAAAAGATTGGAGTGAAGAGTTGATTTGGATTAGAAAATGTTCTGCAAAAGCTTTTCTGCTAAAGATGTTCCAAATTTCCGTAGAATTCTGGGATGTTCTGCTGAGTGTTTTCAGTAAGAGATGTTCCCAATTTCGTAAGAAAACTTCAAGTTAATGAAGAACTAAGAGAAGTTCTGCAATACCTATTCTACGATAGTTATTCCCACTAACAGATGCAAATTTCGAATGGAAAACAAATTCCAAGATGTTCTGGAATTCCTTTTCAGCGAAAGTTGTTGGCAAGAAATTTCAAGCAGCAATATTCAGCTATGTTTTTTCAGTGAAAGATGTTCTTAACTTTGTAATTTTATGGAGTAATTTTAAAGAGAAAATTCTTCAGCGAGAGACCTTCCCATAAAGAAAGCTCATATAGTATATTCTTCACTGATGGAAACAGCTTTCAGCGCAAAATCTTCACATGTTTTTGACAGAAGTTTCATTAGGAAAATTTGTATAAAATATTTGAAAGATGTTTTCATTTCCAAATAAAAATAGTTTTATTGAAATTTATTTCTTTACCTCGAGAGATTAGATACTCACCCAAACAGCCTGGCCAGGCGGCTTGGTACTGCAGCTCAAAGAGCTGCTTGCCCCCGCACATGTACCGGAAGAAGACTCAGACGTAGCCACCCTCAAGACCTGCTGGATCTTGACCTGATTGTCTTGTCAACTTCTCCTGTGTCAACTGCACTCTAAAACCTCTTGATTCCGATATGTATGCCATGTTAGTTGTTATACTTATATGTACAACTAAGAAAATATTTATAAAATATTTCTGTTTAGATTAAGTTGCCTTAAAGGTAACAGAACGTTAACCAATTAAGATCTCATTACAATAAAAAAAATAAATAAATAAAAAAATTAATTTATTTCAGAGTGTTTTGTAATTTCCTTTCCACTTAAGAAATTCCATATATGAAATGATTTAATGAGAAAACACTAATCGAAATTGAAACTTAGACCAAAACCTAAGCTACAAAGGGACAATAATTGTTAGTTCTTATTAAAGCTCTTCAAGATATCTGCATTGACAGCTTCAATGAAAAGATTTCTAGGAACAACTCAGTTTGAGTATCTATATTAGACTAGCCTGACTTGTTCCCACGGGCCATACTTTTTACCTTTTCTCAACTACAAATTCACCTTGAATTCTCAGCCAAAACTCTCAGTGTGATTTCGTTGTGATTTTCGCTTAGTAAAATTATTTTTAAATTTGAAAATGCTTAATTTATGCTTTAATTGCATATTTTGCGCTCCAATGCAAATGGCCCAGCCGCGATTTATGTGCATCATTGTAGCTGTTTATATATATATATATATATATGTGTGTGTGTGTGTGTGTGTGTATGTGTGTGTGTGTGTGTGTGTGTTTACATTTGTATTTGGCAAAAAGTATGCGACGCATTTCATTTAGATAACCGCAAATATTTACCACAAATGCATTCGCATCACATTTGTAACGTGACAAAATTCCCTCAGCGTTAACAGCCGTGCCACGCCCCCCACTCCCACGCACACACACACTGACACACTCTTAAAGTGTTAGTAAATTACGCATGCATGTGTGTGTGTGTGTGTGCAGGTGAGCGCGCGTGTGTTTACAATGTGCGCAAAATATTTGTTGCATACTTCTCGGCATAATTTATGCATTTCAATTGGATTTGACGGAGCGCAACGCGCAACGCGCCACGCGCATTGCCTCACCAAACGCATCTGCAGCATTTTTACAGTTGATTTTATTTGGCCCCGCCCGAATCTAACGCAAATAATAATTCCATTCAAATTTGATTGTGCGCCCGTCTGCCATTTGCCATTGTATTTTATCAAATGTAATTCAATTGCTTACGCTTCACATATTTGCATTTGCAGCTTTTATAGTCGACGCCATCTATCGATTGCTTTTGGCAGTTAGCAATGTGATTTGAATTTTTCAATTGGAATTGCATTGTCAGTCGCTAATCTTGACATTAATTACGCGGCCTATCGATGCAGTCAGCTGTAATTTTTAAAGTTGTTTGTTCGGTTTATCGGCGCCTGGTCACCGTTGGCTCCTGCCTCCTCCGCTGCTTGGCGCTATGTTGTCCATGATCAGCGACAGCTGCTTGGCGCGCAGGGAGTAGACATTCAGCTGACGCTTCAGTATGCCATAGCTGACCGCATCCTGCAGATTGAGTGTCACCTGCCGCTGGAATTCCGGGTCGCTGCGCCGCAGGCGTGCGGCTAGCGTCGAAATGATTTCCGTATCGCGCATCGGACGCTGCGAGCTCTGCAGCAGCTGCAAGATGCTGCGCATCAGATGGCGGACCAGGCAGCGCTGCTGCGGCGCCCGACACAGCTTGTAGCCCACCTGCATGCTGCGCCGGCACTAATGATCGCCAGGCATATGGCAAACGAACTTTTCACGAATCAAATACAAATTTTTTGAACAAATATTTGTGTTTAAGTTGAGAGTGTGTGTGAGAGAGAGACGAAGAATGTGAGAGAGAGAGAGAGAGAAGGAATGTTGTGCTACAGGCAGCAGGCTGAGAGTTTCTCAACAGTTTGGGCAAGGCCAAAGCGACCCAGCGCCGCCTCATGGCCAATTAATCAAGGCTGCACAACAGAGCAGAGGAGAGCAGAGCAGGAAAGCTGTATGAACTTGAATAACCTCACGGTATGAAAACGAAACGGCGCGAACAAAGGCGGCCCAGAGACAAAACAGCCAACAGCAGGACGAATATGTGCGGGCGAACAACAATAACAACAACAACAACAAGAACAACAAGAGCAACAACAACGGGAACAAGTTGAAGGATGAGCACTGAGCGCTGAGCGCGAGCCGCCAGGACATCAAGTGACATTTTGAGCAAAGACAAAAAGTCATTATCAAGGCGACAAGGCAGCAGACAGGACGACAGTCGAGACGAGGGCTCGTGCTCATGCACTTTGCTGGAGCATGTGGAGCACGTGGTTGCGCTGTCGCCATGTTGCTGCCTTTTCCGGCATTTTGTTTACGATTTTTGCCCGCAATGCCCAACCAGTGGATCTCGCTCCCTTGCCAGCACCCACCATTCCCCTATGCCCCGTTCACCCACTTGTACGGATTTCCTTTGGAGCCAAAGTTGGCGTCAGCGATGCCAGTTTTCCCTGAACGATTTGCACTTGTTTGTGCCGTTGGCTGCTTTTTGTTTAGCTTTTTCTCTATTTTGATACCCTGTACGGTTGTAGAGAAGCGAATCTGATGTGCCTAATAGCATGAAGGCATGATAACTAATCACTTAAATTCTTTAACAATCTACAAGTTTGACTATTTAAGTATACTTTCGTCATTGATCATTAATCGATAACTATCGAGGTGGAATTTTCTTTCAGTTAGTGTAATCTGAGAGAACATGTGCATCAAGCTACATATCTTGCTTCAGTTTTTGATGGGGGTTACTTTAAGGCTTACTTATTGAATGCTTTCTCATTATTAATCAAGCTATCAATAATCGATAAATATCGATTTGGCGTAATGTATACATAAACATACATTACGTGAAATCAATATTTATCGACTTTTAACAGACGAATACGCTTTAAAGTCTTAGCTTATATTCATAGGGAGTTTACTCAATATCTTAAGATGACTCAGTTATCGATAAGTATCGATTTTCACTTATGTGTAGCTCAGGTCTCTATCTATCTATCTGAGAGAAGAGAAGCAGCTAAGTTGCGGCCTTCGCTTATATTACGATGGTGCTTACTTTGGTACTTAGATAATCCCATGTGTACGCACTATCGATAAGTTTCTTACTGATCGATATAATTGCCTTTCTCAGTATTTGAGCTATAACTGATAAAACAGATAATCCCATGTGTACGCACTATCGATAAGTTTCTTACTGATCGATATAATTGCCTTTCTCAGTATTTGAGCTATAACTGATAAAACAGTTGTGTACAGTTCAATGCATTAGCTCAAACTCATTTCAGACTAAAATGATATCATAAGATAACTGACTTATCGATAAATATCGATTTGCACTTATGCGTATTTCAAGAGCAGAGGCATCAACGATTGAATGTCTTTGCTCAGTTAACCTTAGGCCAAAGACAAAAGTCCATGTTCATAAGTCTCCTAAACAATTTGATACTGAGAACAGGGTATCTATTCTAAGAGCACTCTCCTAGTTGTACTCTTACTTATTTATTCTTTTCTACCCAGTTTTTTGTAGAGCAAAACTCTTCTCTCACTTCTGCGTCTCCTTTAAGCCGCCAAGTGCAATTGTCATAAAGTGTCATTGGCTGGCGACGCCGACGTCACTGCGACAGTATGTGTGTGTGTTGTTGATGCGGTGAATCAACTTAAATGAGTATCCGTAACTAAGAAGAAGCAGAGAATAAAATAGCGCGCAGGGCTGCCACCCAGCCGACAGGCGAGAGGAAAAGCAATTGGCTTTGTGCGCGATTTAGCTTTGTGTTTTCCCATTGGATGCCCCTGAAAGGAGAGCGGAAAAAAAACGTGGAGAGTGGTGGGCAGTGGAGGGCTTCACTAGCAGGGAGCACAATGTCGGCCACTCGACGCAAGTGAAGCCCGCGTCTGTGGCCAGTTGTCGATGACTCAGTCAGCCTTTTTACAGCTGCCAGACGCAATGAAGCACCTTTTTGGCTCTAGCTGCTTGACGAGCCAGTCAACGAGCAACAGATTGTGACTAACGCATAGTCGTGGACAAATCTGGATGAATGAACAGAAGCTGAGAGAAAGTAAAGCTGCTTGATGCTTGACAATTTGCTAAGAAATCACAGATGCTAGTGAGACATACTATACGAGTTGGCTAGAGTTTAGATGAAAGATTCGAGAACAAATGAAAGATGGAAAAGCGAAATGCAAAGAGTGTAGACAGAGATAGAGATAGAGAGAAACAAAGAAAAGGAGAGATAGATAGGTAGGGAAGAAGAAAGAAAGATATGCACAGCAAAGATAAGAGAAGTGATGGAGGTGGAGAGAGAGAAAGAGCAGGGGGAAAATGAGAGAAAGAGAAGAAGAAGAATGGAAGAAAGAGAGAGATGGAGAGAAAGAGGGAGAGATAGCAAGACAAAAAGAGAGAGAGAGAGATGGAGAAGGAGAGAGAAAGAGATGGAGAAAGAGAGAGAAAGAGAACAAGAGATAGTATAAGACAGTCAGAGAGAGAGAGGAAGAGAGCGCGAGAGAAAGGCAAGAGAGAAAGAGACTGAAAGGAAAAGAGTGAGAGGACGAGAGTGGGTAAGGATTGGAAGAGAAAGAGAGGGCCTTCTCTGCTCTTAATATGTATAATATAAAACACAAGATACATCCACAGATCTTTCTATTTGTCATTGATCCATAAGTTAAGTAAAAGCTCTCAGAATTTGCGATCAATTAGCTAGCAGTTATGCATAGCATTGCCCAACACTGGCAAGCTTTTGCACACAACTGTACACACGAAATGACTTTTGGAAGTAAGAATTGTGTTAAGGCCAGAGAAGACAAACAGAGAGTCAGGGATCACTGGAGCAGCTTGAGCTGCAGAGAAAGCTGTGTATTTAGGTGGTTGGGTGGCTGGGTGGTTGGGGGCGGTTGAGTCTAACGTTTTTGGCTAGTTAGAGCCCAGTTATGCGTCCACGCAGTGGCTGTAAGCGGCTTAAAAGCAAAGCAGGAGCCAAAACGAATTATGCTGCATAGCCGCAGGCAGCCATGCGCCAGACAGTCACATGCACCAATGCATGCATGCATGCATGCATGTGTGTGGGTGTGTGTGTGTGTGTGTGTGTGTGTGGCAGGTAGTTTTTGGCCAGGACAACTGCTGGCATGTGGCCAAAGCAGATGCCAAACTGGCCGGCGGGCGGATGGCTGGAGTCGGGTTGCCCAAAGCTAGCGCTGAGCTGCGACCAGATTGAAAGTGACAGCGCGACGGCTGCAAAATGTGTGAAGTGTGCCGTGAATGGGCCATCAAACAGAAGAAGAAGAAGCAGCAGAAAGAAAAACGAGGCCATAGCCCCACCTGTGTGTGTGTGTGTAGGTGTGGCCATATCAATAGGTATGCGGCGAAATCTGCTTTTGGCAACGGCGCGAATCGAAAGCAGCGCCAAGGCACATGCCGCGCGGCAACCTAAACAATTGCTGCATAGATGCGCACAACCAACAACAACAACAACACACACACTTGCACACAGCTGCCAGGCAGAATGACAAATGCTTTGATGCCGGCAGCACACAATGCTGAAGCTTTCGGTTGGACACTGGCGTCACTTTTGACTTCTGGACGACGCAGACGGCGACATTGAGCAATTGCCATGCATAAATATTCTCACACTGCACACACACACACACACACACACACCAGCACACAACCACCTGTCGTTCGTTTTGGGTCTAGCTGTTAGCTGTTTAGCTTATAAACATAAACAAGCTGTGCACAAATCAAAACAATTGCGCGCAACATGTTGCGCGCGTGCATGCGCACTGCTCGCCCAGCAACATTGTTGCTGGGCCAACAAATATTGCGAGAGCACAAAAGAGAAAGCACGTTGCACTTGCGCAAAAGGACACAGCATTCGAAGCCAGACACACAATTTGTATAGAGCAAATGTTGCTAAGGATGATATGTTTATGCTACATACAATATCTTTATACTTTTATATATGGAATATCTTTAAGGAAAGTAGGTAAATAGAGAGCATATTACTTAGTTCTAAAAGGTTTTAGTTTATGATGTTTTGGGCTTATATATTTTATTATATTATACATTTATCCAAAACAAATGTCTTATCTTAGTACTATAATGTGCATATTATTGTATGTACTATAATGTGTATATTATTTTCAGTTTAAATTTTCATACTTGAGCCTTTCTTCTTCATCCTTTAGTGGCTGCCTTGAGTCGATTTCTTATAAGCTGAAACTTTCAGCTAATAGTTTTCTATAGACTCGAAGTATTTCGTACAGTAAAGGAAATACCTTATCAGCATAGATATCTGTATTCGAATAGTAGATACCCTATACAAATATATACACAAAATATACTTAAAAGAAACAAGTAGGAAAACTCTAGTTGGTCCCCTGAATCTCAATCTCAATCATGTGTTTCTCAAATTTAAAAAAAAAAAAATTTTTTTTTTAGCTGGTGTCCAAAATTTAAAAAAAAATTGTATAAAATATAAGTGAATATAAATACAGAATTTGGAGACTCTAGCTCCAAAGATGTACGAGATATAACTTAATTTCTTCATTTCGATAATGTTTTTAAGCGATATCATTAAAAAGAGAATAGTAATCGGTTTTTTGAAACAAACTTGACTTGCGCGTGCCATACAGGAACCTACAAAGAAGTCTCTCTAGTCAAGTCTCTAGCTCTTATAGGTTCTGAGATCGACGCATTCACACATACAGACGGACCGACGGACAGACGGATATGGTTAAATCGACTCAGTTCATCACCCTGATCAAGATTATATACACTTTCTGGGGTCTGCCACGCCTTCTTCTGCCTGTTACATACACCTGACATTTCAACAAAACCATTATACCCTGATTTCCCATTTTCAATGGATTCAAGGTATACAAAGACATCAAAAGAGTAGGAATAATGAATCATTAAAATAGTAGTGGAAAGAATATTAAATTCAGTATGGAGTCAGAAGTATTCGTATAGCAGTTACCCTATATATATACAAGTAGTATGCCAAGTAAGTGCTCCAAATACGTGAGTTTGATACAGTTATTATGCATAGAAATATTTCCAGGGTATTTGCCAATCGTATATCAATAATGCTACTACATCTACTTAATTCGCTGACTAAGATATGACTGAATCGTTAGTCAAGTATACACTTATACAATACACATATGCATCTATATAAGTGCATGGGTTAATCAGGTGTAAAAGGTGTAAAAGGTGTTACCATGTTTCACCGCAAAGCCGTTCGCTGTATTTCGCTGTGAATGGCATTTAGCCATAATAACGGTAATTTCACATACTTAACTGTTTACACAAATAAATTGGTATTGGATGGCAGCGCTTTAATCCGACATAAATGATAAACGAAACATATTACAACGAGTGGCAGAATATACTTATGGGCCAATACCCTGTAAGCGAGCCAATGTCGGGTATGCTCGAACTGTGCAGGCAGCTGCTGGTGACAGTCTGAAATATGAAAACTAATACAAGGGTATACATAGGGTATTCTGGTTTGTATTTTAAACATGTTGAATACCCTCTACTATATGAAATAGTCAACAAATGCAAAAAAAAGGGTATCTGCTAGTGTACTACTTTTAGTGAGTGCATTTCACACATAAAATAAGACTCTTAAAATGAAAGACATGCACATGAAAATGAATTTGTATATTAACTAATTGCAATTGCAACTAGGGTATGTTTAAGTAAAAAACCAAAAACAGGGTATGTGCACGTCTACTAACTTTGAATATTACAATACTATACATATTATACTATAGTCTAGCATAGTATAGTATAGCCTATATATAAAAAGACTTTTGTTTATTGTATTAGAAAGTGGGATATGTCTAAGTCGACTAGGGTATATCCAAGTTGATTATACCCTACATATGCATTTATATAGATATATATAAATATATACATTTATGTATGTATCATAAGCTGTGCGCTGCTCGCATTGCAGCTCCAATAATAATGTTGCACATCATTTGAAAGAATTACGCATGGAATTTATTTATTTTTCTCTCTGTGTGTGTGTGACTGAAAGTGTGTGAGTGTGTGTGAGTGAGTGTGTGCATTGAATGCCAACCAAATTACAGTATAAAAATGCTGTTTAATTAGCATATGGCAGCAATTAATTAATTTGTAAACCGAATGCAGCAATGCGAACTTTTGAAGAGATGACCAAGCGAAGGCAAGGGAGTACCAAGGGAGGGGAAACGGAGGAAGGCAGGCAGGCAGGCAGGCAGTCATGGACACCGACTCCTTATTTTCATATTAAGTCAATTGATTATAATTGAATTGAAATGTAGAACAACAGAACAACAAATAATAACAACAATAGATAAGTTCAAATCCAATGCGAATGCCAAATGACAATCAAATTGGTCGAACGACAAACGCTTGAGCAGCGCGAAAATTGCAAGAACTTGGAGAGCAGCACAGCAGCAACAGATGTAAGTGCTGGACTACCAAATACCCTGTAGTTGAGATGGAGTTGTAGTGCATATGATATGATAATTTGATCAATATATCGATATCATGTGCAGCATATATCGATAAGCGCCTGGTAAATACCCTGTAATTTGATTGATATTCGCTTTGAAAGCATATGCAAAGAATATGTCTTAAAACTCAAAATTGTATGATATATGTATATATACAGACCCTTCATATATCGATATTTTATACAGCATATTTCGATAACTGCCTAAATATCTACACTGTAAATTTAAACTCATATTTATATGTGTTATAGTCGAGACATCAATATTTGTATAAATCAAATTGAGTACATCGATACAAACTATCGATAATAGGTATATCGATAATAGTCTGATAGTCATTTCAGGCTCGTAAAATATAGAACAAATAAAGCTCGTCCTAATTAGCCTACTCACTAAGCTAAAGGGCATTCCTTTTTCGTTTATTTAATATTTACAGGGTATGTCAAATATTTAAAAAAAAGTAATGCATTTGCAATATTTGAGCCCCTTCAGTTAATCGGGCCCAAACAGCCCACAATAAATGTTGATTTAATGTAAAAAGTAAAATAAACAAAATGAAACAAGCCGTTAAGTGCAGTAGATGGACTAACAGATATCCTGTAAGCTACTTTTCAAGAGCTACGAGATTTAGAAGTATTTCTCTTTACATACTTATTGAGCATCTAGTTATATTTATAGGGTATCATATGGCAGGCTATTGCATACATAACCAGAGCTGCGATTGAGTATACCCGCTCATCGAGTATCGATTGCGTGGCATTTAAATTGAAATTAATGAGCGAGAAAGTGCATACACATAAATTTATATGTATTCACATTAATGCTGATTGCTTGGAAAGCAGCAAACAGATAAGCGACAACAAAGGGACGGCAAGGGGAGGTGTGGGGAGGAGGGGAGGAAAGGGGATTGCACAACTGTTGACAACATAATCGACTTGTACTTAACAACAAAAAATTGCAATGTGTTAATTGAATGGCATGTGGCATGGGCAGGCGAAATGTGCTTTGTCAACGGCATTAACATGCAAGGAAGTGTAATCGTTATCGTTATCGATAACACTTGGGCTATGCTTGCATACAAATGTAAACTGTGCTGGGCAGCTAGCTTTAAAATGAACGAGATATTCAAGGCAAGCAATGCAATGAGCTCATATACTCCCTTGTCGAGAGTGAACGAGTATGCAAAGTGGCAGAAGCAAAGCAGACAAAGTATACCTATATAAATATACATTTGTCTCCCTAGCTCTCCCTCTCTCTCTCTCTCTCTCTCTCTCTCTCTCTCTCTCTCTCTCTCTCTCTCTCTCTCTCTACTCTATAAAAATGATTTCTTATTACTAAGACATAGATTTTATGATACACACAACTTCCTGCTCTTGAATGTCTTTAAAGTTTCTATTTGAAATTCCGACTCATTCGTTTAAAGATTCTCGCTCAAATATTTTTCACACATTTCTGGCAACGTCATCCTTAATGTTTTTTAATGGGCATTAGGTGGGGCATATTCATTATTCATTATTCAACATTTTTCGTGGCAAACAAATCAGAATTCGCTTCACACAAATTAGTCAATTTGATGCTTCGATGGCGCCGCGTGGCACGTGTAGTTAGTAGGGACCATGCCACAGGCCAGAGAGCCAGACCCAGACCCAAACTCAGACCATAGCCAAGTATTAACAAAATGGATGCCAATGACATATACCATTTCATTTCTATGCTTTGCTCTGCTCTGCTGCGCTGCTCTGCGCTGTGCTGTGCTGTTGCGACGTCGTGTCAATAAATTTCATTGACATGTCATCAATCTCAATTTGGAAGCAGTTCGTTCTCTGCTGCTGCTGTTGTTCCTGCTGTGACAGAGATTCAACGCGAAACGTGTTCTTAGTTTCAGTCGTCGATTAGATTACATCTTGTAAACAGGTTAGACGCTTTTATCTCTAGCTGCAGCTCTAGATTTGATATGTTTCAGTTCAGCTGCAATATGCAGTTCCTCACTTAGTATTTAATTTGAAATATCAGTTCCAGTTCTTCTTCTAGTTCCGTTTCCAGATCCAAGTCAAGATTTGGTTCCGACTCAACAAAAAATTTATTGTATAAGACAGTTCCTCAATCTTCTACTTCCAGTTCCAGCTTGGGCAGAATTGAAAGAAGTTTTTTCAGTTCTAGTTCTCGTACCAGTTCCAGTTCCAGCCTCACTTCCAGTTGTAACTCCAGTTTCAGTTCCTATTTCGAGCATCAGTTCCTGGTATAGGTTAAGCTTAAGTTTTAGTTCCAGTTCCAATTTCCGGCTAAAGTTCTAGTTATAGTTCCAGCTTTGGTTCCACTTATGGACTAGTTCCAGTTCCAGTTCAATTTAATGTTCAACTCCAGCTCCACTTCAACATTCACTTCCGGTTTCAGTTCTTATTCTAGTTTGAATGAAAGAGTTTTTTTTCAAATTCTTGTACCAGTTCCAGTTCCAGTTCCACTACTGATTTCATTTTTAGTGCTCGTTTTCTAACTTGTAGCAGTTCCAGAAGCAGGCAAAGCACAAGCTCCAGTTCAAGTTCATGTATCACTTCTAGTTCCCATTCCACTTCCGGTACCAGTTTCAGTTCTTACTCCACATGCATGTACTAGTTCCAGTTCCAGTACCAGTTGCACTACTACTTCCCTTCACAGTGCCACTCTCACTTTCATCTACAGCTCCAGTTCCAGTTCCAGTTCCAATTCCACCTGCCAGCATTGAGCCCGCTCCGAAGAAGCTTTAGTTCGTTTAATGTGAATCAATAAATTCTATGTGTGTGCACACACACACCACATTCACACACACACACACAGAGATAAATTTGTTGCATAAAATACTTGAAGTGTCCGCACTGCTGTTGCATGACAGCTACCCGCAATGTGACTCACCCAACAGACCAATACCCCTCGCCCCCTTCGCCTCCTACCACAGCCCCCTCACAGCCCCACACTTCGTCTGCTGTTGCCGCAGCTGGCATTGCGTTGACTTGCGCCTGGGGGCGTTTCAAGTTTGCGTTTTGGTTTTGGCCACTTTGCTGTTGCTTTGAATACTTTTTATTTCAATTTCCGCCCACAAAGCGGAGGCAGCAGCAGCAGCGGCAGCAACAAAAGACAAATTTATGCCACATTAACAGCTAAAAGCTTTCAAAATGCGTTTGGATGCGCCACCAGGCGACCGGAGACCGGCGACCCTCGGGCACAGAGCCGACACATCTCTACTTTTTTCCACCCACCCCATCCCCCTCTCATCCCCTTTCCATGCAGCTATAGTTACTCCCTGCCCCCCCTCTTAAAAAACATTTTCTTGCGACTCTGACCAAAAATTTTTGGCACAATTTGTTGAATATGGCAGTGTGACTGCCTTACTTTCCCTGAGGGCAGCCGATCGAGCAGGGAGGGGGGTAGGTGGGGAGGGGCAGGTGAAGGCTGCCCAGCTCTCTCTCTCTCTCTCTCTCTCTCTCGGAAAAATGCGCTTAAAAACAAAAGCGAGACAAGCATTAAATTTAACGTGCCGAAAACTTGTCCCATTCTGTTCTCTCTCTCTCTCTCTGCTGTTTGTTGTTGCCTTCTCTTCTTCTTGTTGTTGTTGTTGCTGTTGTGCGACAAATTTCAGTTAGCTCATCTATCCGACGCGTCATCGTGAACGCGCTGGCAACACCCGCCGCCGGCTGTCAGGCAGCTGGTTACGTCAAAAGTGCAGCTCAAAACTTCAAAACGAGTCACGTTGCCAAGCCCCCCACCCCTGCCTCCTCCCACTCCTCCTCCTCCTCCTCCTCCTCCTAGTCGTGCTCTCATTCACTTTTGGCCATCTTTTAGACCATTTCTGTTAGCTGCTTGCTGCATGCGCTAAAATTAAGATTTATGAAGGTTGTAAAAAACAACAGCGACATCACTGAGCTGAGCTAAACTGAACTGAACTGAACTCAACTGGGCTGAACTGAGCTGAAACAGGGTGCTGCGTCTGTGCGGGTGTGTCGAAGCAGCCCCAAAGTCTCTGCCAGCAGAAGCGAGCAATGAATGCGCCAAAAAATTTAACGCCCAAATGATTACAAATGAGTTGAACAGCGGACAAAGTTGCGCCCCCGCAAGCAGCAACTGTTGGCGCTACCCTACCCCATCCACACACACACACACCCCTTAGAGCTGGCTGGCTGGCTGCCCCAAGCCCCATGCCCCCATACGCTCAACATCCGGTACAGCCGTTGCGTCCTGAAATTGTGTCATTGCAAATAAAATCAACGGACGTGACGTCATCTCAACAATTTGCATTGTGTTGCCAAGAGAAAACTGACGAAGAACAAGAGAGAAAGAGAGAGAGAGGGAGAGGGAGTGTGACGGAGATATACTGTGTTGAAAAAAGTTTAAGTTTTAATTGTAGACTGAATATTTTTTCTGTCTATATAGAATATTTATATGTCCATTGAAACTTTTTAAATATTCAAAAAATGTGCGATAAAAATCATCAAAAAAGGGAATGCCCCTAATGTGAATATGAAAATAGAAGCAATTATGACAATCAAATGTGTCTCTTAGGAGCTATAGATGTATAGGGGGAGGAGAAAACAGAGCGAAACTGAGAAGTAGAGAAACGGAGAAAGAGAGAGGGAGAAAGAGAGAGAGAGGGAGAGAAAGATAAAAAGAAAGAAGAGAGAGAGAGAGAGGGGAGGGAGAGAAAGATAAAAAGAAAGAAAAAGAGCAAGAGAAAAATAAATGAGATAGAAAAAGAAACAGAGACAGGGGCAGAAAGAACGAAGGAGAGAAGAGAAAGTTGCATTAAACGTAAAGAGAGCGAGAGAAAGAGAGAGAGAGAGAGAGAGAGAAGACAGAAGAAGATATAGTAAGAGAGAGAGAGAGAGAAGACAGGAGAAGATATAGTAAGAGAGAGAGAGAGAGAGAGAAGACAGAAGAAGATATAGTAAGAGAGAGAGAGAGAGAGAGAGAGAGAGAGAGAAGACAGAAGAAGATATAGTAAGAGAGAGAGAGAGAGAGAGAGAGAGAGAAGACAGAAGAAGATATAGTAAGAGAGAGAGAGAGAGAGTATGAATATTTTTAAATATTTTCTTAAACTATGTATATATGCAGTTGAGTTGAATCATGAGAATCACTTAGAAGGGTGGCATTTATAAGTCCCCCAATCAATAAGAAATTCAGAAGAAAAATCCATCTTCAAATAGCCTACTTACAATGATGATGATATGACACGCTAATTGACATACTCTTAAGTCCAGAGTCTAGAAACATTTGAGGGAGAGAGAGAGAGAGAGAGAGAGAGAGAGAGAGAGAGAGCAGCAATGTATATATACATTGCATACACAACAATATATATATATGAATATATATTCAGGCATATACTTAATTGTCAGCTCTTTTGTTGATGAGAACCGCATTGAAGGACGTTTGCCAAAAACTAACCACAAATATGGCTCGCTAATTGTGCTGCTCTCCATTATTGACGCACCATAATTAAATTGTTGATAAGTCCACTTTAATTACGTATCATTTATTTACGGCAAAAAAGTTTTTTTGCATTTTACACGAATTTATTTTTAGCTAAAAATACAAAAAGAGTGAGCGAACAAGTTAAATAGTTTAAATGAAAATGGAAAAATGGAAAATAGAAAATGGAAAATGAAAACGGAAATGGGGAGCAGCTAATCAACTCGTGCTACAACAGTCGGCCGCATAATTAATTTGCTAAAAACTGTAATTTGGAATTAAAATTAAATTTGATTTATATTATATATAATAAAACTCTGAAGTTTTTTTCCTCATTTATTTTTTCGTATCTCGGCTTTTTCCAATGATTTTTAAATGTGTGCGCACGCAATTAATTAAGTTGCCGAGTATTTTAGCCTAGATTAAAATTGCATTCATAATGCGCCAGTGAAAACAAAAGCCACAACCAACCAATGGGGTATAGAATAGCATTGGGGCATATTCGACTAAGGAATACTCTCTGCGCTTGGAGCTTAAGCCAAGTTAGAGTTATTCTGTTTGCGAGTCTCTTCAGTCATAAACTCTGGCCTGGGTAAGTTTCTTTCAATTATTCAACATGATTGTTTTGTTGGTCGTCTTTAACAATGGGTTTGTTGACAACTTTCTGCAACAAGCATTTTCAGAAATCTTAATAAGCTTACACTTAGTTTCCATTGAAACGGACGGGCGAACGAGCAGACATACAGAGAGACAGGCAATCGGACAGACAGATAGACGAGGGTAAGGACGGACGATGGTATAGACGGACGAACCTAGAGACGCAGGGACGTAGGGACGGACGGACGGACGAACGAGCAGTCAGACAGAGAGACAGACGGATGAACAGACAGACAGACAGACGTGCGAAATGTAACAGGTGAAGGGACAACCGGACAGTCGACCAGGCAGACGACCAGACATAAGGACGACCGGAAGGACAGACATATGGACGACCAAACAGTCGACCAGGTGGATGACCAGACGGACGATCGGACGGACTGACGTACGGACAGATATACAGACAGACAGAAGGACGGAGAGACGGTTGGATGGCGAACGTACTGGCATACAGACGGAGAGGCATATCAACAACGGATTGACGGATGGACAGACAGACAGTCAAACGGATATTGCAAAAAACTAATATACTTTCTGCTAACACAATTAGTGTGTATTAAAATTCTGTGTCATTGCTTTAAGAAACACACTTTAAACAGACTTTAAACCTAAGCTTCTTGAATATATTTCAGATGATTATCTAATGTGGGAGATATTATGATAATTTGTGGTATATAAACTTAGACTTAGTTCAAAAAGCAAAGCTAAACAGGAACCCTTTAAGTCAAATAGCCATTTCAGAACTGCCCTTGCCATATGCAGCTCTGACCTGAATGGAGCAAGGATCAAAGACAAGTAAGAGTAAACGAAGTATGCGGAAGCAGTTATCTAGTTATCTAGAAGAAAATGAAAAGTCAAATTGAGTTTGAATGCAAAAAATGCTGTGTAAAAATGTTTATGAAATTAATCGAATGGAAATTGCGATGAGTGAACCGTGTGCATGTGCATAGTGCGAGCATAATGGACACTGCACGACTCTTTCGTCACATGCTGGTGGGCGGACGGATGTGGGCGTGGTGAATGCAAAAAACAACTTAATGCATTAGAGAAAGGAGCAAACTGGGGGATAAAGTGGGGCACACGAAACACAAAACTTGAACCAAGTGCAGGTAAATTTAATTATGGCACAACCAGTAATAGAAAGCGACAGACAGACAGAGAGAAGGAGAGAGAGCGAGAGAGTGGGTGGGTAGAGCGAGACAGAGACAAAGTAAGGCTGCCTGGAAAAGTTTTAGAAAATATGGCACTAGCGTTTACTTATTTTTCGCAATTTTTTCCACTTTTGTTTTTGTTGCTGTTCACTTTATGTAGAGTTTCTCTCTCTTTTTTGTTTTTTGTTTTTTTGTTGCTGTCATTTGGCTTGTTATCTAATTTTTGCTTACTTTTACTTTGTGCTCTCGTCCAGCCGCCCTCAGCCCGCTCACTCTGTGTGTGTCCTTTGCTTTTTGCTGCGCTTTAAGCTGCTCCTTTGCATTTTTCAAGCATCAATTAAACAGCAAAAAGCATTTCCAACAGAAGCGGGCAGCGCGAAAGATGCGGCGCATTAACCGGTGAAAGAGTGAGGGAAAGAGAGAGAGGAAGATGGAGGAGAGACAGGACTGACACGAGTGTTACTGCCAGTCGCAGCTGCCACACTGATGTCATCAAGTGACATCCGAGCGCTCTAATTACGAACGGGTCAAGCCAACAAAGACTACGCGGCGAGTGCATCAAAATTGGTTCACTTTGTGATCAACGAACCCAGCAGCACTCGCCAGCGGCTTAGCATACTGCAGCACAAAGTGCTTCAAGCTTTCCAGAAGATAAACTTCAATCTAAATTCAATTCCGACAAAGCTGGGCTAACGAGTGCGCTCCGAGCGCTGGCCAATGACTAGATCCTTGACCAAATAACGAGCTGGCGACTGCAACTCAAAGAACCTTGCGTTGTTCACTAAAATAATAGTCAAACGGATGTAATCTGAGATAGAAATGTATATCCAGATGTATATAGATGCGCAGCCTGGGATGAGCTTTAAAGGAAGTGCAGAACTTTTCTTTAAGTCTTCATAGAGCACTTGCCTGCTGCAGCACTTTGATCGGAGACAGACAGCTTAAGATACCCATTAGTCTAGTGAAAACAGTTGAAAAGGACTACAAATTTCTCTAGCCTCGAATGAATATAAAAGAGAGAAATACTTCATATCTATGGGATTAAGCTTTATATCTCATAGCTGAGAGCTTAACATCGAGTGATCAAAAGCTGGGCATGAGTTGAGACTTCTCTCTGTGACATTCAATGTATTGAATACATTTATTGATTTGCATGAGCTGTTCATATTGTAAATACATCTTTATGGGTCACCATATGTAGTAGTCTCTCATTGGTTACTTCCCAGCTGTAATGATCGCTGAAGGACCCATTAAATAGCTATTAGAAATGCACCTAGGCAGCCAGTGTTGGGGGCAGCGCACAAGCAAGCATATTTCTTCTTGGCGGCGCCTCGCATGCAAATGGCACTCGAAATTACCCCTAATGAAGGCAGAAATGGGCAAAAAGAGAAAGAAAAATCAACTTAAATATTATGAATATTGTGAATGTTATGAATATTACCCAAACGACACAACGAGCGAGCGAGCGAACAAACAGACGAAGAAATTTTTGGCGAGCGCGTTGGCAACTTTTGCTGCCAGAGTTGCCAACGAGCCAACTGATAATGATAATGACTTTTGTGGCAAGCGCAACATATTTAAGCAAACATTCGCTGATGAATATAATGTAGCTCCCGCCCCACCTCTATCCATCCCAGCTCGCCCTCTGCCATGCTCCCTCCGACATAGCCCAGAGACTTTGGCTGGCGAGTGAGCGATGCTTAAAGCGCAAAACTTTAAGCATATTCCGTTCAGCAAAAATCTGCAAAAATAATGTTTACATTTTAGCTATATATATATCGTCTATATATATCGTTGCAAAATGTACTTAATAAATCTTGGCACAGCGGGTCTGCTGGCCGTGTGGCAGCCACCCGTTGGCCGAGACGCGGTTTGCCAACTAACTTATTGCATTTTGCAGTTTTAACATGATAATAACCCCAACGACCTGACCTGCACACACACACACACACACAACACATAGAGAGAGAGAGAGAGGCACGCCCCCAACGCCCAGTTCCTTCAACTACAGTTTACGCCTTCGGTCTTGCCTCTAATGCAAATGTTTTGCAGTTGTTTTTAGCATTTTTCTGTTGCTATAAGAAAAACAACGTAAATCGAGTGGCATCGACTGCATAATACCCTATCCAATTCTATTTGATTTGTAAATAGAAATAAAATTGTAAGCTTTAGGGAAAGTCGGCTAAGGACTTGCAGACTTTTGCTAACATGCACAGCTCATCAATCAATCAATCAATCAATGAATCAATCAGTACAATTTTCTAGTCTAGCCAAGCGCTTAACAAGCTTTTTTCGAAGTGATTCACGAGTCTCCATCCTTTGACTGTGCCTTGTGCAGCAAACAGTTTTGTTAGGTCAATCTATACCATAAGCCATATTCCGATCCATATTTCCAGCTATGCTCTTTATTAGATTGTACTTTAGATGCCTTACCATTATCATCCATATTCGATATTTTCATCTATCTATCTTCCATCTATCTTCCAAGTATCTTTATTCTATGTGTTATTTATCTATATTTTATCTTTTATCTATCTTCCATCTGTCTTTCATTGATCTTCGAATCATATTCCATTTATCTTTTCCCTTATGTTTTACCTATGTTTCATCAATCTTCCATTCATCTTTCATCTATCTTCCAAGTATCTTCCATCTACCTATCAGTAGTCTTTCACTTATCTTTCATCTATCTTCCATCTATCTTCCAAGTATCTTTATCATATCATATTCCATTTATCTTTCCCCTTATGTTTTACCTATGTTTGATCAATCTTCCATTCTCTCTCTTTTATCTATCTACCATCTTTTGTTTCCACCCATATTTCACCCAAATTATCACACAAATTCCACCATTTCTGAGCACCAAAAGACGCCTGTATATTATACACACAATTTGAAAACAAAATAGATAATTCCACATTACAGAAAGCTGAAAACTTTTATATTTGATCAACTTCATTTACGCAGTAGATTATCAGATACACCACAATTTGCACCACTGCCATAGCATTCAGATATGGGGGAAGCTGAAAGTAAAGGAAAACATAAATCAATTAGGCCCAAGTTTAGTTAAAGCTTTAGTCCACTTTGGGGATTACAAGTGGGTGACCTCAATACTTAAGGCACCAAATGCTGCTTACAGGGTAATTAGTAAGTCGAGTTTTCTTCTTTTTCTTCTTATTTTTTTTGGTTTAACTGCTTATAGTGCTTAGGCAAAAATTTATGTACGCAGCAGCAGAGGTAACACAGGCAAAGGCACGCTTCCGATTCCGAACCTGAACCCGAACCCGAATCCAAGCCCAGAGACCCAACAACAAACAAAAAGAAACACAGCCCAAAGCCCATGCGGCCCTGCAGCATTTTTCATTTTCTACAGTTACGCGGCCCATTTGGGGCATAGATAGGGTATCATGTTGCTTATGGATCTGTTTGTAACAGAAGAGAAGGAAAAGAAGAGAATAGAGATGGAGTAGATATCACTAAAGACGTATGAAAGGGCAAACAAATGTATTAAGACTAACTTCGACTGAAGTCAAATGAAATCAAATTAACATAGGAACAAATTAAGGGGTATCTCAAGTCTAAAAGACTTGTGGACTCACTTATGTTAGGCATAATTTTGGAGATTAGAAAATGTCGATAGAGACAAAGAATGGGAGAATAGATTAATTCTGATGATCTGAACTGGCTTATAGCTATAGGCACCTAGTTGAACACTTTTTACCGGGTATCTGCTAGTCAGGTTTGGTTTCGTGTTTGCTCTTGTCGGTGCTAGCAACTGGCATATGATATACGATATGGGCTAATGCAGACCCAGACCTTTTTGCTGTGGCCATGGCAGCAGCGATTTGAAAGCGCAGCATCCACTTTCACTACACTGCCCCGAACAGATGCCCGTTGCAGTTACTAGGGGTGGCTCAAGAGGGGGGCCTCTAAAAGCGGAGCGGGCATTGGTGGGGAAGTCGCCCCCATGCGGATTTTGTGGGCCGCTCAAATTAATGTCAATATTGATATTGGGCGCAGCATTTTGGGCACTGTTAAGCACTAACGAGTTGCCAGGTGCCACAAGCAACTAAACCTTCCCCTACCCCCTCCCCCCTCCCCTATTTAGCTAAACTTACCACCCCTCCAACCGCTTGGCAAACCCTTCTAGCACAGCTGCGTGTTTTCGCTTTCCGGCGTGCGGCCAGCGCGGTTTCCTGTTTGCGTCCATTTGCATTTTGTTGGCTTCATCCGGATTTTGATTTTTAGCCAGCTTCATAATAAATGTATACGCATATATATAGATATATATATAGATATCCATATATATATGTATAGATGTATATAGATATATACAAATTTATGTATATGAGGATTTGCGTGGCTTAAACTAAAACAATGTGAAAACATTTTTAATGCACTCTGAATTTAGTTGGGTTAATTATGAAGTTTTTTGTATGGTAAGCAACGGTTGATGGATGAACTTGAAGACACCCTGGAAAGTCATAGTAATTTCAATATAAAGGCTATACATTAGCAACAAATCAAGGCTGAATAAACATTTACCAAGAGAAAACTTATTATACTTGCCCTCAGTCGCATTCCTTTTCCATTTTATGACAGCTCAAAGATACCCTATAGTTACACATATATTTTATTATACATCATACCCTGCCAACACACTCTGCCTGCCTATAGGGTATAAGCAAACAAAATATTTATGTAATACATTTGACTTTGAGCATTGTTTAGTGGGCGTAATTATAGCTATTGTGGTCGTATTTAAGCTAGTAAAATAAAAACATAATCGAGTCTTAAAACTCAGCAATTTTAAATCAGATTTTGTGGAACTTTTTTGTAGTTATTTTACTATTAGAGCTACTTTAGTTCTCCCCACTATAAGCGAGGCTTAACTTGATGATGAATGTAAACGTTTAATTCGTAATATGATTTATCATGTATCAAGTGGCTTAAGTCCAGATTGTGCTTAAAATAATACCTAAATAGATTGTTTAGAGTTAGTTTAGACGCAGTCTAAAGGTAACAGTAACTAACTGAGTTATTGCTTTAACAAGACTTCACTTGAATTGCTGATAATGTTGATTATTTGGTTGATTTGAATCGTTTCTGGCATCTAGTTATAAGTGTCCCATTTTAAGCTTTTGGCATAAGTCTTACAAATTTCTAACTGTAAATGCCATGAACAACAATGAAACTATGAAAATAAGTTGAGAATTCAAGCGAAATGCCAACTAAACTGAGCTGAGCTTGTCGACTAGAGAGAGCGAGAGAGTAAGAGAGAAAGAGGGACAGAGGAAGAAGAAGAAGAAATGCCATTGGTCTTGGCTAATAGCTGTGGCTGCATGACACTGTGTCAAGTGGCGTTTAGTGTTGTTAAATGCCCGTTAGCAGTGTTTACTAATTTTCACAAGTTTTCCACCTGCCGCATAGTTTGATGCTCAGCTCTGCTTTCAGCTCTAACCGACCACAAACTATCGCTGCGAGGACACAGAGCCAAAACTATGCCAAAGATTTTCACAAGTCGACTCGAGCTGGAGCGTAGCTCAAATTTTTTGTTTTGTTTTATATAGCCTCAACCCAGGGTATAATGGGTTTCCCAAAGTGTTTGTAACAGGCTGAGGGAGGTGTAACAGAGCCCATAATGGCTATGATGGCTGCTTCTGCCTGTTTGATCAGGAAGACGTCAAGAGTCGACCTATATCTGTCCGTCAGTTTGTCCGTCCGTCCGTATGTCTGTTCGTCCGTCCGTCTGTTCGTCCGTCCGTCTGTCTGTCCGTTCGTCCGTCCGTTCGTCCGTCAGTTCTGTTTCAATCTATCAAAGCTGTTGGCTACTCGTAGGATCCGCTCAAGATCCGCAGCAGTTCAAGATTGTTTCAAATATTCGATAAATTTAATTCTCCGCAAATCGATCAATATGTTATCGATATTCACTTACTAAAGCATATCTCTAACATCTTTAGAGCTAGAATCAGCAAATTATCCTGCTCTAGTTTGTTGAAAAATGCAGATTAGCCTGGATGCAGGGTATCTTCTAGTCAGGCACTCCCAGCTAAAAGTACTCTTACTTGTTATTTTGCTCCTTTTTTGAATGAGTACATTTTGAATAGCGCAAGTTTATAAATATATGTATGTACTCGTATATATACAGCAAATAGCTGAAATACTTTTGTGCCGAGCAACAAACTATTTATGGAAACTCCATTCGCTGCTGCTGGCAAAACGAAGTTTCTCATTTGGGGCAAGTTCTCACAAGTATACGCAATACGTTCGAATTTCATTCTTCTTCTCTCTCTCTCTCTCTCTCTCTCTCTCTCTCTCTTTCTCTCTGTGCTAACAATTACCAGCTGCCACAACAAAATCTGAAATATAATATATATACTGTTATATATACATATATATAAAAAAAACATAAATTAAATTGAAAGGAAAAAAGAGCAGCGAAAAAGTCAAAAAGTTCGTATATCTTACATGGTTTTTAGCACAGGCCACGACTTCGTTGGCCACTAGTAAGCTGGCCGAAATAGACGACTAAATCCGTTAGCTGACTCACAGTAACTCCAAGCCAAAACGGAGCAAGTGTGTGTGTGCGAGTGTGTGTGTAACTGCAGTCATAGTCATCGCAGCTGCATTAACAGGGATTTGGTTTATATACCCTGTAAACTGATATATTGGCTAATAGGGTAGCAAATATCAGAATATAGTCTTCTAGTATACTATGCCAAATATATAGATATACAGATGTGTAGAGGCATGTAATTTGATAGGTAGGCTATGGAGACCCATTCATTTTCACTTACTTATCTGGCAAGCTACCTCAAGGAACTCATAATGTATAGCTGATAGAAGCATGCAACTTGGTAGCTAAGCTATTAAGACTCAATAAAAGAAAATTCTATTTATGTTTGCGCTATAAGACATACAGGGTATACTACAATCTCTTAACTTTAACTTTGGACATTGCATTCAAATAAAATATCAAGCTGCCATCGCGCTAGACATCTGCTGCTCTTGCTGCTGTTTTGACTCCTTTTGCAATTTTCAATCTGCCCACAGAAATGGCAAATGTCAAATTGGTGGATAGAGACAACAAGCGGCAAACAAATCCATAGACAAGCAACCGCATTGCGAACTTTGTCCAGGAGCCAAGCCAAACCAAACGAGCTCACCTCGTAAACTTTTTAACCATCAAAAGCGCAGTGCCTACATTTTTACACTGCAAGAAATTGACTTCAAAATTTCTTAATTTACCAATTTTTACATAGTTACGCCATGTCCAATCATCATCTGGTTCAACTTTATTTACTCCAAATTTTCCCAATTTTTTTTACGTTTTATTTTTCAACTTTCATCTCTGGAAGCTCCGTTTTTTTTTCTCACTGTTTTTTCACATTAAATAAAAAATGGGAAATATATTGCCAACTTTTTATGGGTCAAACTATATAAATGGTTATACGTTATAACGTAAAACTGGGTAAAATATTCAATAGCATTATGTAGTAAACGTTGTGTAGTGCCATCCACTTCGATTGCCTGTGCTGCAGCTTGATTGAATTGAATTGAATTGACTTGCATTTCAAATTGGTTATTGGCCTTGCACTAACGTCTTAGTATGACGTAAGCGCGAATTGGTTTGGCATTGATATTGTGATTTTCTTACGTGGTGCCAGTAATTGCTTTTGATTGATTGCTTACGTAACGTAAGACATAGGGTAAGATCCGCATAGGAATTAACTCAAGTTGTAATTCTGAACTACTTTCCAAGTTGCATTGCCTACGTAACGTTGTATGCGTTACGTTATGTTTACGCAATGCTTACTTAGAGCAATTCTGAGCTACTTTCCAAGTTGCATTGCCTACGTAACGTGGTATGCGTTACGTTATGTTTACACAATGCTTAATTAGAGTAATTCCTGTTGCAGTTATCATAAATAAATTAAGAAAATCTGCTTAGTTAACGCAGTAGACCAATTGTTTCTTACGTTATGCGCTTACGTAACGTAAATCATAACGTGGCGCAGCCTCGGCCATTAAATACTAGATGCTTTACTATATATAAGGCATATATTGTACAATCAGCTCAGCTTTCATCAGTGTGACGTAAAGTCAACCCACGTAACGTAAGCAAACGTAATGCGTAACTTATTGAAGTGCATATTTTGAATATTCCATTAAATTTGCCATTTCCATACGCTAGAATCTCTTTGAGTAGCACATAAGAAAAATATGTCAAAATAAATCTAAAGCTATAACGTAATGTGCGTAAGTGTATTTACGACCGACTGTGGGTGTGTGGGTGGGTGTGGGAGTGTGGAAGTGTGGGTGTGTGTGTTGTGTGTGCTTGAATTGCCGCACATATTTTAGATGAAGGCACTTTGAAATTGGGAATGCATGCATTATTTTTTGCTAGAACGCCCAGCAAATTTATGTACGCGTCTATCTCTGACTCACTAAACCAACCTACAGCTTTTCCTCTCTCTCTCTTTCTCTCATCTCCTTTCACCCTTAAGCTAGTATATCCCAGAACAATTTCACGTTGAGTCTTGTCTTTGGCTCTGGCGGGCTGCCTGAGCAGCCTTTCAAATGTCATATGAAATTTTTCGCGCTTGACTGTTGCAGAATGCGTGTGTGTGTATGTGTGTGTGTGTGTGTGTGTGTGTGTACACATGGTATATGTATTTGTGTGTTTGCAATTTTTGTGCTAGAACATTTTGTGTGCGCGCCTGATCTTATGATAGCTTCATCTGCCCCCCCTCTCTCCCTCTCCCTCTCTTCCTACAACTCTATCTCTATCTATCTGCACTTTTAACCGCACCGCCTGCTCCTCCTTGAGCCCCCCTCTAGCTGTCTGCTACTAACTACAAGCTGACTGTCGCTATAATTTTCCAAAAGGATTTACAATGCTAAAATTACTTCCTAAGCCATTCGACCTTGTCGTCGTTACGTACCAGCAGGCGCAGAGTTTGCCTTCGCCTCAGTCTTAGCCTCCTCAAGCGACTTAGCTGTAGCAGCAGCAGCAGCAGCAGCAGCAGCAGCAGCATCTGCAGCTGCCTCCTCCTAAATGCGCATCCTATTTTTTCGCGTATGTGTCGCGTGCTTTTTCTCCAGTTCGCAACTAAGCGCAAATCCTCACAACGAACTGTTTACATCTAGTTCGGATTGGGGATTGAAACGTCTTTGGCTGTGTGAATGCGCGTTCGTTCGCCAACTGAGCTGAGAGAGCATATTGGTGTCTGAGCACTTTAAGCACATCGAAAATGGGAATTCGATGCTGTGCAAGTGCATGCCAATGGCAAAAGAAGGCGTGCTCAGGATCATAGAGTAGATAAATATTATTTATCAGTATGAAAATGTGATCCAGGCCTGATCTGTGATCTGATCTAATCTAAAATTTATATTTGATATGTAGATTCCTGTACAGAATATTTTGACCTTGGTAGAGTTATGAAATATCAACCCTACACACATTTTTCTATCATATACCTACACCTGAAATTTCAATACGATCGTACATCTAGAAGCAAAGCTGTTCTAAATCTTTCTTAGCCTTGTGTGGAACTGTGAAAAGGACAACTGCTGTAAGTACAGAAGTTCTATATTACTTGAAACAGCAGCAGCAACAGCTTTGCTTAGAGTTCAGGGTATCTGCTAGTCAGGCACTCCCGAGCAAAGCACGCTTACTTCTTTTACTTTTCTGAGCATTCTTTAGGCACTCTTGCGTATTTAGTTTGTAAGCGCGCGTGTGTGTGTGTGTGTGGACTTTTGTCATCCTTAGGCTTTTTTGGCCGCTGCTCAACACGCCCTGAACCGGCCCACTCAACGGCAGCTGGTGCCGCAATTTCGCAGTGCCAGCTGCAAGTCGCTGTTCCCGTTGCCTTTTGAACTTTAATATGCAACTGTGTGTGGGTGTGCGCCAGCCGAAGGACAGCTCAATTTTACAAAGGCGTTGATATGTACACACACATACAGAGAGAGAGGGACACACACACACACACATATACTAACACACATGCTTTGCATACGGAAAGCCCTCTTGTTGAAGTAATTCCCCATTTATAATTTACTGTCGTCGATTTATAAATGAGCCGATGCCATCAACGTTTGCCAGCTTTGCAACTGTATTACTGCGTCTGTGTCTATGTGTGTGTGTGTGTGTATTTGTTGCATGTGCCACCATTTTGGGACGCCTCAGACACAAGTGCTTAACATAATTTTAGGCGCATTTTGCGGCATTAACAGGCACGAAAGGCAAACGATTGTCTCAACTCCCTATGCTCTGCTCCGTACACTGCGCGAAGAAGCTTGCTCACTTCAATTATAATCAACTGCAGATGAGAGCAGCTTAAAGCTGCTGAAAGTTTCACTCAACTTACAGTAAGACTTCTATAAGCCTACATATATATTCATGTTTTACAAACTGTTAGCGAGCTTCGCTACAACAAAGGCTCTCAAAAGCTCGCATAAACATACTTCAAATTTGCTATACTTATAATACTAGGCACATTTATGTTTACAGCTGTTTGTCATCTTCCATAGCAGTTAGAAGTAATGAGAGCTTTAATGCACTTTCACAAAAGCTGCCTAAAGCTCGCATGTACATCAAAATTATCAAAGCCTCTTTGTGATGTTTCATATCAACAAGTCAACTATCAACAGTCAAATACTTCGGTAAAAGCTCTCAAAAGCTCTCGTATACCAGTTTCAACTACTCAGCCACATTGGTATTCATTCATTAAATTGATATATTTAAGCTTGCACTCCTTAATTTTGCGCAGTGTACGTACGTTTAATAGTTTCACAGGTGTGTTATATACAGCCCTTAAGCCATTCCCAGTCTGACCCAGCCTGACCCTGAGCACTGGCTTAAGTGTGCTGTAGACATATGCATCAGGTCACACTCTTGCAGCTGCGTAATTACAAATTTATATAGTGCAGCTTAGTATTCAAAGTCTCGACAGTTTCATTTGATTTCATATCAAATATTTCAACACTATTGGCAGGTCAAGTTACGTATTGACATAAATATATTATATATTGGCTATGCTATGCTCAGATAGCAGCCATTCTAGTTGAAATGTAAAGCTCATGGAAGGCATCTTTAAAGATCGCTTTACTGTTGATTATTGAAGTGCTTTTTGTGTGTGCTGTCCGCAAACATTAAAGATGCAATGCTCTGAAGTTGTCTTACCACTTTCAAATGATTGTAAAGGCAACGTGGCGCCTATGCAAGCTGCTTAAAAAGCTTCAGACGGCTGCAAGCTTCGACAAAGCTTCTTAAAGCTGCCTACTGCATCTACAACGGACAGCAGTTTAAGCTATATACAACATTTTTAGTTTGCTGTATGTTAGCTTAAGCTTAAAGTCAAATCAAAAGATGCTGCTAAGGATATCAGCTTTAGTATACTAAAAGCTCCACAATTAGCCAAAGTTTCTTTTTAAGCTTTGTTAGCGTGATTCCATGTTAATCTCTAACAGAACAACTTTTCACAAAAAAATTATTATAGAGGTTTTTAAGCAGCTTCCACTTTGAACCTATTTCAAAGCTCGCAAAGCATTTGAGCCCAATTAAAGACATTTCATGCTTCATTACCTTTCCTTTTCAATATGCAGCGTTTAAAGAAGCTTTCAAGTTAAACTTGAACGCAAACTCTTACAACTTCTTCGTACTAATTCATTAATAGCTGCGCAATCTATTTTAAGCATATGCACAAAGCTTTTTGTAATTTGTTAAATTCAACGACAGCTGGCTCTCTTTCTCCTATCTATCTCTCTCTTTGGCTCACGCTGTCTCTGTCTCTAGTTGGGAAACTTATAAAATTATGATACCCAGAAAGCAACAAATTTTAATTGCAAGAAAATTTTCGTAATTCACGCGCACACGAGACAGAGACATAGATAAAGTCATATGTGTGGCTAGGGGTAGTCAAAGAGAGGGGGCTGAGAAGCGGAGAGGGCGAGGTACGTTTGTAAAAGGGGCGTGGCTGTAGCTATATGTAGCAGCAGTGTTGTAAAACAATCCAAAACCAAAAACATAGACCAAAAGCTCGTTTAAGCGTAACAGCCCAGTAGGGGGTAAAGGGGTAGCTTAAGGGGGAGCTGAGCAAAAGCGGGCTAAGAATTTTGGGTGCACAACTATGCAACTGATTGCATGTGTGTGTGTGTGTGTGCGTGTGTCTGTGCGTGTGTAAGTTATAAATTTATTTAGCCAACGCGCGTATAGCGCATAAATTTCAGAACGCAAGCTGCTTAAGGGTTGCCAAAACCAACCCCCACCCCTACCCCTATCCATCCCGGCTCCGGCCAGAGTTATAGCCAACAAATGCCGGGCGCTTTGGTCTGTGTGAAAAATTGAAATTTATTGTTATTGTAAGCCCCACACACACACGCACACGCACACACAGCGTGAAAGAACACCTTGTTGTCGTGTTTTGTTGTTGCCGAATTACCCGCAGACAAAATAATAATGTAATAATAATTTTTCCAACTCGTTAACACATGAAACGTGTGTTACACATGCACGAACTGCGAGCTGCGAGCTGCGAACTGCGAACTGTGCGACCCAAAGACCGCCAAGGACCGAACACCAAGGATCAAAGACCACAACAAGAAAAGCCAAGTGAGAGTGTGTTCTAGTTCTCAGTGTCCGACTAGAAGATACCCTAAACGACCGTACACGTTGTGCTCTTTGGACAGACCGACAGACGGACGGATCAACAGGCGAACTTATGGATAGACGGACGGATAGACAGATGGATACACGGAAGATGACCGGACAGACAGACTGTCGGACGGACAGACACTCGAATGGACAGACAGCCGGACGGACAGACGGTCAGATGGACAGACGGTCGGATGGACAGACAGTCGGATGGACAGACGTTTGGATGGACAGACAGTCGGACGGATACACAGATAGAAAGCAGCACGAAAAGCCGAATAGATGGAAAGATGGACGGACAGGCGAACGAAGCCAGTGGGCAGCAGACGAATACATAGACGGACAGTCGGACACATGGAGCGGACAGACTAACGGAAGGAAATAAAGCCGGTTCTTGATATCATCCGTATCAAATATACACGTACTTTCTGCAGTCAGCCGCGCTTCCTGTCAGTCAGTTAAGCATTAGCAACAGCATACCCTGCTTGCACACTTGCAATGTGTACAGAGTATAAAAGCCTTCACCTAGCAGCTGAACCGTAGAGCTCACCTTGCCCTGTTTCGTTTCTTACTTCAAACTCCTTCGCATTTTAACCGGCAAACAGAAATCGTGTGTGGATTAGATGCAACTCTAGTGGAAATTAATGATGCGCGTCGGAATGTGGAGGCTATGCGGACGACAGAGAATAAACAAAGCAACCACTTGCAATATGTAAGAACAAACAATACGGAAAGTTTCCGAAGCAGAGCACGATTAAGGCATATGAGAGCATATCGTATAGCTCTAAGCTCATTAAAACTGACCCATTTATGGTTAAGTAAACTATTTTTACTATATACCAAAGTTAATTTTACATATAAGCGAGGCAAGTATCTCTCTTTAATATATTGTAGTTTATACAGCTATCAATTCGCATTGCTTTCAAACTCCGACTTTAATTGGCCAAGTCACACAGCTCCAGCTGCCATTTAAATATTCAACAGTTGCAACAGAATCGGGTCTCGCCATATCCTGGATAATCCATTGTAATTCCCTAATATCCATTTCCATTTCACTTACTTTCAATTGGCGCAATCAGCCACACAAAGCAAACTTATTATTCAAACTAAACTAAAAAGTCAAGGAGTTGGCGCAATCAGAGCAGCTAACTTTGATTTAAGCCGAACTAAACGATGTGATCTAAAAATATTTGATTTATTCAATGCTTGGCATTCTATGGTAGATTCATTTCTCAGGGTTTGCCTTATTTCATTTTCATTTTCATTTTCATTCGGGCACAAAGCACAAGAGCCTAACATGGCAACCGCAGCAGCTGCCTTTCGACTCTTCTCGTTACCCACTGAGAATGGGTTCGAATGGGGTAGAATGTTGCCTTGAAAGTGTATGTAACAAGGAGCAGCACTTGTGGCCGAAGCCCTATAGTAGATACAAAGTTTGGTTTATCAGTGTGGTACAGCTGAGTCGGTTTAGGCTTGATCATAAGTTCGCCTGTCCGTCCTTATGAACGAATCGATTACGGCAAAGACAATAGCTAAAGACTTTTAGGTTGAAAGTAAAGAAGTAGAGCTATGAAATATGATACAAACACACATTTGGCATTCATAGATATGCACTCAAAATTTCATTAAGATCGCACTTCTAGAAGCGAAGTTATAGTAAGACATACTTCACTTAGTGACAAACTATAGGCAGCTGCTTTATGAAGTGTGAGTCTGTGTGTGAGTGTGTGCTTCTACAAGAAGCTACCATGAAGTAGAAGTCTGAAATGAGCTCTGCTCTGCTCTTAGGGTAACTGCTAGTCGCGCACTCCAGTCTGGACCAATCTTAGTTGGTTTTTTCCTTTCTGGTTTTTCCTTGTGCATTCGAGCTTTATTCCCAGCTTTCCTTTCTCTGACAGCACACAAAAAAAGAGAACGAAAAACGAGAAACGAGCAGCAAAAAGAAATAAAAACCCATTTGTATAGAGCGCTTTCAGTGAGTTGGCCAGTTGGCTGGCTGCCTGGACTCCTGTTGTCCTGTTGCCTCAACTAGAATAAAATAATTGAATTCAATTTATCGGCATAAATTGTTTTAATTAAAACTGAAAACTGAAAAACTGAACAACAATGCGCAGCAAACAAAACATTGAGCCGAATAGATGGCGCACTTTCTTCTCTTCTATTTCATTGCAGTTGATATTGGCTTAGCTTCATTCTAACTAGAAGGTTGTCCGACTTTTCAGACTTCGGCTTTACTCAATTATAAGTCTTACATATATATTTGAAGATCATATATAGCCAAGCTCATAATAAGCTTAGCTAATGAAACATTTCACATAGAAACCTAAATCAATTTGAAGTTTCCATACACAAAATAGTTGTACTATGTATAGCTCCTATGTATGACCAAACAAGAGTGATACTATTTCCGTTAGCTATATTTCAGCAGCCGTTTTAGTTATCGTTAACGTCTAGTTGACGAAATATTTAATATGATTTGCCATTTGATATGAAGAGTGATACGACGTTAAGAAAATCATAGTCAGAGTAGCAAACAGCATTGAAAAAGACCCAAAAAGCCAATTGAGCAACGCTCAGCTCTCGACATATTAAAACAAGTCAACTAAAAGGGATCCTACACTTGGCCATTTAAATCATTTATTTGACTTCATACATAATGGCATGATGGCATGAATGTGGCCTTGCAATAAAACCAAAAAAAAACTTAAGATCTTTAACAACATTAATTCCATTGCCATTTCTTTTTGTATTACTCTTATTTGGCCAACCTGTATTTGATTCTTTAAAGTGGACTAGTTCCACCTAAAAATTTATGGGAATATGTCAGCCAATACTATATGCAACTTCAGCAGAACTGATCAATATATTTGGTTCAGCAACATGAACCAGTTCCTTTTTAAACTGAACTAGTCCCGTATCAAGATACACTCATGTACATAACAATCACATGCATATAAAATACTATAAATTATAATTAGTTATATAGCAAAATGAACTAGTTCCATTTCATACGAATACACATGTATCAGCCTTTACTATATAGTACCGACCTGTAATATATTATCATATTCTATATCTTTGATTCATCCAAAAGAACTAGTTCCTTTTCAAAGTGAACTAGTTCCGTATCAAGATACACTCATGTACATAACAATCACATACATATATAACAAATATACATTATAATTAGTTATATAGCAAAATGAACTAGTTCCATTTCATACGAATACACATGTATCAGCCTATACTATATAGTACCAACCTGTAATATATCAGCAAATTCTATATCTGATTCTTCAAAATAAACCAGTTCCTTTTCAAAATGAACTAGTTCCCTATCAATACAAACTCAATACACATAGCGTATCACATATATTTTTATTCGAAAGCATGTATGTGTAGACAGAGTTCATAAACAAAAAGATTTTTCTCCATGTGCAGTTTAGTATATATGTATATAGAACTATATATATTCACAGATAAATATATATATATTTATATACATATATGCTATATGTATGTAATGTATGTGTGTATACCTATATGGAATGTATACTTGATATAACGTGTAATACTGATAAAGTGGTAAATATAGTCGGGCTTCCTTCATGGTCAGAGCTAAGCGAAACCCAAAAATGGGTTTGCCATTGAAAATACCAAAGTGAAAATTTGTTTGTGTAAAGAAGAGAAAAGAAAAGAAAATGGATATGTCCGATAGAGGACCGTAGGCCAGTAGAGAAAAACTTGCAATTTCATTTGGTCGTTCTAAAGATTTTCCCAAATCTGAGCAATTAGTTCATCCGTCTGCTGAATGAACGATTGTAGAGGAACTATTTGTTGATCGGGCGGCATCTCCATATCGATATCCATATTCAGTTCCTCTAACTCTGATTCGTCTGAGTCGGGTTCCGGCGTCATTTCACGGTCCTGGTCCAAGTCATCCAAACCGAGGTCATGCAATAAGTTCGGCGGCGACGAGTCATCGGCATCGTCCATATCATTTGTACAAAAAGAGAATGATAATTCATCAGTCTGATTCTGACCCGGACTATCGCTTTGCGAAGTGGCCGACGACGTGGTCGCGTTCTCCTGCTGACCCCACTGGCTGTACAAGGACAACGGCGCCGACTCCTCCGTAGTCTGGCGAAAGTTGAGACTACGACGCGAAGTGCGACGTGGAAACTCAAAACGATCGTAGGAATGACGCCAGGCGTAGCGCTGCTCCTGTGCCGTCTGAGCGGGCAGATCGCCGATAAGTCGACGAAACGGACGACTGAGCTCCGTTTCAAATGTGCGATCCTCGTTGTATTGCCAGGCATTGACATCCTCGCTGCTATAGCTGAGCTCCGAGCGCATATCCTCGAGGTCGCTATTCGTGCCGCACGAGCCAATGTCCCAATCATCGTCGTCCGCCTGAGTCGTCTCATTGGCCATATTGACCCATTCGGAGCTCATGTTCGTAGCCAGGCCATTGGCATGAGCGCGTAGCTGGCGCACCATATACGCATCAAAGGAATCATCATCACCGAAATCGCTCTCCCAGCTCTCATCATCGCCGTCATCGTTGTCCTCATCGCTGCTGGTGAGCGACCAAAACTGTTGCGGAAACTCCTCAAAGTCGGGCCCCAAAAAGATCGAGCTACGTATATCGGATTCACTCGAGCTCGAATCGTCATCGCATTTGATCTGCATATCATCATAGTCTTCATCGAACTGTAAGAGGTCCGAGACACAATTCGGCGGCCCTTCATCGTTGTCCGACTCTTCCTCCGAAACGCTGCTAACATCCTCATCGGGCTTAGTATTCTCCACAACCTCCTCTAGCTCCATCGAATTCGAAACTTCTTGCTCTGATTCGACCTGAACCGAACGCTGGACCCGATCCAGCACTGAATGGAGAGTCTCGCTCGTGACGCGTATATCCTCTACCAAGGCAGGCACATGGCGATTCTCCCCTGGATGACCGAACACGTTGTCCAGCATCTGATTGGTGTGTATTACATGATTGCAATAATTCTCCATCATGCGATATACGGCCGCCGGATTGATGAAGCGACCGTCGGGCAAGATGCGCGGCCCCAACGCTTCCATTGTGTTGAGCGGCAGGTCCAATGGACGCAACGCCAGCTGTTCCATCATATTGCCGTCTGTCGGGTTCCGCAAACGCTCCAGATTATTAATCAATTCGGGAGTAACGGTAAAATTATGTATAGAATTTCTATAGTGCTGGCCATTGTTTATGATCAGCGTGGAGATGCACCAACTGGGGGCGCCTTCCGTCGACGAATTCGCATCGGTTCCCACCCCCGACTCGGGCAATATATTGATATGCATTGTGGTGCCGGGCGCCACGTTAATCGTGAACACACGATTTTCCGACTGGCGCAACAGATTTGTTGTCTCGCGCAGCATCTTCTCTTGTTCGGTTTCTTCCATGGCTTCGTCTATAATGCTTATCTTGCGATTTTCTTCATCCATGCCTGTCCTGATCTATTAATATTTTATCTCTTATTCTTCTCTTATTATCTTCAGTGCAGCTTAAACTGTTAAAAAAAAAAAAAAAAAACAAAAAAAAAATCATTTTTAGCCAATTAGTTTTTCAATCACTTTTCAATTGCCACCCCTCCACATCCAGCCCCCAACTACCCCTTTTAATTTTCGTGCTTTTTCCGTTCAATTAAAGGAACATGCCCCAAGGCAGATTGGTTTAACCCTCAAGCCTCCCCCCACCCCTTTGATTCGCTTACCCACTGATTGTCTCTATTTATTTATTTATTTGTTCTTGTGGTTTTCCACGCGTAAATTTGTGTGCTTCAATTTGTAGTTAGTGATTGGGAATGCTTTTTTTTATTATTTTTTATTTATATATTTTTTGTTAGAAAATAATGCCTTTTTGGAAATTCAGAATTTAATTAACTGTCACACTGAACTGTTTCTCCACACAAATGAAATGAACGAGAAACGCTTTGCCTCTCGACTGAATATATCTGACCAGCCTACTATGATGTATTCTTAAATAGTTACTAGATTAGAGTTAGTTAAAAAATATTTATGCTGTGATTTCATGGAGAATAAATTCAATAAATTATAATAAAATATAAATAATTAATGAATTATTTAAAAAAAATAATTATATGCAATTTATTTAAATTTAATTAATTTTTACATCATTTTTGCTTTAAAAAATCTTCTCAATTATAAATTTCCATACATTTTCAGCCTTTTTCAAGCTAAACTAGCTCGCATTTGCGCTAAGTTGGCTGCGCCTGCTTAATTCGCCGCGCACATTAAGTTCGCCCTACGCTGACTTTAGCTAATTTTTGCACTCGAAACTGTTTGAGTTGCTGTTTGATTAGCTCTTAATATGCATGCATATGTATGTATGTATATAGCCAATACATATATATACTCACACACATACATATGCATACGAAAAGTCAACCCCCGTTTTGGCAACTGCTTTCGTGATTGATTTCTCCACTTCTTCCGCTCACATAATTCAATCAGCGAATGCCTGCGCGTGTGCCTCTTACAGCTTGAGCATATTTGCGCATTTTTGGGTGCTAATGGAATTTTAACACAAATTAGTTGTATTGCTTAAATGCCAGCAAGTAATTTGGTAATGTCAAAGCCAAAAGTTGACCTGCGGCATTTGAGCTGTGGTGTGAGTCTGGCCGCCTTCCTTTCCCATTGGCAACCGCAAAAGCAATTTCGTTGCCCGAGCGCTTTTTGTGCTTGAGTCGAGACAAGAGCTGAAATCGAACTCGCAGTTTGAGTTGAAAGTTGGAGTGAGAAGGCGAATTGCTGCTGCTGGTTGAGTTGAAATTGTAGTTGGAGTGAAGCGAATTGCTACTGCTGCTGTTGCTTCTGCTTGACTAACGGAGTTTGAGTTGGAGTGAGCAGCCACACTCGTAATTTGGGTTGCAGTTGGAGTGAGATAACAAATTGCTGCTTCTTCTTCAGCTCTTTGTGACTATCGGAACTTGAGTTGTAGTTGGAGTGAGATAGGAAATTGTTGCTGCTATTGGAGTGAGTGAAGGAATTGCTGCTGCAGCAGCTGCCACTGTCGGCTGTGTGCGATTGGCAATTTCTTAGTTGCGTCAGGCGACTAGCCACATGGCACATGCCAAGGCCAGGCCTGGGCCTGCTAAGTGCTTATGACAACGCTTTGCTGCACAGTTGCAACTGCGGCGGCTGCTGCTTCAGGCAGCAGCACTAATAAGCTCGGTTGCGACCCACACACACACACACACGTGCGTCTGTCTTTGAAGTCAAACTGCAATATTGGCATTAAATATTTTTGCTTGACACAGCGCAAGGGCAATAAAATCAAATCAAAGGCAACAAGTGCAACAGAGAGATAGAGAGAGAGAGAGAGGGACAGGGAGGGAGAGAGCGGCGTAATATCTGTGGCCAGAGCTGTCGCAATAACCGTTATACTTACACACACAAACGCACATAAAATGAAATAATTTCGCCGCAGGGCAGCCAAAAAGTGAAGCGAAAGAAAACGAAACGCAATGCAAAGGCAGCGACGCCAGCAGCGACGCAGACGAAAGCAAGAGCTGAGGCAAAAAAAAAAGGGAACGGAAAAAACAGAACAGGCAAAAATATCATCATCATCGAACGTAATTTATTTTATTTGCCGCCATCGCTCTTTGAGTCAAAAGAAAAATATTTGGCGAGCGCTGCAAAAACAAGAGCAGCGCAGCGCAGCGCAGCAATGCTTTAGGCATTATCAGCAGCCATCGCATCGAGCCCCACTGCGATGACTATCGAGTACTGAGTACTGAGTACTCGGCCAGCGACAGCCAGCAGCAGCAGCAGCAGCAGCAATTGAAATAAAAATATTAGATAAGGAAGCAAGAAGCAAGAAGCAGAACTAATGTTGTCTTTTACTCCGGCGCACATTTATTTCTCTATTGTTTTCATAATAAAATATTGTAATAGCAGCTGAGCTGAGAGCTGCAAGACTTTACTAAAAATAGACAGAGAGAAAAGTTGATATCGAAGCTGGGCTGGGATATCGAATAGAAAAAGCAATGAAAAGTTTTCTTTTCATTCAAAATTTGATTGAGAATTGTTAATGGATATATACACGAGTATATATATAATGATATATGTTGAATTTAAGGATTTTTATAGGTGAATGTGCAAAGTTAGAGTAAAAGCAAAATAAGTAGATGTAGTAATACCAGAGTCAGAGTAAAAGATGGAGAGAGGGAGAGCAAGGGCAGGACCAAATGAGAGTGAACAGGCAGTAATAGAGAGGTAGAGAAAAGAGAAATAGAGAAATTAAGATGGAGAACAAATGAGAGATAGAAGATAAAAGAGAGAGAGAGAGAAAGATCGAGAGAAGAGAACTAACGACAGAGGTAGTGGAAGATAAGGGCAGACAGAGGAAGTAAGAGAAAAGATAAGAATGAAAATAAGAAGATTAAGATAAGAATGAAAAAACTAAGAAAGATGTGGAAAAATAAAGAAATGAATAATTAATGAAAGGCAACAAGCTATTATCCCTACTTTAGCTAATGAGAATTGCATAGAAGAGACATACATATAGACAGCTGTGTTCATAAAAATAGTAGTGCGACTGAAATGTTGTTATATATACTATATATAATATATATACTATATATAATATATATACTATATATAATATATATACTATATATAATATATATACTATATATACATATGTATGTCCATATATGTTAATCATAATACTGCTATTTTTATGAACACAGCTGTACATACATACACACATGCAGACATACTCATACATACATATATAAATAAAAAATATATTTTCAGATTAATTTCAGTTGATAAATGGAGCCAAGTTCTATAGTCGCTTCAACCTAACCTCAACTAATGCAACACTCATAACCTCAAATAGCTTGTGCAAGTTGAAGCATGTGCGAAACATAGCCCAAGCCACACACTTAGCCTCCACTTAATAACTGGCTTACTGCCTGCATAGCCATATCCATATCTATATATATGTATGTACATATATGTATATACATATTTAGGCCAAAATCTCAGCCTCAGCTGGGCAGCTAGCTCAGTCCCAGCTAGCTCTGGCCCCATCTATTTTAGTGATATCTCTTCTTGTTGTACGGAGGTGGCGTCTCAACTGCACTTTCGAGTCGAGTCGAGTCGAGGCTAGGCTCTGCCTGGCTGCCCATTTGGCCAGGGCACTCTCTGGCTAAGCCAAGGCCCAGCGACGGCGAAGGCAGAGCCAAAGGAGGAAATGCAAAAATGGATGTTCTCCGGCAGTGCAACCCGAAAATTATGCAATGCTCGAGCTTTAAAGTAGATTACACGAATATTTTTGCGCGCCGGCACAAAAGCCCACGACGGGCATTAATCACGGCCTAGCGACGGCCAGCATCTGCCTTCCTATCCACATCCATATCTGGCCCAATCCTCATACCCCCACACTCTCTCTCTCTCTCTCTCTCTCTCTCTGCTGCCACGCCCATTTGGGCTGTATTGTATTTCGTAAATAGCGTCTGCAACGCCCACGGGCCAAGCTACTTACTGGCCAAGGCTTTCGTGCTAACAAATTGCCAACGTGCCGCTATGCCAGAGCAAACCCCTTTGGGTTTCTCTCTGTCTCTTCCTCTCTCTCTCTCTCTCTCTCCCTCTCTCTTGCTGAGATTTTGCCAGTTTTGGCCGCCAACACGAAAAAAGAAAAGATGAAAATTAACATAATTTTTCAATTGGCTTTCGCTTGCCAACATCCACGTGTCCGCATCTACCCGCATGACCAATAATTGTCTAGCCATATTTTATTGGATTCCCATTTTAGCTTCGCTATGCCCGAGCACAGTGGAGCCTGTACAGCGTGAACCTTTCGCTTTAGCCAGTTTAAGCTCTTGAAAGAAACTTAAACTGGAACTGGAACCGACCTCAATCAGAGTTATTTAATTGCTTCCGAGTATACCTATTCAGATATTACCTAAAGAAGCAATGATTAGGAACAAGCTGAACATGCTCATGGAGTTTGTTTGTAGCTACAGGGTATCTGCTAGCCGTGGGCTACTGCAGTCATACTGGCTGCAGCTCCATCTCTATTGAGTACTATCTTGGTCTGCTCTCTCTCTCTCTCTTCTTCTTCTTTCTGTCTTTGTCTCTCTTGTTCTCTCCTACTCTCTCTTGCACTCTTCTTCTCCTTCCCGTTCTCGTTCTCCTTATCTTTCTCCTCTGTCCTTTCCTCTTCTTACTAGCTTTCCCTATTTGCCTCTATCTTTCTCTCCTACTCTCTTTTTCACACTCATTCTCGTTTTCCTTCTCCTCCGTCTTCCCACCTTCTTACTATCTTTCCTACTCTGCCTCTTTCTTTCTCTTCTACTCTCCCTCTCTCTTCTACTCTCTCTCTCTCTCTCTCTCTTTCTCTCTTTCATACTCATTCTTTCCTTCTTCTTCTCCTTTCCCCTGTCTCTCTATATTTCCCCCTCTCTCTTTCCTACTCATTCTCTTCTTCTTTTTTGGCTCCTCCTTTCTCTCTTTCTCTTTCCCCCTTCTTAATATACTTCCCTCTCTGTCTCTCTCTTTCTCTTTCTTTTTCTGTTCTGCTTTCTTTTGCTCTTCTGCTTTCTGTTCCTCTTCTATCTTTTATCTTCCATCTCTCATCTAATCCTTTCTTGCTAGAAGAGAAGAGAGAAGCACAGGAGAGAATGAGAAAAGAGTGCTTTCAGCTATATATGTATATGTTTCTCTCTCTCTCTTCCTTTTCTCCACCTCTCTCACCTTCTCTTGCTCTCTTACTTTAAGCCTCCTAAGTACTCTTTTAGCTTGCCAGCTAAGACTACTCTTTCTTTCTCTCTCTCTCTATCTCTCTCTCTCTCTCTCAATCTCTCTCTCTCTCTCAATATCCAAATGACCTTACCTCCCTCTCTCTCTCTCCCTCCCTCTCTATCTCTCTCTCTCTCTCTCTCTCTCTCTCTCTCTCTTTCCCTCCCTCCCATCATCGATTTGCCTACACATGAATATTTGTTCGGAAAGCGACCGCATAAACATTTGCAATATGGCAACGCATCTGTCGCATAACCGCCAACTTCCGGTTAACAAACAACCATAACACACACACACACAGAGACACACACACACACACACACACACACACACACACACACACACACACACACACACACACACACATTCACCGCATGTTTAGTTTTTGTTGTTTGCTGTTGCCGTTGCGTTGTCGCGGTTTTCCTTTGGAGCTCGTAAACAATTTTTACAGCGCAAACATTTGGCCGCCGCTTTTATTACTTTTATATTTATTGTCTTTATATATATATACATATATATATAAATACGGGGTATATATTTAAAAAAAAGAAAGAAAAGGAGAACAAAATGGTGTGTGCGGCATGTTAGTTTACGCTTTACGCCATTCCATTTAATTTACTTGTCGCCGTCGAAGCGCTTGGCTCCTTCGGGCCATTGCCCGTTGCCCGTTGGCGCCAAGGCCAGACCAAGGCCTGCGGCTTGCCATTCATTTATCACATCTCTAAATGGAGGCGTGGCTGGCCCACTCGGCCATTGACCGAGCTGTGGCAGCTGCCGCTAAGTAGTTGCGGCAAATTTCTGGCCTCAAGCATTGGCTCGACTCTTTCAAGTTTCTTGTTGTGGTTTTCTTTTTTTGCTGTTTTTGGTTTGATTTCATTTGCCTTGCGCTTTGTTTCGTCTCCTTTCATTGTTGGTGCTCTTGCTTGGCCTGCCAAGCACTTGTCACGCCCACTTTTCAACTACATTCCTCCAAATGCGCATAAAATGCAGCTACGCAAAATTCTGTTGCATACTTTTTGGGGCTTGCACAAGCAAGTTAGCCGCACTCTTCTCTTACTAGCCTCTCAGCCTCAGGCAATGCTCCACTACTCTACTCCATATACTCTCTCTAGTCCTCTACTCTCTCTACTATCCCTACTCTCGCTACTGCCTGTATTGCCGTTTCTTCTCTACTCTTTCTACTCCCTCTGTTCTGTTTACGCTGCTTTCTCTACTCTCTCTGTCTGTTATCTCTACTCTCTGTACTCTTTCTACTCTCTCTGTTCTCACTACTCTCTCCACTCTCTCTAATGCCTTTCCTCTTTCTTCTCTTGCAACTCTCTTCACTACATCTACTCTCGCTAGTCGAGGTTCTTAAAGCTGTTGACAAATATGCAGAAGAAAAAGCTATAATTAAGTAGTCGCACTACTATTTTAATGAACACAGCCACAGCACTACTATTTTAATGAACACACCTGTATATATTAACTTGAATTGCAATTTATTAGCAAATATTTGTTGTGCATAGGTAACATATATGGATCTCATTCATATCCATAACTTTTCATACCCTGTTAACACAATTGATTTTGTAGGATATTTTGTAGTCGAGCATTTCTGTTCACTACTACTCCTACCATTCCTTTTATCATTTTTGTGGCATCATTTATAGTCGAACAAATATGTTTTCCCTTCTTTTATTATCTCCCCAATTTCTTACTCTTTCTGGTAATGGACACAAGCTCTGTATAAGTCGTATACATATACTACATAATCTATAATCTTTCCCCGGAACTACTTGTTATTTTTATATTCATTTAAGACTCACGTAGCCATCCATAAATTCTCTTGGCTCATCTTTGTTCAGCTCTAGATTCGAGTTCATTGAACCCTTTTTGTATGGAAATGAAGCACTTTTGCTTTTAGTGCCTAAGGACTGTGTCGCCTCCTTTAATACAAGCAACAGTTCGAATAGCAGCTGCTATGCTTGAAAGTGAAGATACCCTGGAGTTAGCTATTGTTGTAATTTAAGTATAATCATAAGTATATATGTATATACATATATATATATATATATATATAATGAGTTAAACTCCGTTGATTTATGATCTACTTATCATATTATATGTAGATCTTATATACCTTGAGTCTGTGTCCATCTCTCTCTCTTTCACTCTCTCTCTCTCTCTCTCTCTCTATGTAAGATTAGATCTACAATCTCTAAGTTTCCAGTAAGAAGTTCAAGAATCGTTAGATAAATAATGTCGGCTGCTATCCATGCATATCGACTAACATTGTTAACAGATTACAAATTACAGGGTATACTTTAAGCAAGTGCCTTAGCTATCTGTAGAGTATATATATATAAAGATTTAGCTACAAAATATGTTTTGAAAATGATACCAAAAGAGAAGCATATATGATATATATTTGAATAAAGGTATCATATATCTTTCAGTATCTATCGAGCTATGTACATATATGTACATATGCAGCCTTGTTCATAAAAATAGTAGTGCCAGTGCAATGTTGAACAAGCAAAATTTTGTTGTAAACACAATATTTGGAAAACAATTTGAAACAAGCATTAAGATTAACATATATATATATATATTTATATATTATCTATATATATTCAAATTAAAATTCTTTTCAACATTTCACTCGCACTACTATTTTTATGAACACAGCTGTATGTATCATTTACATCTGTCTCTTCATATATCTATCATACAAATTCATTGCCTGCTAGGGTATTTAAACGTCATTAAGCCTCGCATATTTGCTTCAGTTCATTCACTGTTATCGTTCCGTATGGCATCGAGCATATTGTTGGGGCATTTTGTTTGGTTTCATTTACACTGCCAGCTGCCAGATGGGGCCAATGGGCTGCGACTGTTGCCAGGACATTGGCAAGTATTTTGATACGGTAAACAGGGCTTGATGTTTTTGCCAAAGTGTATGTAACGGGGCAGAAGGTGGCATGGCTGATCTCATAAAGAGGGATTGGGATTGGCATCGACAGCCAAGTCGATATAGCCCACTATGTTTGTCTGTCTACCCCTCGGACTCTCTATCCGTCCGTTCGTCCCTCTACCTGTCCGTCCGTCTGTCTGTCCTTCCGCACCTCTAAGATCAACAGACTTTGTACATGTTTCTGCAAACAATTTGGTACATAGTCTCCTAAAGTATGCTACTTGAGAGTAGGCAACATGTAACTTGACTGAAAGTTCAGGGTATCTTCTAGTCTTCTAGCCGTCTAGACTAGCTTTGTTTTTTTTTTATTGCTTTGCACAACATTTGCCTGGCCAAATGGTGGCAAAAACTGCGAGGACTGTGAGGATGTAGCTGGAAAATTCAATGGGAAATGCAAATGAGGAAAATGAGTTGCAGCCGAAAGATAAACAAAGTTACAAAATTGTCCAATTGCAGAAGACATCGATGTTGACGGCTAAGATGTTGTTGATGTTGATGTAACAATTTTCCATTTCAATTTCCAACTCACCCACTGCCACTGTCACTTTCCCTCTCTCTATCTCTATCTCTCTCTCTCTCTCTCTCTCTCTCTCTGTCTGGCGGCTATATGGATTGATTACATTTGGCCCAGGCGCTTGGCCCATTATTGTGTCCATCAATGTGGATTGTGTGTTGACAGCGGCAATTGCTTAAATAAATAAACAGCAGTTGCTTCTAAAGTTAAACACAAAACTTTGCTCCATCCACATGTGCCACGCCCCACTGCTCCGCCCCAAACTGGGCGATGCTATTTGCCCAGCTTCTGCTCATATTTGCAAATGAAATTTCATGCGCCAACAAAACGAAATTTCAACTGCCGCCCCTTCATTCATGTAACTGCCCACCTGGTGCAGTTGCATTGGCACACACCTGGCACGGGCACTGGCACAGGCACTGGCACGGTGATTTTTGGGCTCTCTCTCTCTCTCTATCTCTCTCGCTCTGGCTGAAATTGTAAGCGGCTTACGTGCTCCACAATAAACATTTAATAAGCACCAACAAATTCCCACAGCCTTTTTCACAGTTGCTATTTTTCACAATGGCTGCGAATTTTTATTTATAAACCCGTAACTCTGTAAGCCGGAAAACCCGGACAACCCGGACAAACCTGAAATACTCAATGCGCAGATCGTTTATATTTCATCTTAAATGCAATTCAAAACCAGAGATTTTCATAGCTCAAATATTGACGAAGTTTTAGGATAACAAGATATATGGAAGAACAAACTGAATATAGTGAAGTTGTCACTGTGAAATTTGGTATACATAAGTTTTTGGAGAATGTGGAATCACCAAGATAAAGCGAGTTTTTTACTATCTCGTCTATCTCTAACGGCCTTTTGAGCACTCACTGATTCGATGAATCCTCCTTACAGCCCTGATTTGTAATAATTTCTTTTTGTTTTCCAACACTACAAATAGAAGCCGTTGAAGCTTTTGAATTGTTCGTTGTGGTTAGCCACTTCTGATTGTTTTGCAAATTGATTCAAGCGAATGCAGAAATATTCTTACTGCCAAGTCGAATAGTAAAGTCATTGGCATTATGATTTTACTATGAGTGCACTTATAGTATAGGAAGCAGCCATCTTCATGTAAAATATAAATTAGCCCCGCTCTCCAAGAGAGTTCTTGAAATATCTACATACATATATAGACACTACAAGCACCCTAGAAAGCCCAATAAAAGTACATATCAGATAATATTTAGTCAAATTTATCACTTACCCATCATAAGAGCTGTGTTCCAAGTCTGATGTCTTCAAGTCAAAGGCGTTTGAGAGCGGCGAGCCTTAATATAGAATAAAAACAATCGGCGAAGCTCAATACTCAACTCAGATACCGGTGCAAGCCAAGGCAAAATGAAAAAATTACATATAAGAAAAGGATGTTTGTTTTTCAGTAAGTTCCTCTTAGATTAAAATTCTCAGAAAAGTCGACGATCGGAAGCACATTATTTGTGCCTTGCACAAGCTGTTAAAAGAATCGATGCCAGCAACGAAAATAGCGATGGACATTCATTTTAGCGATAGTTCGATGCATTTTATTCGATATGGAAATATCGCCTCACGTACTCGAAAGCTGAAGCGATGTTCTTAAGTTAACTAAAGTATGCTGATGCTAATTTTAGATACCCTTGCTCATGGTATTTGTCATATTGTTGACATTTCTTACAGCTTACGAAATTATGAATAAATTATATAAATTATATAAATTATCTAAATAAATTTAGCAAAATTCAATCAATGAAATTTTAATAACTAATTCAGTATTTTAGTTGCAATCAACAGCTGATTTATTTATTTTTCTTTATTTAGGCGATATAAAATGCTTGCAAATAACAAAAATCAACTTAGAGCAGTTTAGCTTATCGATAGTATCGATAGTTGAAACTATAGATGGGAGATACCGTCGAGTGCAGCAACTATCGAATGTTTTTCAGCTCTACACACCACCAGATCTGCTAATTGTGCACCAAAGCGCGCTTAGCATACAATTTGACATCCTTCGCTTATCACCGCTGGAGACTTGGCACTTGGATTTGGCTTGACTTGGCTTAGGCTAGGGAACAAGAGGTCAACATTCAGTCAAATTGGATCATCCGAAGAACTGTCAGTGCATGGCACAAACAAAATATTACGAGAAACAACTTTAAAAGCATCTGTTTAATTTCATTTTCTTTTCCTATAGCTCATTTTTGGTCATTCTATACAAAATACTTCTATGGATTCTTGTTTAAAACTCGTCTGTAACGATACTCGCGGCTCTTCTATCATATACAACTATCGTCTACTCTATATGCTCTATATATAAACAAGTAGTTGGCAAAGATAATCTTTTGTTATACACGTTATATCCATGCCTTCCACACCATATCTTCCTTATATCATATAGCCCTATATCTTTCAGCAAGCTTTGCAATCAACGCTCTCTTAGCCTGCTCCACAAATAGATCTCTAAGTTACATGCTTCGTCCACTAGGAAGAGCATCTTACATTGTAAATTTCGTCATAAATTTAAGCAGAACGCAGAACGTATTACGCAGTCGGATATGACCGACTGCAATGCGCGCACTTCTTTCATATGTCTTCTATATGTTATATATATAACAATCATAATATTGGGCTTATTTGCACGTAGTTCGCCTGCAGCTGTAAATATTTAAGTTCTGCACACACACACACAGCTGCAGGCACACCTGTAGACAGAGAGAGGAAGAAAGAGAGAGAGAGTGGGAGAGGTAAAAACTGTGTGCGTTTGCATTGAGTTTGAATTATGTATTTTTATTTGAACTTTGCGAATGTTTTTCTTTTAGGGCTGCCTTGCGAAGCAGTCGTCGTGCTCGTCCTGTTCCTCATCCTTCTCGACGTCATCGTCGTCATCGTCGTCCTTCTGTTTATTTAATGGCAAACGCTTATTGGCATTGGCAGCTTTTAGGCGCTGGCGTTGGCTTGGCTTCAATCCATAACTCTCAGGTGCAGATTGCGTGGCCAAATGAAATGAAATAATGAAAACAATTTCAGCGAGCGTGCATTGAACTGCAATCGATGTGGACGACGAGGCAATGAGAACAACACACACAGGACACAGCACACAGGACACGGGACAAAGCAAATGGCAATAGCCAACAGCCAACAGCCAACGGCCAACGACTAAGAGCCAAGAGCCAACAGTCAGCAACAAACTTCAAGCCAAATACCTATTAGTTATGCTACGTGAGTTTTTATGGCTCTCTGGACTTTTGCTGCATCGAGGCATACCAAGGATTAGCTAATACCCCCCCCCCCCCCAAAAAAAAAAAAAAGAAGAAAGCAAAACTAAGCCAGCAAAAAAGTGGAAGAGGCTTTCCGAGGCTTTTGCTTTGCGGCATTGGAAGTCGCCTGCAACTGCTTAGGTCCATCACTTTGCCACTTTACGAACCACTCGAATTGTTAAATGTTGGATATAGAATGCTTCTGTTCCGCCCTCAATTTGTCACCTGTTAAGCCTGAAGCTTAAACAAAAACACAAAAACAAAGAGAAAGCAAACCAATCTAAGGTAAGCTCAAGTCTGTATCGCATGAGACTGTTCTAGGTGAAGGCAAACTCGTCTATTTTCTCTCTCTCTCTCTCTCTCTCTCTCTCTTTCTCCCTGTCTCTCTCTCTCTCTCTGTCTCTCTCTCTCTCTCTCTCTCTCTCTCTCTCTCTCTCTCTCTCTCTCTCTCTCTCTCTCTCTCTGGCTATGTGTCCCTTTCCATTAATTGCCCTCTCTTATACTTCCCTCACACATCGTTCTCTCCATCCCTTTTCCTTTCTCTCTCTCTCTCTCTCTCTCTTTCTACTTTTGTCTCGCTCTCTATCTCTGTGTGCCTTACCAGCAACTTTCCTCTCTTAAGTTCTATCTCTTACTCTGTCTTCTCTTCTTTTTTTATCTTCCTCACTATCTATTTCTCTCTCTCTCTCACTCTCTCTCTCTCTCTCTCTCTATCTAGGTCTCCTTATTTTTCTCTTTCTATTTATCTAGCCCATCTCTGTAGCCATATTTCTCTCTCCTCATGTCAATTTCTTCCCTCACTCTTTCCCTCTCTGTATCTGTCTCTCTGTGTCTTTCTCTCTCTCTCTCTCTCTCTCTCTCTCTCTCTCTCTGTATTTCTCTGTCTCTATCTACATTTCTCTCTATCTCTCTCTCTCTCTGTATTTCTCTGCCTCTATCTACATTTCTCTTTATCTCTCTCTCTGTCTCTGTCTGTATATCTCTCTCTCTGTCTCTCTCTCTCTCTCTCTATCTCTATCTCTCTCTCTCGATTTCTTTACCACTCTCTTTCTCTCTCTCTCTTTCTCTCTCTCTCTCTCTCTCTCTCTCTCTCTGTCCCTCGCTCTTTTTCTGTCTCTCTCACTCACTTTCTCTCAATGTCAGCATCTCTTGATCTTTATCTACCTCTTCATCTCTTTCCCCTCCTTTTTCACCCTCTCCGTCTAGCTCTCTCTCTCTCTCTATCTATGCAAAAGCATATATTGAATTACAAATGAAGCAACTTAGTCAGCTGACTTTTGGGCATTGCTTCCTTCTGCTGCTTTGTGTGCCTGTGTATGTGTGTCTCTATGTGTCTCTGGTGATGTGTGTGACCCATCAAAGCTGCAAAACTTCACATATATTTTGAGTTTGGAAATCGCTAACGACCAACGACCAAAAGACAAAGCTTTGCGGGGGTCCACATATCTACATACATACATATGTACATGCATACACACACACACACATACATACACACACACACTCACATAGAAAGCTACTCCCTGGCATGCTTGGGCCGCATCCTGTGCGACTAGCAAAATGTCACGTACATGTCCAAACATGCAACAAACTACATAAATGTTGCGTTTTTTATTTCTTTTGCTCAAAAATCAGCGCTTGCCACGCCCTCGCCCAGCGAGCAGCTGAAGGCAGCTCGACATCCTGCCCAGGACACAGCAGGTTATCCAGCAGGCAGGCAGGCAGGCAGGCAGCCAGAGAGCAGGAAGTACTGACAGATTCGAGAAATAGACACCGTTCCCATCTGCTGGCTGCTTGGCTGCTTAGCTGACGGCTCGACCCCCAGCGACTGCAGCTAATGTCAACGTCAGGGCTGCTCCTTTGCCGATCCTTTGCCTTCCGCTTTTCGGGGACAACTTTGTGCCGCTTTGTGTCGTCAAATGTCTGAACTGGGCCGCAAGGGCGTGACGTCATGCAACGACAACAGCAGCAGCAGCAGCAGCAGCAGCAACAACGAAATTAAAATAAATATAAAAAGTATATATATATTTAAAATGCATTAGACGAGTCAGCTAGACTTGTCAAATACCCTGTTTATTGACTTACCAATGGGCGCAAATAAAACGTAATCACTTGGGAGCTTCATAAGTTCTGTTCGGTCGAATAAGTGAAAATATATAAGACAATATCAGAAATTAGTTCATATAAAGTCTGAAAAACTTGTATATCAAATTTCATATCTCTAGCTTTTATATAGCCAGAGTTCCTTGAGTTGGCTTAAGAAATGTTTGTACATTTTAAAGAATTTTCCTGAATTGAGTCTCAATAGTCAAGCTAAATTTCATATCTCTAGCTGCTTTAGGCTTTGTTACTTGAGTTAGGTGACCTTAGGAAAAATATGTTAGACATAATATATAATTAGCTTTTATTTAGTCTCAGAATTGTACATTCCAAATTTCATCTATGTATCTTCTATAGATTACGAGTTCTTTGAGTTAGCTTAGCAACTGATGGAAAGTCTGTGAGTCAAAATAAAGAATTTTCTATATTTACGTCTTCAGAGCCTACATATCAAATTTGATATTAATATCCCATATAAATTCTGAGTTCCTTGAGATAGTAAAACTTTTAGATGGAAATATCTTAAATTTTTTGTAGTAAATATTTTTCATTTTCATCCGAAAAATCGCATACCAAATTTTAGATCATTAGCTCTCATAGATCTTGAGTTCCTTGAGATAGTGCAGCTACTTGATGGAAGTAACTGAACTTTTTCTACTGATAATATATTGACTTAGTTAATCAAGTTACCTTTTCTCAGCCTGTTAAGCTCATCTAAGCACTGGTCCAATTTTACAGGGTATGCAAATATAGAGCTGCTGATGAAAATGCGAAAGATGTAGAGGAACTAGCAACACATTGCTTTCCATTTTCAACACACTTGAACATGCTTCCGCACTTAGGCGTGTGCGTAGAGTGGAACTGGCGCTCGTAGCTGCAGCTGAAGCTGAAGCTGAAGCTGGGGAGTTTATTTCTTTATTTGAGTGGGTAACTCCGGTGAAGTGGTGTGAGTGACACGAGCTGCAATCTCCCCACAAGCCATCCCCTCACCACCCACCTCGTCTCATCATCAGCTACTACAGCCCGCAGGCAACAGCCCATTAAGTGTGCACTTCACACGCCTACTAAGTTCATATTACTTACTTAGTTGCGTTTTGTTATGCCTCCTCCCCCCTGCCTCCCACTCCCACGCTTTCCACCTTCGCAACTCTTATAACTCCCGACACATCTTTGCCATGTCCTGATTAGCAGCAAGACAGAAGAAACAGCAGCTTAAACAAGGAACTAACTAAACATTGAAAGTTGAAAAGTTCCAAGACTTGAACTCGGCTTGAGCATAGATTTTAATTATCTTTGAAAGCAGTTCTAACGAAAAAATCTTTAAAAATTGTAAGATTTTTGTTGTATAAGTATAATAGACAATTTAGTTGTAGAATAGAGTTCTATATTACTTAAGATTATTTTCATAATTTTTCTGGAATTTTTCTAACTATTTAATCTCTTCAATCTTCACAGATGTTACTTACCAGGTGTAGAACTATCATGTATAGTAATACATAATCTTCAGGCAGATAAGGCTCTTCATCTGACATATAACAACATAAATACTATATAAAACCTATATACTCTGCTTAGTTTGTGAGCGAGCATACGAATTTAGATAACTGAAGGCTGACAACATAAGAGCTACAGGAAAAGAAATCGCAATTAAGAAAAAGTTATTGAATATATTACATTACATCTAATTTTTTACTAAAGCTATATTCATGCCATTATATATAAGTTGATCGGCATTATAATCGTCAAGCATAAGGTACATTTTGAGTGACTCGATCTAATATAATGACTCTCAGCGCTTGCCCAATTCAGCTGGTCCTCGCCCTATCGACTTTTCCTGGTCTTCTTCATTACTGTTGGCCCATCTGACTTTATTTTCGTTACTTCATATCGCTCTTCATTTGGATATTAGCACTAACCATACATATGGTTAGTGATATTAGTTTGAGAACCAAAAGACTGTAGTCAAGCTCAAAGCCTTTCAGCTCTGACGACCAGCTTCACAAATTAACAAACTAAAGCGAAATTTTCATAAATTAAAAAAAAATATTTATGTAACTTCGACAGACAAGAGCCAAATCATAATCAAATGGCAAGACTTATAAAACATTTCAACAACTGCATGTTATCGATAGCTTAAACAGCTCTTGACATATAGCTATCAAAAATAGCAACACTCTTGCCTGGTCAGGCTATACAAAGCTCTAATCGTTTCACTTTGTTTTACATTCAAGCAACATTGGACTCAAGTGTGGCACACAGCAGCACCACCTCACTCTGGCTAGCAACACCCTCCCACACCTGCCACGCCTTCCATCGCCCACCAAAAGTCAAGTCTCAAAATTTAATTACGTCACAAAGAGCAAGAAGCAGAAAATCCGCAGACAAAGCAATCGAATGAGCAAATGGATCGAGGAGGGTCGACAGCAGGTGGTGCATTGGTGGTGCTTGGTGGTGCGTTGCGTTCCGTTGCGTTGCGTTGCGTTGAGGTGGCGGCTGTTAGCCAAGACAGCGCCACATTTTCAAACATTAACGAAATGCTTTTAATTGTGCACTTAACGCTCGTAAAATGTGATTTAATAGTTTTATTTGGCTTCAGCCGGATGGGACCAAAGGGAGCGGGCGGCCGGGATGGGAATGTCCTAGTTCTGGTGCTGGGGCTCTTGGGCGGAAACGGAAGTGAAGCGCATTATAAGTTGGTCGCGCAGTTTCCTATTAAACCGTAAGCAGTGCGACAGTCCAATTGGAAACGACAAACCCAGTGAAAGCCCAACCTTCGTCCGCCCATTCCCCTTATCCCCTGCACATTGCCCCCTTAGGCCGTTTGGGGAATTTGCCGCAAAAATGGCAAAGGCGAAGAATAAAATGCGAATTGTTTTCCATTTTGTTGCTGCTGAATGGCGGGGGAGAGGAGCTGAGTGCTTGGGAATGGGAATCCGTTGAAATCAATGGAAAATTCAAGCTGAAGCACACACAATGATTGCACAGCCAAGTCCCATAGCAATTTACTCCACTAAATATATATAGATATATATAGTGTGGACAAGTTTTTATAACCTGAATCCATTGGAAATGGGACTCTGCAAAGTATATTTATATTCTTGATCGGAATGAATAGCCGCTTTGATGTAGCTCTAGTCAACTGTTTGTCCGTCCGGCTGTACGTCTGTTTGTCTGTTCGAGTATTAGTATTTTCATCGGATGGTAGGGATGTCTATTCATCCGTCTGTTGGTCCATCTGTCTGTTCTTCCGTTAGCCTTTCCGTGTGTTTGTCTGTACGTCCGACTGTTTGTTGATTCGTCGTTATACTTGTCTGTCCATCCGTCTGTCTAACTTTCTGTCCATTTGACTGTATATCTGTCCTTCCGTTAGTCTTTCCGTGAGTTTGTCCGTCCGTCCGTCCGACTGTTTGTTAATTCGTCAATCTGCTTGTCTGCCATCCGTCCGACCGTCTCCAAATAATTATTTTCAAATTATCGATCAAATTTTCCATTATCTTGAAAGCGATTAAAATCGATAACAAACTTGAGTTATTAAGCACATCTCGGACAGTTTATTAGCAGGTTCATCATATTTGGAGTGAAGATTCTCTTAAAGTACACAAACGTATGACTTAGACTAAATTGAAGATTTTAGGCTGTATAGACTACAGACAGTATGCTATATAGACTATTGTCTATACGACTTGCCATTCGGATACCTTTCCAATCCTGCTAGTCGGGCACTTAGGACTCGAGCACTCTTACTTGAGGTCCATCTATATACTTCATATACTCTATGTACTTTATATACTTTATATGCTCTATATAAGATGATATCTATAGAAGTCATTTAGGATTAACTTCATTAAATCAACCTTTAAGCATGCTTTTCGTATTGAATGATAAGTTTTTTGTATGGCATATGTTTTGCTGTTTATCCTAATCTATTTATTTGCTACTTAATACATTATCTTCTTTTGATGCCCCATAAAATTAAATTCTATATTAAATATCTTAAACACTTTGCGGTTGAAATCACATAACTGCAAATATCTTAAGCCTTTCGGAAGGAATGCAATTGATTGAGGAATTTGCCAAAATAATTGATGGAAACAAAGGCGAGCACCAAATGGAGCTACGACACTATTATTATGAGAAAGTGTATGAGAGAGACAGGGACAGGAAGAGAAAGAGAGAGAGAGAGAGTGAAGAGTGAAACCCAAGAAGCAAACACATTGAATTACATTTCATCAAATCGCTACGAAATGTTTTGACTCCAAATTTTAATTGACACAAAGTGGGTCTGGCGAGGGTTGGAGTTGGGGTTTGATATCGTTGATTCTCACTTAAATTACTGCATGGCATCATGCAATTATTTTATTGCACATCCTGTGAGCCGATGGAATTCCATTAGTCAAAGTCAAAGCCGAGGCCCATTTGTTGGGGGAGGCCTGCCAATCGATTTTTGGCTCGAATTCATTAGAGAGACGCAAATTGTTGAGCAATTTGACACATTTCATGGGCAAGCGTTGCGTTCCACAGGGGAGCATCAACGAGGGTCGTAGCAAAAGTTATCGAAATGCCAGTCAAGTCGAAACTTCAGTTCATCTAACTATTTTGCGAGGTTGCTTGCTAACTGAGACTTCAATGAAGTTTGCTTTCAAAAGCTTTAACGAGGTGCGCTCAAAGAGTTAGCTCAATTGGTGGAAGTTTAAAATATTTCATTGATTTCATGTATATGGGAGAGTGGAAGAGCGGTTAAAGGAAAACATGTCCCATATGATTCATTTGTATTAACGAGGGCTGCTTCAAAAGTTGTCAAAATGTTAAAGAAAAGTAGGTATTTTGTTGAATTCCTGACAATATTTTGTATAGATCCTTGGCAAAAGCAAATACATTTTCATATCATCATATCCTCCATCAAAGAGGTGCACTCGAAGAGTTCTCCCAATGTCAATAACGGATATTATTATTCTAATAACTATATTCATTCATATGGTCAAAGAATGGAAATCTTATTCCTATCAGAGTAGTGATATAACACTTGGTTGACTTATTGAGCAGCCCTCGCTCTTATCGTTATTCATACTTGGTTGCATTTGTATGGGTAACGCCTCCTATCTACTGCCTGCTGCCTGCAGCCTGCAGCCTGCAGCCGGTTCCAGCTGACGGCCCAAAGTGGCAGACAAATTGAAGGCAACAACATTTGACCATAAATCGTATTAAGTCGCAAAATACAATTCAAGTAAAACATTAATTTTTTTTATTTTTATTCTAGAAATTAATTTAACAATGTTTCTTACATATTCTAAAATAGATTTTATGGAATTTTGTGTCTGCAAATTTTTGTAATTGAGTGAGAAAATTTAAAAAAAAATTAGTTTACATATTGATAAAATTAAAAAACTTAAAAAATATTTTTTGAAAGCGAAAAAAACTCTGAGAGAGTTTGTCAGCAAAAGCTTATATGCCACAAGATATGAGGATATTTGTCATATATTTTACAAGCCAACAGACTTTAGCATATTAAAAGCCATTTTCAAACACATCATGTGTGTGTGTGTGTGTGTGTGTGTGTGTGTGCATGTGTGTGTGTGTGTGTGTGTGTGTGTGTGTTGTGTGTGTGCTTAAACCAATTACAAGCGAAAGACTAAACAAATTTTCAATTATACGAAAAGCTGCAGCAGCTACAAACACTAAAGCAAAAAGTCAGCAGGCAAATGAAGAGACGAAGAAGAAAAAGTCGCCTTTAAGCTGAAAACTTTAAATGCTTTTTCTCAGCTTATCGCAAATGACAAATCTTAAAGTGCGCCAGCAGAAACACAACGGCCATCAGGGCCCGAACAGCAAGAGGCCAGAACAGAAATAACAACTAGGCCAGATTGAACAAGTGAGTAGGTAATGCAAGCAAACGGCCATAGCCGACTATGCAATACCCTGTCTATTTCCATTTGAGATAGGATAATGTGGAGCGAACTGATATGAAGTGACCTTTATTAGCTGGGCTTTAGCTTGGCCTGACTCTAGGCTAATAGAGTCTAGGCTCTACAACTCTGTCGATAGTTATAGCTCAACGTCCTAAGAGGCGTGGCCTGCACACCTTTCCCTCTATATCCAGCAGCCATGCCTTGTGCACTTCATCTCCTACCAAATACTCTTCAAATTTAGTGAGCAACCAATATACCCGCTTGCAACTACCGCTAACAGCTGTATAAATAGGTCAAATGGCCAAACATTGCCGAAAATGGGCAGAAATAGCGTAACGCTCCAATTTAACTGCAGTCGGTGTAAATGTTAACGAAATAATCGCACAGCGCCATCTAGCGTCGAGGAGGGGTGGAGAGGGGGTGGGTTGGATTTGTAGGTTGGTGGGTACACTCATAGCACTTAGCTCCCCAGCTTAAAAGTAGAAACGAACGAAGCAACAGCAAATAATCATGAGCATAAACATTGCCCGTCTCACGACAAGAAAAACACCAAACACCCCTCGCCCCACGCCTCCCCCCACTCATGTTGCTATTAAGAACCAGTGGGTGGTTTGGGCGGTTGGTAATTGTCCCTAAGCTCCGGCAGGCAAATAACAGGTAAATGTCTTCAGAAGGCAATTTGAGTTTTCTTAAAGCTAGTTTCGATTGTATACAATATATAGAATCCAGATCGGGAGTACGAAGTTCTATGTAACTAATAGAGATATGCACATGCCTAGGCATATTTGGACTTCAGTCAATATATGACTTCGACACTACTATATTATAGTAGATACATAGCATGCTTTAATATATATGCAAGTAAAGCCATAATCAATCATGGTCAATCATTGTCAATCTGTATGCATATCTCAGTTGAAGCTTGTACTTCGTACTGCTGCTGTCACCCTAGCGAGAAGAGGTACAAAATGTAGTTTTGACTAGCTTAATATCAACTATAGACATGTCTGAGTAGTTCCAGATATATAGCTGGAACTACTTAAGACTAACTTTGACCAATCTATCATGCATCTAGAACAGAAATCATCAACTGATTGAATGCAGCTGTGTTCATAAAAATAGTAGTGCGACTGTCCAATAACAAAATTTTTTTAATATTTATGTTTAATATATAGGTATATACATATGTTAATCTTAATACTCGTTTCAAATTGTTGCATAATATTATGGTTATCACAAAAATTCGCTTTCCAGCATATCAGTTGCACTACTATTTTCATGAACACCGCTGCACTACTATTTTTATGAACACAGCTGCACTACTATTTTCATGAACACAGCTGCACTACTATTTTCATGAACACAGCTATAATTGTATAAAAACGATTTTCAAGCATGAACATGGGATTTACGATTATAACCAACGTCAAAACGATCGAGTATATGTGCCCTAAACTCCAATTACATGCTGACAGAGACCATGGCAATAGAAATCAGGAACCGGGATGTTTACCTAAGATATTTCCCAATATATTCCCATTTCTGAGTATAATTTTAATTATGGCTTAAGTTTGCAATGGAGATTCTTTGAGTCTCTCGATAGTTTGAATATCTCGTATTCTTGACTGTCTGTATATACCCTATACTTGACGCTCTGCTTGATCTATCTACACAAACTTAACAAATATTTGGAACCACTTTGAACTAACTTGAACTAATCTATTGTATTATTTATAAAGGACTCAAATATGAAATTTGTAAGCTGATATGTAAAAACCATTCTATAGGATCATACCGACATAACCTATAACTTGCCATATTCTCAATCTAAGTCGGTTCCCAATATATCATATATAGCTGCTATATGTTTAAAATCTTAAGATCTTAAGATATCTGCCAATAACTCAAAGCCTCTAGATACCTCTCTATATAGTAGACTCTCTTGACCCATATTCGACTATATCTACCTCACATATTAGCTTTCAACGTATATATAAATATATATATTTTTTTCGATCTAGGTAGTCTATGAATTTGTCGAGCTCACCTCGATTAATGATTATGTTAAGGTAGTGTAACGCACAGCTCCGACAAAATTTTGTTTTGATAGAGCGGAGCTGTTAGAAGATTGGGAAATGTCGAGATATCGCTATGGAGATCTGATCTTGGAGGCATTCATGGAGTTCCGGCGTCCCATGGCGCTCGAGGAGGTGATTGAATATGTGGCCGAAATGACGGATAGACCAGTTCAGGACGTGCGACTCTGTGTGGACAATACGCTGACAGCGGCCTGGCTGCACGGCTTCGTGAACCGAGACAGTGAGCTCTATTACCTGGAATCGAGTGTCAAGTCCGATGCTAACGAAACTGACGAGACTAATTCCACTAGCTCCGGCACAACATTCGCTAACCTCACCGGCGCCGTCGAGTCGCGCCTTAGCAGCAGGCGAGTCAAGAACAAGAGCAGCAGACGCAGGTGAGAGCACCGCTAGCCGATATACATATATATATATATGCAGATCAGGAATGTCTGTAGCGTATCGCTTGATCCTTTCCCACAAAACGAATTCGGACTCAGAGGTGGGTTTGCGGCAGGTCCATTGCCTGGACACTCAGCAACAACAAGACAACAAGCAGCTGCGCCCTGTGAACCCTGCCTCCACGACAAAATGCAATCGCATCGCATCGTAACTAATTGCGTGCTGTCCGCCGGTCTCTCCGACCCGCATGGATATCTTAATTAAATTGCAACGTATTTTGAATAAATATATTTTGTTTCAAGCCGAAACGTGTTCATTTTACAGGGTATATAACAAGCATTTCGATGGGTCTATCTGAAATAGGCGAGCTACCTCTGCGCACCTCTACATTCTGCTCACCAAGAGTTGTATTCTCATAGTTCTGTTGGCAGCCTGAGCTACCCTACCCCACTGCACATTCCAGGGTATACGAGTAAGCAAGACCGAAAAGAGTAAACCAGACAACAAACTACAATTGCGTCCAAAAATCTCGGAACAAATCAGTCGAAATCAAAGAGTCCATTCAGCTGCCGCCCCCGGCGGGGCCGTTGCGAGGGTAGCTCAGTTGGTTTTCGTCGAATGCCTGTGGCTTTCGACTAATGCAACTCCTTTTGCAGCACTGCTCAAATTGAGGTTTGTTCTGGCCCAGCGCCATCGCAATGAAGCGCATTGTGCCCCGTGGCCAGCGGCTCTCAAACAAAAGGACCCACTGACTAACTGATGCTGGGCGGGCAGAGCCAGAAAACCAAAAAAAAAAGAAGCAGCATTAACATCCGCATCCGCATTCACATCCGCATTCACATTCGCATTCGCATTTCGCTGCACGAAAAACAATCCAAGAAATCAGTCCAAAGCGTTCGCATTGAAATGTTGTTTTAATTGCGCTTCACGTCGAAACAGCTGTCCGTCCCCAACGGCAATCGATGGACGGGGCGACGCCACATGTGTGGGCGTGGTCGGCTAAGGGGACTAAGGGGGACTAAGGGGGGGCTAGGGGGTGTGGTGGACACTGGAGTTAGGGACACACTTAGCCAAGGGCAGCAGAGCGCAGCCAATTGGCAAAAATGCTTTGACATTGCGTCCAGACAGCTGCAAATCCTGTGCGATACGTCAATAACTGTGAATGTGATCGACTAGCAGATACCCTATAATACAAAATAAACATTATTTTACATTCATTTCAATATTTCATGTCTAAATTTGAGCTTCTCACTGAAAATTAATATCATGTTGAAAACTCAATGTGATCGACTAGTAGATACCCTGTAATAACTAATTTAAGAAATAATTTCATGTTACATGTTTTCATTTTGAGCTTTTCGCTGCAAATCCTTTGGCATACATCAACAACTGAGCACTGCTCGACTAACAGATACTCTGTAAATATAAATACATCAAAAACTGATCAGTGCTCGACTAACAGATACCCTGACATGGTATCTAATTTGACAATTCATTGATATTCGTTAATAGTGAGCACTGCTCGACAAAGAATACCCTGTACATAAGGCATAAAGTCAAGCAAAAAGGCAAAAACTCTGGGTTTTTAGCTATATATGTACGTGCTAGACTCTCCGAGATCCGATTGTTAAGGGAGTATTAAAGATAGACTGAAGGATAGATAGAGAAGGATATATAGAGTATATAGAAAAGGATAGATAGAGGGACATAGATAGAGATGAGTGAACACAAAAGTCTAGATAATATAGAATAGTTAGAAGGAAAGATAGAGAGTAGAATGCATAGATCTATCATATATGTATGTATATATGGATATATCTAAGCCTATTCGATGTAGACAACTTTGACATTTTCCATACAGCCTATATACCCCTTACATGCACATTCAATGGTTACAGGGCATAAACATTGGCAACATAGAATACTGACAGCTAAATGCCTCCATTGATGCAGCTTTGTTCCTACTGTAAACAGATGTCTCGAAGTCGAAAGTCAAAAACTTTAAAGAGCCTCAACAACCTATAGAAACTCTTAGCTTTTCACCCGACTAATCCACTGCTGTGGCCAACGCCACTCTCGAATCACACTACCTCATTTGCGTAGTGTATCAAATAGCCAAATTGACTCCATCATTTGTAGGCCCCAAATTTGGCCGCGTTTGCTATACAAATTCAACTTCAAATTCAAATTCAAATTCCCACTCAGATTCAGTTTCAGATTTTTGATTCTATTTCTGTTTCTATTTCCATTTCTGACTCGGATTCAGTTACTGATTTGGATTTTGCAATTGGCATTCGCATTTCAATTGTTAGGCGCAGCACAGCAGCTGAATATATGCAATGCGACTAGTAGATACCCTGTAGTTGAGCCTTAAATACTTTAAGCAGTTCGAGCAATAGAGACTAGACTAAACTAGACTCGACTCGACAACATTATACCCTATCTTAAGTAGTTACATATTATAAAAGTACTTAAATTCATATAGGGTATGGTAGATGGCATCTCTAAGTAAACTTTTAAACAGAATTTAGAAGAATTCGACTAGATTTTGACAAAGATTTCACAATTTGCAATCTGCGACATGTATCAATGTAATTGTGTATACCCGCATAGAAACATATATAGGGTATTGCATATAAATATTATACAATAGCTTTAATGAACATTTTAGTTTTCTAATCTGTCTGAGTTATAAATAAGAGTTGATCTTACGACACATAGTCGTATATACCCAGGCATAAAAAAATACAGGGTAGAAGATGTGTTTAAAGCGTTCCTTAAACAGTTGAAATACTGAAATGATTTGCCTTTAAGGTTGGCGTATAGCTTAACAGAAATAGTCCTTTAACTCGCTGGTAATCGAAAATCGATAAATATCGATATTGAGTAAGTTTTGGTTTTCTCTTTATCTTATGAAATGCCTTTAAATATTAAAAACTGATGCTTCAAATAGCTAGACATAGGAATATATGCAAATATATCCATGCTACGCAAATTACAGGGTATTTCAAAGTACATACTGACTGCTAAAAAAGATATATATGGATTTATATGTACATAGAGATATAATCCATGGCATTGAAATATGTTGTGCAGCCCAGAACAAGTTCATCACAAAAACATGTTTTAATAATTACAGGGTATACACAGGCTCTATATGCCTTTCATTACTTTAACATTGATACTTAGAGTATTTTGTCTTACAGCTAACTAAGGAACAGTATTAAATATTTAGAAAAAATTATAGTGAAATGTGCTTACTCTATAAATAATTCATAACAGGGTATATTATCTCTCTCACTCTCTTTCTCTAATTTTCAGTCTAACTGACTTCTGCAATACACTTGCTTAACAAAAACAATAAACAACTCCAGGGAAATGATTACAAATACATACAACTAACATCAACTAAAGAGCTAAGCATTATTACAGGGTATACGGCTTGAGCAACTGATGCGTTATGCACATCATTGCACGTTGCAACTGTTGATTGCTGGGACTGTTGGCAGCTGCTGCAACGGCGTTTGGGGAGCAGGAAGGAAGTCGACCGATTGTGCGCAACTGCAATGGGAACATTAAAAATGCATTCGAATCGATTGCCTGCAGCCATCGCCCCCCACCCTGTCCGCCTCCATCCTCAGCTGGGCAGCGGTCAACAACTTGTCGTGTGCTGGCTGCGCTTGTTTGTCCCACTTGACTGTTCCCAAGACGCGCGCGCTCATTGCCCAACGCTGAACGTGAACAAATTGCATTAACTTCTCTTTATGAGCATCTCGTTATCAACTTTGCCTTCTCATTTGCTACTCTCCCTCCTGCTCTTCCTCCTCTTCCATCTCATTTGCCACCTGCTCATGCTGTTGCTGCTCTTCCTCCTCCTTCACCTACTTCTCTTCATTGTGCTCCATCTCATGATGCTGCTCCTCCTGTTGCAACTACTGCTTCTCACTCCTCCGCCTCCTCTTCCTTCTGCTGATGCTGTCCCTCATTCTCCTTTTCCTCATCCTCTTCTTTCTTCTCTTCCTTCTCCAGCTGTTGCTTCTCAGTCTCCTCCTCTTCTTTGCTCCATCTCCTGCTACTGCTGCTACTCAGCATCCTCTTGCTTCTTCTCCTTCTGCTGTTGGTCCTTCTCCTTCTCGTTCTCCTCATTGCCTGCTTCTGTTGACCCTCCTTCATCCTCCTGCTCTGCTTCTCCTCCTGCTTGCATCTTTCTGTTAGCTCTTCATCTCTTTCCACTCTTCCCCTTCTGTTGATCTGTCTGCTTCTTCTACTTCTCCTCAGCATCAACTACTTCTCCATGGCTCCTTCTCCTTCTCCCCGCTCTCATCACCATGTCCCACCTGTTCAACGTCTGCCTCGTCTCGCCTCGCCGGCTGCCTTGCGGAAACGATTGTGTGACCCGCTGCCAAATTGTTTGCTCGCCGCCAGCAGCGCCGAGGAGCCAGCGACCTCATCCTTTTCGGGCAGATGCGCCACATGCAGTATGTCCCAGAGCAGCTTGCCGCTCTCCTGCGACTGTAGCAATTCGGCCAGCTCCGTCTGGCTGAGCTGCAGCAGCTGACGCAAGCTGCCACCCTTTCGCAGCAGGCCGTGCACATTGCGCGTATGGACGCCCGGCAGACGCAGCAGGAAATCATGGATGGCATTGTTATACTGCAGCTGTTCGCCCGGTGCTGGGCCAGCCTCGTCGCTGCCCAGGGCGGCGGCCACCTGGGCATCCGGCTCCTCCTTGCCCAGCTTCAGTTCCTCGAACAGCTGGGCCGTCGCATACGGACTGGGCGACCAGATCAGACGCAAGCGCGGAAAGTGCAGCGTGAGCAACTGCAGCTTCTGCACAATGTCCGCATTCGTGGCCGTCGTCTGCTGGGAGAGCATGAACTTGCCCTGCAAGTGGAACGGACGATTCTGATCGAACTCGATGAGCAGTATGGGCTTGGCATAGTAGCGCTGCATTTGCACACACTGATTGTAGAGGCGGCCCGAGTTGAGTGAGCCGATCAGATCCGATATCGATTTGCGCTCCACGCACATCTCCGGCGTCAAAATGTAGTCGCCGATGGTGATTGTCACCGGCAGCACCTCCAGGCCGCGACGATGGATTAGGCACGGCAGATCGGAGCGAAACTCACGCATATCCACAATTATTTTGGGCGTGATCCGTGCACTGGCCAATGCCACGCCCGTCGCTGCGCCTTGACGGGTTCGCGCATTCGTCGGCTCCTCATCATCATAGCTCTTGTAGAGGACAAAGGCTTCGTCCGTTTTGCCATCCTGATACTCGGGTATGACCATTTTCTATAGACATAAAGGAAACAGGAGTTAAACTAATTTTAATGCCAGACTAACAGATACTAACAGATATATTTTATCTAATTATTAATAAGAGCCAAGCTCTCTTCTTATTATTTAGTATAATATAACTCTCAGTTCTCACCCCTCTCTGCGATTCTCAACAGTTCTTACATGCAAGATTTGTTCATATGCATATTCATATATCTAATTTATCTTGCATGAAATACAACAGAAACTTGTCTTCGCCATGTCTGGCAATACGTATTTTTAAACATCGCCTTTCTAAGTGCTTCTCATGAACTTAAAATGACCTTGGCTAGCTTCGCTGGTATCAAATTTTAATGCATACGTGTAATTGGCTACCATTAAAGCTCTCTCTCATTAACTCTAGCTAGTTTTCAAATGGCAATTCTCATGGCTTCATTATGAGATTTGAGATTGACAATCTGAGTCTTGTCTTAGTCCTGCTTAGTATCTAGCATTCGAGCTTTCTTCCATCAAATCTTGCTTTTTCAAAACGTCAGCTCTCTATGCGCTTCTCATGAACTCAAAATGAGACTTGCGAGCTCTACTTGTATCAAAATTCTATTGACAACGTTATATAGCTAAATTCCTGCTCTTAATTCCAGTCTTAACAATCTCTCTCTCATTTCTTTTTTTCTTTATATATATCTATCAATCTCTATCTATCTCTGTCTCTATCTCTATCTCAATCTCTCTCTCTCCTTCTCCTTCTTTCTATCTCAATCCATCTCTACATCTCTCTCCCCTCTCTCTCTCTCTCTCTCTCTCTCTCATTAGTTCGTGCTCTATCTCTTTTCCACCAACTCCTGCTCTCTCTCCCTCTCCATCTCCCTCTCTCTCTCCCACTTCCTTTCACTCACACTCTTCGTTTCGATGATTAGCTCAAAGGCGGTCTTCTCGCGACGCAAACTGGTCAAATAGGATTGCTCCTCGACGGTGCGCGCATGGATTAGGAAATAGATTTTCATGCGCTCATCGGGCGGCAGACGACGACGCGCCTCAAACACCTCTAGCTGCCGTATGGCCGTCACATTCGTATTGTACATGATGACATAGTGCGGCTGCAGCTGCTCCAGCATATGCTCCAAGGCCATGGAGCCCTCGCGCTCCGTCTTGAACGTCTGCAGGCAAATGCAGGGCTGTCGATGGGCGGCCAATGCCGCCGACACATCGAACTGCTCCAGTTCGGGTATGATCTCAAAGATCGAAGCATTCGGATCGGGATCACTGGGCATGGCCTGGGTCATGGTGAGCATGTAGCTCTCCTCGAACAGCTGCTGCTGCTGCTGCAATTGAGCCTCAATATCCGTTTCGCTCAGCAGCTGAGAGAGTTCGTCGAGCATTGGAGCAGCTGGAGCAGCAGCCATCGGTTCCACCTTGACAGCTGGCTTAGTTGCAGACTCCGCCATGGCTGTGCCTTGACTCTGCTTGGCAAACTCATCGCTCAGCTTGCCAACGAGCACCTCGTGCCGCAACGCCTGCTGCAGCAGGTAGCGGGCGCTGCCTTGGGTCAGATACTGCTTCAGCTGATAGCAGGCGCGCGCATCCTGGCAGAGTATCAGCACCTTGGGCGGATCCAGATGATCGGCGCCTCGACGACGACTCATGTCGCCCGGTATATCCTGTGTGAGCAGCTCGCTAAGTGCCTGCCACTTGGGGCACGCCTCCGGCGCGAATTCTGTGCGAGAAAATGTGAAATTGGGAAATTCTGTGAAACGATTCATGGGCAACGAACTCACCATTTTGGCCATTGTAGACGCGCTGTTTGGAGAGCACGAATATCTGCTCGGCGGCATCCATAAGCGTCCAGCCAGAGTTGCTAATGGCGTACTCTGTGCTGCGATAGCGTTTGATCAAGGCGTACGAGCTCACGGCATCGTGGTACATCGTGGAGCTGAGAGATATAGATTATGTTAGGCGTGTGTAAACAAATGATTGATTGATTGACTGGTTGATTGATTGAGATTGACTCAGATTGACTACCTAACTGATTGATAGACTGACAGCTTAATGGCAGTCTAAATGATTGATTATCAGCTTGATTGAGATTGACTAACTGATTGATTGACTAATTTAACTGATGACAATCTAACTGATTGCCTGTTAGATTGACTTAGATTGACTAACTGATTGATTGATTGACTAATTGTGAATGATTGACTGACTGATTGATGACAGACTAATTGATCGAGCAGCAGATTGATTGATTCATAAAGAGACTTTCGCTGATTGTTTGATTTACTGATTGAGGGCATGTCTAACTGATTGACCGGCAGATTGATTGATTGATTGGCTGACTGATGATTGACTAGGTAGCACTGTTTGATTGAATAACTGATTGATGGACTAACAGATGCATTGGCAGACTAACTTTGATTGAATGAGTGGCAAATTGAATGACTGGTTGATTGATTTACTAGCTGATTGATGGAATAACTAATTGATTGACTAAATAATTGATTGACAGAGTAATTCTGATTGATTTACTGACTGATGTACTAACAGATTGACTAACAAATTGATTGATTGACAGATTGATGAACTAATTAAGAGAGCATGTTATCAGCAATGCCTATTAAACATGTTTAGATAAGCAGCCAGATTGATTGATTGGCTGATTGATCGACTAACAGACTAACAGATAAATGCTGGGAGCATTGATTGATCGAGAGAGTTAACAGTTTGATTGATTGATTTGGACTATGAAGAAATTCCATTCCATTGCCAGCTAATCCCTGGCTGGACAATACATAGTCTATCGCTATCTATGTTGAATCCCTTCGTCAATCCACTCACATCATAAGACTGCGCAGTATTTTGAGATCCGCCACGATGAGTTTGGTTTGCGAATTGAGCTGATGCCAAATGCAGTCCAATTGGGCTTGGAGGATTTTGTGGAATTTCTTGGTGACACAATTCTCCACGGTGACGGCTTCCATGTCGACGGTGCGATTGATGCGCTTGATTTCGCGCACCAGAAAGTTCATGATGTCCAGAATGTGAGTCTGGATGGAGCTGACCCGAGTAGTGAGCGGCACATGCAGCTCGATGGTTTGGGCCTGCCACGGATGCAGTGCGGCACGCACTGTGGCATGGAATCGTGGCCAGATGTAGAGCTGCTTGACAAACAGATTGCGCATGGTGCGCTCGATGTGCGAGTAGCCAATGGTGAAGGCTTCCGGGCTGCACGAGAAGCCCTTGATGAAGCCCGTCTTGTTGCGCTGGCGATAGAGACGCAAGGCGAACGCCTCCTGGCAGCTCTCAATGATGCTGTGAGCGCGCAGCACAATGATGCCCGTTATTAGCTCAATGGGTATGCGTTGCTTGAGCAGATCAACCACCAGAATCCGTGTGGATATGAACTGAATGCCGCCTTCCAGATAAACGCGTTCGCTGTAGTTGAAGAATTGAAATTTTAGCATCGTTCGACTAAGGCGCAGCGCCACCTACCGTTCGGCAGCCGTGTTGGCCACCTCGTGCACATATTTCGCATCCAGCTTCGCCTTGTAGTGCTGCTCCTCCCAATCAGCGCCGTTGATCACCAGCAGCAAATTGCCCGCATCGCTGTAGACCTTCAGGATGTGCAGCAGCACGCGCTCATAGCTGAGGCCTCTGCAAAGGAAGATAACAGATTAGCGGGGATTTGAATTGGAGTCTGCTGTCAGTGAGTTTACTTGGCAGCCACGAGCAGTCCATCGGCATGCACCGTGTCGAGAAACATTTGCTTCTCGTACTCCAGCAGCTGGACATCTTTGCGCATGAGATATTCCTCTGCCGTGACCAGGTTGGCCAGGTCCTCATCCTGCAGATTGTCGCTGGACTCGGGCAGTGCAGTGGGCGCTGGCTGCTCATCTGTTTCGGTTGCCTGCACTTCGCTTGCCTCCGACATGGCGCAAGAATTTCACAAATAAACAAAACAAAGCAGCCGGCATTTGCCTATCGATAGTGCACATTTGCATGCAGCTGCAAATATATCGATATATACGTGTTCAGTGTCCCACACACGCTACATTCTGCTTGACACGCACGCAACTGTAAAACACTTGGAGATCTTTTAAATATGCTTTTATTTGTAGTTGTTTAATGTTTGTTATAAATGTATTATTCATAAAACATTGCTACAGTACAAAGAGTGAAAATAATGGTAATGTTTATTGTACCTATTCAAAAATTATAACATATCAAACCTATGCTTGATATTAATTTATCAAACATTACTTTGAATATAAATTTTTACTGTTTATTTAAATTTTATCGATACACACGCAGTATGATGCAGCGAAATATCGATATATGCAGGCCAAGCACATGTGCCCGGCATTTAATACCATTCAGAATTGAGTTGATAATTTATTTAATGAAAGTTGTTGAAAAAGAATTTCTGAAGAATGGAAGAGATGTCAGCGTACGCGGCCTACAATCGAACGCAAAAGAATAAGACAAAGCGAGCGCCAAAGAAGACAGCAAAAATCTTGCCGAAGCCGGCAAAGGAGATGGAGAAGATTAACGGTGAACAGGCAAACGGCAACGTTCAGATATCAAAGCGCCGCAATATGAGCAGCTCGGAGGGCAGTTGCATCGGCAACGACAGCGACTTTAGCTGTAACCAGTCCGATGTGTGGGACACTGATGGCTGCAATATTAGTGATGAAGTGAGCAACAGTGAGGACGAGAATAATAGTGATTGCAGTGATTATGGTGGCTGTGATGATGATGATGGCAGCGATGATGATGAGTGTAGCTATGATTATGGCAGCGATGATGATGATTGTAGCTATGATTATGGCAGCGACGACGACGGCGACGAGTACGATGGCAGCGACGACGACGGCGACGAGTACGATGGCAGCGACGTCGACGATGGCAGCGACGTCGACAATGGCAGCGACAACGACGAAGATGGCGACTGCGACGACGACGATGGCAGCGACGGCAACGTCTTCGATGAGGACGTCGATGCCAACGCCAGCAATAGCTCCTTCTACGAAACTGAGAGCAGCCAACATAAGACGCTAAGCTGCAGCGACAAGAGCAACAGTGACAGTGACGGCAGAAATAATAGTAACAGCAACAGTGACGGCAGTAATAATAGTAACAGCCCGATTATAGAGATGCCCCAAGCCACACACAAAGCAGGCAAGCGCCGTGAGTCCGCACACAGCTCTGAGATGGACATGAACAACAACCAGAAGAAGCCAACTGCAGCCAAGCAGCAGAAGCTGGAGAAGCCGCAGCCACAGCCACGTGGCAATCCGGCGCCCTCATGCCCGCTGCCGCGTCGTCCCATCCAGACCATGATCAAGTCGTGTCCATTGCCCAGCAAAGCGCCAGCCGCTAAGCCCGTGCCTAACAAGTGCCGCCTGAGCAGCCGCGAATCCCTCACCAAAGCCACAAGCAAGTCGTGCCGCCTCTCCAGTGCACCGGCTGACAAAATGGCCGCCAAAATGGCGGCCAAAGAGCGCAAAACGCGAAAGAGCAACAACAACGAAACTGAGGATGGGGATGACAGCCAGCTGGTGGTGGGCAATGAGAAGCCACGCGATGCAGTGCATCGACTGAACAGCATTGAGGAGGGCAAGCGTCTGCTGCACTGGCTCCTGAACCCGATGACCTCCGACTGCTTCTTCGAGCAGTACTGGGAGCGCAATGCCTGCCAGGTGAAGCGCAAGCAGCCCAACTACTTCAGCCAACTGATCTCGTTCGGCATGATCGACGAGCTGCTGATCAGCAATCATCTGGAGTTCACCACGAACATCGATGTGACCAGCTACAAGCGGGGCGTGCGGCAGACCTTGAATCCCGATGGACGCGCCATGCCGCCCGCCATTTGGGGCTACTATGCCGAGGGCTGCAGCATCCGCATACTGAACCCGAGCAGCTACTTGGATAAGCTGCGCCAGCTGTGCGCCATGATGCAGGAGTTCTTCCACTGCCTGGTCGGGGCGAATGTCTATTTGACGCCGCCGAACAGCCAGGGATTCGCGCCGCACTACGACGATATCGAGGCGTTTGTGCTACAGGTGGAGGGGCGCAAGCGCTGGCGCTTGTATGCCCCGCCGCAGCCAACGGATGTGCTGGCGCGCACCTCCTCCGGCAACTACAAGCAGGAGGAGCTGGGCCCACCGCTGTTCGACGCTGTGCTGGAGCCGGGCGACATACTGTACTTTCCGCGCGGCACCGTCCACCAGGCCGTCACCGAGCAGAAGCAGCACTCGCTCCACATCACGCTCAGCGTCTACCAGCAGCAGGCCTATGCCAATCTGCTGGAGGAGCTGATGCCCAGCGTCCTGGAGCGCGCCATCAAGCATCACCTGACGTTGCGCCGCGGCCTGCCGCTGCACATCTGGCAGCATCTGGGCCTGGCCAGGGGCGGCCAGCAGAGCGAGCAGCGCGACAAGCTGCTGGAGAGCACCAGGCGCCTCGTCCAGCAGTATCTGGTGCCCAGCGATGCCCAGATCGATGCCGCCGTCGATCAGCTGGCCAAGCGCTTCCAGCACGAGGCGCTGCCGCCCTGCATCAAGCCGGAGGAGCATGTGCGCACCGTCTTCGGGTCGCGCAGCGCCACGGACACGCGTGGCCACTGCCTCTGCGACTACGACCTGACGGAGCAGACGAGCGTCCGGCTGCTGCGCGCCAACATCTTGCGCCTGGTGGCCGACGGCCCCAGCCTGCGGCTCTACTACTACGTGGACAACGCCCTGGAGTACTGCAAGTACGAGGCCAACTTCATGGAGATCCAGCCCACGGAGGCGCCCGCCGTCGAGGCTCTGATGACCAACTATCCGGCGTACACGAAGGTGGCCAAGCTGCCGCTGCGCAGCGCCGACCGTCGCATCGAGGTGGCCACGGCCCTCTGGGAGCGTGGCCTGCTCATGACCGAGAAGCCCTTCAAGTAGATCCCCAGCTCCAGCTCCAGCTCCATCTTCATGTTTATCCACACTTAATTTTATCTTGTTTATTTTTTATGTTTCCAAAGTTATTTTTGTAATTTGTGCGCAGGCGCAGACTTTGCCTTGGGCATGCGCACAAAGTTAGGGCTATAACATACCCTGTAAAACACCCAACTGATCGTGCACACTTATACACTATGAAATACCCTGTAATACATTAAGTAATCAGATATCAGTTGTTGAATACCCTGTAATACAACTTGTTTATCATACACACTTATACACTATGAAATACCCTGTAATACATTGAGTTAATCAGATATCAGTAGTTGCATACCCTGTAACACATCAAACTGAGCAAGCACACTTATACACTCTGCCATACCTTGTAATACATTAAGTAATCAGATATCAGTTGTTGAATACCCTGTAATACAACTAGTTTATCATACACACTTATACACTGTTACATACCCTGTAATGCCTCGAGCTCATCAGAGATACTAAGGCATACTACAGGGTATGCAACTACTTAATTAAACACACCTAAACAGTATAACATACCCTGTAATACAACTAGTTCATCATACGCACTTAAACACAATGGCATACCCTGTAATGTATTAAGCTAATCAGAAATACTATGGCATACCCTGTAATACAACAACTTAATCATACACAATCAAACACTATACCCTGTAATACAACAAGCTTATGTCATTATGCACAATTGTACACTACGACATACCCTGTAATTCACTATGAATGCCTTTGCTAGTCGTTCTTAACACATTTTCGCACTATTGATTGTTAGCTATAATTACAAGTCTTTTAACATCTGGAGACATCCACAAATCTACAATCTTCCAAAGAAAATCTTTTGTGAATTGTGTTCTACAAGAATAGAGAATAAAATATTTTATACAAATTTGTTTCGCTTGATGGATGAATGGATCTGATATATATATAGGGATATATATATTCGTATATTATCTTCTACATCTTTAGATCTGGGAAAAGCTTTCACATCAAATTTGTCTTCGTTTAGCATTTATAAGACTTAAGGAGCTTTTCTTATGCCTCACGCTCATGCAGTGTTGACAATTTAGCTATTTTCCCGTCAGTTTTTTTGGCGTTTTACAAACAGAATAAAAGTGATCTAGCGGCTGGCGGGAATTATGGCTACTTTAAATTGTTAAATGGCTTCTTTTTAGCGTAAAAGCTTTTTTCTGGATTTTTCTTCTTATGTTTAGCTATTTCTGGCTTCTTTCACTTGATCATCTGGCTTGAAGAGTTGGCAGCAATATAAGAACAGCTGCTTTAGTCTTATACGAATTTATAACTCTTATAACTATGCACAGAACTGACTCAAAATGCATGCAGCAAAAACAGCGTATAAAATATAAGTATATAAGAAAACGGATTTTAATGCAGCACACATACATGTATATATATATATATATATGACTTACTTACTACATACATACATACATACATATATTCAAATATATATACATATACAAAAAAGAAAGGAAAGGAAAACTAGAGAAGTCTTTGGAGCAGCTACACGATTCAAGCGCTGCGAATTCTCTTGCGCTCGCGATACAAGCTCTCCTTTTGTACTAGAAGAGAGAAATGATTGCAATTAGCATTAGATATAGAGTATTCTCTTATGCTATATATGCCACTCACTGTACGGATCGAAGCGAATCAACTCGATTTTATCTGCCAGGCGCTCACGGAACAGATTGAACTGATGTCCGCTGACCACGCTCTCCATCAGCACCATGATGCGCCTGTGGAATGATCAAATTCTCAATTAGTTTCTGCTGATATTGTGGTAAAATAAGAGCCAATCACTTACTTGCTCTTGACTTTCTTGAATAGCACATCGGTCAGCCTCATTTTTGTTAGAATTGCGCGAATTTAATTAATTATTTTGGTTAACACCTGAAAATTGTTGTGCAAGCCGACAGCCGAAAAGGTGCTAAAAAATGACACAAACAGCTGATCAGCTCGCACATGTCGTTTGGCTATCGATTGCTGTGCGTCAAACTGCGCGCGCAATTTGAAACGAACAGCATTTAGCTATTTGCACAATTATTTTTTATTATTATTTTAAAAAAAAACAAAATAGTAGCTAATCACTCACTCATTCCTCAATGTCTTAAACAAATTGAATTCTTGTGTTAGTTGGCTAATAAAATATCATTGCCAGCTGTTCGCTTGCACATATCGCCCAACTATCGATTGCAGTGGTATCAAGCAGCGCGCACAATTTGAAATAAGTTTGTTTTTATTAAAGATTTATGTAATGCTTATCTTTATTTATATTCTTTTAACTTTACCTAATTTTAAGGTAAGCCGTTCATTTAAGCCGTTTATAAACATGGAATTTTTGTATATTTTATTATTGGCTCAGGCTAGTAATTAAAAAGCGCTAAAAAATGCCACACACAGCTCATGCAAATCGCACTAATCGCGCACACGCGCCTATCGATTATACCACTTGTTCCCGGCGCTAGCAACGCGCGCAATTCAAAAAGTATTTACATTTGTCTTTTATGTCTTTGTTTGCTTTGTATTTACCATGCGCTGACACTGAAATAGACTTAACCTTCTGCAAATATATAAGTCATGTACAAAGTGGCGTGTCCCTGAAGCCAACGCAAAGCAAAGCTTAATCCACTTACGTTTTTTTACGTTTCTCTTTTACATATATTTTAAGCAATGCAAACAACAGACCGACCGTGTCTGAGCCCCTGCCGCTGCCATTGCCCCCGGCCACTGGCTGTGCCTCACGATCTGGCTGGCTAGACAAGAGTCACATCACACACATCAATAAGCGCATGACTAGACTTCCGCTGCCGACGTCGCCGCTACCGCCGCCCCGCTCTCCATCTCTCTCTCTCTCTCTCTCTTTGTATGTGTGTGATGTGTTTCCTTTCCGTTTCCGTTTTGTTGCGCTGGTCGTTAAATAGCTTAAGCTGATACAAATTAAATTAAATGAATACATAGCAAGGCGCTCATTGTCAGGGTCAAAGGGGAGGACGGGCGAGGACACGACGAGCGCACTTCGGTTCGGCAGCACGCACACATAACCTCAAACAATGACGCCAATTGGCACAAAAGCTTAAATGTGTAATCCTGTCGACTTGACTGTAACGGTAACTGTAACGGCATTGTTGTTGATTCCTGGACCTATTACCATATACATATGTGTATATACATATGTATGTATGTATGTATATGTATGCATGTGGGAAGGTAAGGTCAACAGCATCAAGAGCTGAATAAACCAACTTTACGCAACTAGACACGCATACATACACGCATATTTACATATATAACTATATATGTATGTGTGTGTGTGTGTGTGTGTGTGTGTGTGTCTCTTAGTAGGAATAATCAGTTCGGCAGCAGCAGCAGCAGCTGTAAAGGCGGTAATTTGCCTTTATGCGCTGCTCACGTGCTTTCACACGTTGCTCAACACTAATGTCAAAAAGCACGTGCAGCATCTCGCTCGCACCTGCACCAAAACCCTTGGCCGCCTTGAATGCAGCCAAGCTTTGGCTAGCGCCAGCTTTAGAAACCAAACAAAAACATGAAAACACACACACACACACACACACATACAGACATACACGCGGCAACTCTGCACAATGCAGCCCAAAAAAGTAGACTAACAATATTGAGCTAACAATATTAATAAACAACAATAATATATGGTATTGTTGTCTGGAAAACAGTTAAATATGAAATATGCTTATATAAGATAAGATAAATAATGCAATATTTGTAGTATCTAACGCCAGATGTAGCATTTGCAAGCATGCCTTACTATGCTGGACGCGACTGTTAGCAAGCACAAAACACTCACACACACACACACACACACATACAGCGGCTGCTGCTGCTGCTGCCGCCGCTGTCGTCGCACTTGTAGAGCTTTTCAAAGCGTATAGTTCTGAAGCTGAAGCCAAAAAGCTCATTCGGTTGACGACAACGTCATCGTGTAAATAAACGCAAGTTCAGTCCATCAACGACACTCGTGCGAGGCGGATGCGAAAGCGCGCGCAACTCTCTCTGCCCAGTGCCATAAACAAAACATAGACAGGAGTAGTAAGAAAAAGTTGCCTCTTTTACAATTCTGAAACCGAGTCCAAGCGACAACAACAACAACTACAACTACAACAACAATAACAATAACAAACAGCGCAAGCAGCCTCCAGCTCTTGCTTGCTCTTCTTCTTGTTGTTATCAACAAAAACAACAAAAAAAAACAATAACAGATTTTTGTTGTTTTATTTTTGTTATTTTTTTTCGCGTGTTGCGTGTAAATAAAAAGCCTAAAACAACTTTTTCTTGCTATTTCTGAGTGTTTCTATTTTTTTTGCAATTTTTTCATGTGTTTACAGCTATTTCAAAAATATATTTATATTCATAAATAAAAACAACAACAAAATGCCAAACAAAAAAATATAAACAACAAATCACAGACAGTATTTGCAGCAGCAGCAGCAGCAGCAGCGCAGCAGACGCCAGCAGACGCCAGCGTCAGCGCCGACAGCGGTAAGCATTCAAAATATTAGTTAAAAGGCCAAAGACAAAAACAAACAAACCAAAAAAAAAAAAACAAAAAAAAAACATTTGCATTGCATAGAATTTTTAGCTTATGCGCGCGTTATCTCGCTCTCGCTCGCTCCTCCTTTATCTCGCTACGTCCCTATGTATGTGTGTGTGTGTGTGTGTGTGAGTTCCTGTTAGGTTTGTCCGTTATTTGTGTGCGTGTCTGTGTGTGCGGCAATTCATGTTTTTTTTTGTTTTTGCAGCGCGCTTTTAGGCGCAACTTGAATGCAGCCAAAAAAAAAGCAAAAATACAAAAATGAAAAAGCAGCGCAAAAATAACTAATTAAAATGTCCGCAACTGTCAGTCGCACGCAGCATACCTAACCCTGGTCTGCCCCCTTGCCCTTGCCCCCTCTGCCGCTGCCTCTGCCTCTGTTTCTCTCCTCTTGTCTTGCTCTTTCGCTATGCCTCTATTCATGCCCATTGAATTTCGCATCCTCTCGACTGCGTCCTTGGCCATGCGCCCACACGCAATTGCATTTACAGTTACGGACGCCGCAGTCGGCGTCGTTTGCCGTTGCCGCTGCCGCTGCCGCTGCAGTTCCCTTTTTTATTTTTTGCACATTCCTTTTTCACGTTTTTGTTTTTGCCGTTACCTAGAAATTGCAATTTTCCATTATCGCATAGATTCATTTATCTGCAGACTCTACGAACGATACCCTGCAAATTGAAATTGAAGCCAGCGTGGGGTATGCCTGACTGAAGTGAATACCCAATATATACATATGTATATTTTTTTTAAGTCATTTCTTTTGCTGATCTCTAAGCTAGCGATACTCGATAGCTATCGTTGCCAATTGCTCCATTTTCAGGCCTATACTAGCTAGAGGGTATGCGGAAATTAATCCATCTAGTGCACAATTTCCCTTCATTTCCTTCAAAGTGACTTTTTTTACTCAATTTAATTAAATCTAAAAACAAGAAAAAAGAAAATTGCAAAAGTCATTTCAAACACTTTTCGGGCGCCTAAGGAATTTTCTCTTACGTTTCTCGTTTCTCAGAATCGGAAAATAAATTCCTCAAAGCTTAGGCAAATAGTTGTATACAATCTCCTAGTTCCAAGAACAAATTACCCAAGGGTTTTTTTTCAGTCCGCGTCTTCCATAGAGTCGCCCCTTGTAAACGCAAATGAGAAAATCGAGTAGCGGTAAATCAATACAATTTTAACTAAAATTGAAATTGAAGTCGCGTTTATTCATCGTGTATCGAATTATTGGTAAAACGCAATACGAACTTCCCATTTGTTAGTGTAAGGTCTCAATATTTATGCCTTACCCAGAAAGCAAATGTTTTTCCTTTATTCTAGGGAACACCTGGTATATGAAACAAGATATATCTGATACATATCTTGTGTCCCCACTACTTCTATCACAAGTCATACGATATATATGTACCTGTACAATAATTTCCCATTTTGAGCTTTGCAAAGTCGTTTCAAGTAAATTTCCCTTTGAGTACAATTTGCCCTTTGGGTCATTTAATGAGTTTTTAAAGAATTTTTTTGGTATATTTTATATTTTTTTAACTATTCAAAATACAAAAAAGCTCTTATATTAAAATTTCTCTATTGCCCATGGTTAATATTTAATTATTCTTTTTGATGTTTATTTTTTATTAAATTTTAATCATTTTTATTCAATTTTCAACTTTTTTATTTAATTATTTTAATAATTTAAAGTTTGAAAATATTAATTATTTTAAAATTTTAAGTTTATAATTTTTTTAAAATAAAATTTATGATATAGAAATTTGTAATTTTTATAAATAATTTATGTTTTTTTTTTAAATTTACTAAAATGTATTTTTTGTTTGTTTCGTTCACGTTCCAATAACACATAAATTTATTCAAATATATTTGAGACGCCCCAAAGATTGGGCCATATAATTTATAGATCTATTTCGGGAGGAGATGATCCTCAAAAGCTCGAAAATATATATAGGCTTTTCCGATTTGCCACGCATGAATATATAATTATACATATATTATATAAGTATTAAGTATAATTATATATAACTTATAATACATAAATATTTAAAATAAGATATATGTTTTATAATATTAAATTTTAGATAAATCTCTAGTTCCATAACATTGAAAGATATAGTTTTTTTTAGATTTGCCACGCCCCATAACAGGCGTATACAAATATAGAGACAATGATTTTTTTTAAATATAATTTATATGTCCATATGTTAATTTTAAAACTCGTTTCAAATTGTTTTCAAAATATTATGTTTATCACAAAAAGTTTTTGCTGTTCAACATTTTCGTTGCACTACTATTTTTATGAACACAGCTGTTGTTTCCCTACGATTTCAAATTCAAATAGTTCCCTTTTTTCACGAATACTCATTTTACAGTTAGCTGCAAGCCGCAAAAGTCCCTTCGCTTTATTTCCTCTTCCCTATCTCCAGTTTACATTTCAAATTTCCATTAAACCAACAAAATTATTTTACAGTTATTTTCAAACTTCAGCCGAATTGTCAGACTGCACAAACAATAGGCAAATATACGTATGTATGTACATATGTACATATGTATATGTAACGGTAATATCAGTGCAGAGCTTTTTCATACTACTTCTCTTGTTCTTCTTCTTGTTGTAAATTTGGCAATGTTCAATAAGATCAGCCGCATCAAGCTGACTCCAGCTTCAATTAGCATAAAAGCAGCGAAGTCGACTGGCAGGTGAAATGCGTAAATAAACAAATTGCGAGTGCGAGAGAGAGAGAGAGAGAGAGAGAGCGAGTGAGCCGCCACAGCACACAAGATACATAAGTAAATGAATAAATAAATAATGTAAACAAAATATTAAATTAGAAGAAATTTACTTATGCACGCCGACGCAAACACAATTGAATGGAGCGTGAGAGAGAGTGAGAGGGCGAGGAAGAGGAAGATTGAGAGAGGTGTGAGAAGGCGGCTGGCATACAAAGCACATACAAAAGTAAATTGTGCAAAGGCCCATTATAAATAAAGCAAAAAAAAAAAACAACAAAATTTACACACACTCTCTCTCTCCCGCTCTCTTTGCTCGCCGCTCACTGCTGCATATTAAAGTTTGAGTAGCACTGGGCATCATCATTGCAGCCACTTGTTCCTTTTTTCATATGTTCACAGTTGCAAAGCAATTGCAATTTGCATAGCAGCTAAAAAAAGTGGCCGTTTGGTGGGTTGATCATGCAATACCCTATTCAAATCCAAAGTAGAGACTATACTATGCACAAAGCTAATATAATTACATATATGCGTCATTATAGGTAATCTCTTGATATAAAAAACAATATGACAAATATTCTAATCAAAGACATTTCAATGATAAATATATATATATACTTATATATACATATATAGATTACAGGGTATTTCCCCATCGGTCTTTCAGCATGCCTGATGTGAAGATTGTGCAATAAAGCTACAATAACAAACAATTGCCGCACACTCATTGCACACACAAACACAGACACACGCACGCAGAGTCGTGTATAGAGATAGAGATATGCATGTAGAATAGTGTGAGCGAATTTAGCAAATGTGCACTCTCGCGCTCTCGCGATCGTTGGCCACGCACACGCTCCCATTATGCGCTCTCACCTTACTCTCCTTTTTACACTTTCGTTGTGCTTTGATAAACGTATGCTGGCGACGGTGGCGGTGGCGGCGGTAGTGGCAGCGACTGCAAGGCGTGCGCGTATCCATTGCTGCGGCGCTCTCAGCCGGTCAGTTGTTTGGCTGAGCTTTTCCCGTTAGCCCACTCGCACTCGCACTCGCACTCGCGCACATTGCCCGATAAACACAACACACACGAAAATCCAAAGAACAAATATCCATACAGACACACACACGCACGCACGCACACAGGCAAGCCGCGTCACGGCGACGGCGACGGCGACGACGGCAACGTGTTTCGGTTTCGATTGTTTGGCAGAGCAAAATACAGAAGCTTTAAATACAGTTACTTGATATACACAAGGCAAAAGTACGCGACGCTGTGCAAAATGTTGTGGTTGTTATTGTTATTGGGTTGATCTCCAAATATTGTTTTTTTTTTTGTTTTTTGTTATGTTGTTTGTTCATCTTTTTGTTTTAGTGTGTGCTAAAAATGCAACAAATTTGCAGCAACGAGCAGGTGGCAATTGCTTAAAGAGCAGCCAGCCGCAAAAACGAGCGTAAGAAAGCAGAGTGTGAAGAGAGAAGGGGAGAGAGAGCAAAAGCGCGCCATTGCGACGGTGAGTGTTTGTTTTTTTTTTTGGTTTTTTTTTGCTGAGTAAAGTGCTGCTCAAACTGTATGAGAACAAGCTGTTGAGTTTACAAGCGCTTTAATCACCTTCATTTTTTTTTGTATAACAGTTAAAAAAGTGTTATTAAGCAAATTTGAATATAAAAAGAAAAAGCCAAAGACTTTGATTAGAACAAATGTGAAAAATGGGTAATTTTTTAAAATTATGATTAGAGAGCGATTAGAGAGATTATGTGAGATAAATACAATTTGAATTGTAAACAAAAAAAGCTGATAATTAAGTTATAATTACATATAATAATTAATATAGAAATAGTGGAATAGAAGAAATATTTGACGACTATATCTATAGATCTCATCTATTTGATACACTCATAGACACGTTGACTCTATAGTGTTAATGTTTGCGTTCTCTATTAAAGCTAATCATCAAGAATTTAATTGAAATATGAATTCTCTAACAGCAATTAATAAACTGGCAGCATTTGCTTTGCAAGCGCGCTAAAGTTCTAGACTCGACAATATACAAACAGTCGACAGGTGTTTGCTGATAGTTTTATATGCCTTTCACACACACATACACACACACACACACACTCACACCTAGATGAACATGCGGCATATTGAATTACATTACAAACTATTTTGTTTAATTAAAGTCGCGCTGCGGTTTGCACCTTTCACATTTCATGGCTGCTGTTGTTGTCTGACATTAGTTTGATGAGAATATTTTCCACCATTTTCCATTACCCATTTCCATTTCCATTTCCATTTGCACATTGCACAGTTCAATTCATCGAACGAGCTGTGCAAATGTCAGAAGCTGTTTGTCTTTGTGGTCGAATGGGCTCAAGGCATCGACACCCCCTCCCAACACCCCCAACACCTGCCCATCTGCCTACCTGTGGTGACAATTATAGTATTATGCACTAATTGGGTTAATAATAAGCGACAGTGTGTGAATAGTGATAGACTCGGCCATACCCTATGCAATGATGAGTGTAGTTTGTTAAGATAGTTATCGAATATAAATATCATTATCGAAAACACATATATCGCCTATAGTTATCGATTATTTATTTAAGTCAGTGCATCGCTCTAGTTTGTATAATCTGCTGGTTTTTGTATATGATTGTTTTTATCGTTATCGATATATATCGATAACTCATAAGCTTATCCGTTAGTTACACACTAAAGTTTTTTGTACTAATGCAACTGTTTTTTGCAGCTGATACATTTTCGAGTTTGCAGTCTATTATAATATAATAAATATGATTTAGGAGTTATTTTTCAATGTATATCGATTAATGCATATCGCTAAATGTGTATCGTTATGTGTTAATCGTGTGTTATCGTATGTGTTAACTACTTAAACGTCTTCTTCTCATAGATATGTACTTGCTCTTACAGTCTTATTTACATGTTATCGATATATATCGATAAATAAAATAAACAAATCGATAAATGGTACAAAGCGGCATTTATATATATTTCCAATTTTAAACAGATTTTTAAAACGACACTTAGCAACCTTACTTACTCATAAATGCCCTCTTGCATTCTATTACAGGGTATAATCAAAATAATCATCGATATATTGATATTTTTCACATTTGTTATTCTTTTTATTGTCGTTATAAACGATTATTCGTGCTAAATATTATTATTATACAATTTGTTTTTACTATATATATATATGAATATATAAATATATATATATATATATATATATATATATATATATATGTAGAGAGATACATACAATATATATATACGTATGTATATATATATTATATTCTACCTATGTCGAACAGGTTCACTTTGGTATTGTAAGCATTTACACATAGATTAGGACAGTTGCAAATTTCGTTCACTCTTGCTAACAACAATTTTTAGGCTTGGATCTAGTGAGACACTTACAAAAGGGAAACAAAATGGAAAGGAAAGCGATAAGAAGTAAAAACTGAAATTACAACATTCACCGATCTTATATATATATATACTTAGATATATATAGAAATTTGTTTTACGGCGAGGCCTAACTAGTTTCTCCTATAGCTGACTTTTATATATATATAGAACTATCTATATGCATACATATATATATATAAATATATATATATAGTTAGACATGCATAAGCTTGGTCAAAATATGGCGCCGATCAGCAATATAACTGTTATACAGATGCCCACCGATGCGACTGGCTGCATTGGCATCGATAACGGACTATGGAACAGGACATCCAGAAATCCAGTAACTATTTCATGGGCCATCAACTTCAAATTTGGCCAAAGCAAATTCAGCAGGGGCCAGCGATACGGATTGATAAAATAGATCGCATAGCGAAACATTCCGATGTTGCGCTCGATTTTCTTGATCTCCTGCAAAATCTCATCGCTTTGGCTCTCTTTCAGTAGCTCCGAGTGTTTACTGTGGTAGAGAAAGTTATGGAGAATGTGTGTGAGAAAGAGAGAGAGAGAGAAAAAAAGAGAAAGGAAGAGAAAGAGAAGAAGACAAAGAAAAATAGAGAGAGAAAGGGGAATAGAGAAAGAAAGACAGAGCCAGAAATAGAGAGATAAAGAGAGAGAGAGAAAAATAGAGATATAGAAAGAGGGAGAAAGAGAGAGAGAACCCCAAAAAGAGAGAGAAAGCGAAAAAGCGCAAATGAGTGTGAGAGAGAGAGAAAACGAAAAACAGAGAGACGGAGAATGAGAGAAAGAGAGAGAGAGAAATCCAGAGAAAGCGAAAAAGCGCAACTGAGTGTGAGAGAGACAGAAAGCGAAAAACAGAGATAGATAGAGAGACAACGATATAGATTGAGAGAGGGATAGATAGAGAGAGATATATAATGAAAGGGATAGATAGAGAGAGATATATAATGAAAGAGAAAGAGAGAAGATAAAATCATTTCCACTTACAGTTCCAATTCGGCCAGCTCCTGTTCGTAGCCCTTCAGAGCATCGTATGCTCTATCGATTTTCTCCTGCTTCAAGTGGACAGCGACAACAATGTCATCGTGTTGTGCCTGGAAGCGGTCTTTCAGAGTCAACAGCTATGTAATAGAAGTATTGTTTAAGATTATTGATATATGTATACATATATAAAGAGAGAGAGAGAGAGAGAGAGAGTGAGAGTATTTGGAATCACCTCATCCTCCAGTTCGGCATTGCGCATCTCGAGAATGAGATTCTGGCGCTGTTGCTCGGCCAATTCGTGTGCGCATTGCCGAAACTTGGACAACTCCCGGAACATTTCGGTTTTCGTAGCATCCAGCAGTTCCGCAAAACTATTGCATTCCTGTGTCTTGTCGCACAGCTCTTGGCGCAGCTTCGCCTCCTTGCGACGCACCACATTCAACGTATTCTCCACGCTAGCACAGCCCTGAGCTCCCAGCTCTGCAGCATGTTTCACCTGACGCAGCTCCATTTCGAGGCGATCGCAGCGTCTTTGCTCCTTGCAGATCATCTGGTTGCGCAAAAATAAATCATCTCGCATTGTACATGCCTGTAATGAGACATTAGAGTTATATATAGTATATGGAGGACTTGATACTGGCAAGAACTATCAGTAGATAACTGTGTATATCTATGTTTATATATATATGGAACATGTAATTCTATCTATATATTTATAGATCTATCTATCTATCTGAAGATCTATCTATAGATCTAACTATCTATCAATAGAACTATATATCTATCTATAGATCTATCTATCTATCTATAGATCTAACTATCTATCTATAGATCTAACTATCTATCTATAGGTACATCTATCTATCTTTAGATACATGTATATCTATCTATCAATACATCTATCTATCTATCAATAGCACTATAGATCTATCTATCTATCTATAGATCTATCTATCTATCTATAGATCTATCTATCTATCTATAGATCTATTTTTCTATCTATAGATCTATCTAAAAGTTTAGTCATCGAATGATACTTTGCCAAGAACTATATAGAAGTTAAGTCTTGTTAAGATTTGGTGCAATTGAACTAAAAGAGAACTAATAATGCTTAAGAACTTAGCTTTAGAACTTTCTTTGTTAAGAACTATAGTTGATTTTGATAAGATTTTCTCTACAGTTTGTTGAATTCTGCATCTTAACAAGCTTTTAGCAAAATTCAAATGAAGGATTTGCCTTAAGATTTGGTTCGTGAACCAGTTTTATGGCGTGTTTGGTTCGCTTTGAAACCGGTTCTGCAGAAAGATAAAGGAAGAAACTTAAGATTTTAGCTAGAGTTGCATTGAAGCCAATTGAAATGTAGTAAATTTTGGCATACGATTCGAATAAGTCGGATTGTAGTTACAAATCGGTTCGCTGCTGAACCAGAAAGATGAACACATTGAACTGGGTACAGAGTTCAGATCTGAGCTTAAGGCAGAGCTTGACTGTGGCGTGACTGTGACACCTTTATTAGGAAGTCTTTCTATCATCTAATGGAATTTGTGCACCTGCTTTGCATAGCTCACCTTGAGTTGATACTTGCGAACTAGTTCATGCAAATCGCAGACCTCGGCGCAACGACGGCGCCAGAGTCGGGCGAGCATTACATTGAAAACTTTAATGGCTCTCATACGACTCGGCAGATCCATGTGATGAATCATTGTTGTTGTTGTTGTTTGATTGGCATTTGGCTGTTGTTGTTTAGCGGTGTTGGTGCTTGTGGCTGTTGGCGCTAATGGGGGCCGTGGATAGGCGTACTTTGATTTATGTGGTCGCATCATTTTCTCAAACGTTGAGCTCAGCTCTTCGATGTCCTGATTGGTATTCTGCTCCATGCCGCACCAATTGCTGCTGTGACGTTGCAGTGTATCCTTTGATGACATGACCTTGCCTTCAAAAAGTGATGGAGCGATGCGGGTTAATAGGGAGAAGCGAAAGCTGAAACTTACACTTACCGTCTTTCTCTCTCACACTCTCTGTCTCTGTCTCTTTCTCGCGCGCGCGCGCTAACTAAGCTATGTTAACCAAAACTGCGGATATTGTTTTTGATCTTACATATATATATATATATATTTACTTATATATATATATATATGCCTGTTTGTATATGTATGTATATGTTATGTGTTTAGTTGTGTTCATTCCAAATGGGCTAAAAACTTCCTATATTCCGGCCCTGAAAACTCTATATAAATATATACACACACAGACATACACTACCGAAAGGCAAACATATGCTCCCGTACGTTTATCGCTGAATCTAAACCCAAAGCACATTTGATCTGACGGCAAATTTCTTTTACTTCAGTTTTTTTTCTTTGGTTTTTTTTTTGTTTTTTTTTTTGTGGAGTTTGAAAGAAAAGTGAGAAAAGTTTTTTCAATATCCTTTCAAACTAAACTCTTTTGAAATTCGAATTGAAAGGCAAAGCTCATTTGTTGTGTGTTTTTTTTTCCTTTTGTACAGACAGGAATTGGGAATGGGCCAAAGATTCGAATTTTTGATTATTCTGAACTGTGCAATATGAACTGAAATCAGTGAAATCTATATAGATAAATTAAATGGAACTAATTTGAAATTCGATTTGGACAATAAACGGAACTAAGGCTGCTCTCATTCAAAAATCTATGTAGATTAGGAGAATAGAACTTGACCGAAGACTACGGATTCTCTCTTTTTGAAATTGCAGCTAGGAGAAAGTTGAAAGTAAACAGAAAATTGAAAATACAAAGAGTGAAATATTCAATAAGCATAAATTTTAATAGTATAACTTAAAGATTCTCTCTTTTCAAACCTAAAAAGTTAAGCTAAGACAGACTATTTTTTAATCATAAAGATTCTCTCAGTTTCGCTTTACCTTTTAAGATTCTCTCTCTAGCAACCCAATACTTGTAGGAACAACATAAACATCAAAGATTCTCTCTCTCCAAGCAACGTTAAGCGTAATAAAAAAATTAAAGTTTCTCTCTCTGTAGCTTAGATAAAATGAGAATATGGCTTTCTTAAATCTCTCTCTCTCTCAAAAACTAGAAAACTCTTTTATGCAAATGCTTACTTTTTTCAAGATTGTTTCTCAAGAAACTTATGATAGTTAAGTGTGTTCAAGATTGGTCTTATAGTTTGGTTCAGATTTCCTGAAAAAGGAATACAAAGTCTCAGGAACTGCACTTTAAAGCTTTCTATCTTAAGAACTTTATCTTCTTAAGAACTAGATTGTACCAAAAACTATATAGTAATACCATGTTGATAAGACTTTTCTGTTATGTTTTTTAAAGACTTTCTCTTAACTCTTCAAGATTTGAGAATTTCGATAACATCTTGAAGTAAAATCAGATTAGTTTACTGTGATCCGTGCTCTGTTTGCAGAAGTTATAAGAAGAAAGAAGCAAGGCATAAGTAAAGTAAACAAAATGTCAAAGATTTTGCTACTCCTTAAAGTTAAAATTGAAAATAAAAACTTTATGAATTCTTTTTGCTAAAGTTTGGAAATGGCGAAAGCAGAAAATGTTTGCGAAATGCTCGCGTCCAACTATTATACATACATATACGTATACGTATCTGTATGTATGTGTGTGTGTGTGTGTTTGTAGATGATGAAAATATGAAATGAGAAATTACACTATTGACTTATTGACACGGTTGTTGTTGTTGTTGTTGTCTGTTGCCAGTTGTTGTTGCCTGTTGCCACACGCCATTTTGACAGTTTGAGCGCTTTGCAAACAAACCAACGGCCAATTTTGTAATAGAGAGCAAAGGGCAGGCGGCACGAAGCCGAGGGGCGTGGCATGGCGTTGACAGGCATCAAACATAGTTGCTGATAAAGCGTGAATATATGGGGGAGTTAGCGGGGGCTTATATAGGGAAAAATGTGAGTAAGAGTTGCGTTGGCGCCTGGCAGGCAATTACCTCCAATAACTATAAATGAAAGTATCGAAAGAAAATTGTGTGAAAATTACAGTTGTGTATGCTTGACGCAGAGGTACCCTATGGACATATTAGCGATTTACATGAAGTATATTTTGTGCCATAAAAGGTTTGCTTTAAGTGCATAAATCGATTTTTATTTATCGATCTATATTAGTTGAGGAAATTAATCGATGAAAATCTTTATGATACTTTGTATTGTCTTATTTAAGAAGATATATATGTACATATCGATGAGTAAAAGTTATCGGTCAACCTGATTTGCATAGAGAATTGAAGCAAAAGAATTGAAGTTCTATATATTTAATATGTCTATGTTTTATGCCCTTGAAAACAATTGCCAAGTCATATACATAAATCGATGAAAGTTATCGATACTCTAATATTATTTTGATAAATAAATATATATATAGATAGATAAATATGTATATAGACTGATAATTTAAAGTGATCGATAAGTGAACATATTCATTTATCGATACATGTCAGTTATCGAAAGTTTAACATAAATTGATTTGTGTATAAGAAAATATAAGCTCTAAGCACATATTCCCAAGTTAACATACATTTGATAAAAAATATATATATATCGATAAATGACAGTTATCGGTAAGTAAATATAAACTGGATTTTCATGCAAGACACTTTAAGCTCTAAGCATAAACATTCAACTCGTTATCAAGCGATATTTATGAGCTGAAACAGCAAAGCAATCGATAATTGCAAATGTAATTGATCTGCCCAACAATATGCATACCTAGTTAATATGTCTGCCCAGGCACAAGCCACGACATTCTAATAGTCAGTCATGACCTTTGCTCCACAACTTAATGAGGATGTTGCATAAAGTTCAAGGTTTCTCGTTTCGATTGTTGGCTACAAATTTTTGAAACGCTAAAGCGCTGGCTTAACGTTTCAGCCAATTGCTAGGAAACAAGGCAACAAATTGATAGACTGATAAACCGTTAGATTGATAAACTGATAAAGTGAGCCAAGTGTCTTGTTGCCAAGATTGGCGCACATAATTAATTAAAATATCATTAGAGGCGGGGGCCAAAAGGAAATGCGAGCGATAGCGTCCTGGCAACCATAGCCATAAAACTGGGCTAAATAGTTCCAGAAGCAACAGGATGCCCAGATAAGGATGCCCGGACAGAGTGAAGGAGTAGATGAAATGGAAGCGCAAAGCTGAAACTAAGCCAAGTCGCATACAGACACAGCTGGCCAAACTAATTATGCGCTCCAGCGCCACTGGAATCTTTTGCATATGAAAGCAGTTGTGAAATTGCCACGACCTTAGCCAGGACACCCACTCAGTCGACATCCCCTTGCCTTCTCTCGGTGCCTAACCCCTTTTACATAGCATGCTCGTATTCCATTCAAAGGCTATAGAATCTCATCTTCTTTGTCGCCCTTCCCCCCCTTCACTTTTTAGCATTGATTAAAAGTTTTAGCAAGTCAATAGAAGCCAAGCCCATGCCCATGCCCATGCCCATGTCCAGGTCCAGGTCCAGGTCCAGCTCCAGCTCCTGCACCACGTCTCGTCCTGTCGACAGAGAGCAACGCGTGACAGCTCAAAATGCAATTTGCAGTGCTTCTGCCGTGTAAAGTTGATGAGGATTATTTAAATTTATAAGCGAGTCGAAAATATTCATGAAAAACCAGCTCGAGCTTTGCCCTCGTGTCGAGTTCTCCAAAAAGAGAAGCGAAAATTGATTCAAATCAAATTAACAATTCCATTTTCGACTCCATTTCGCTCCAAGAAGTTATGAATTTGACTTTCAGGCCTGGTTTTATTATTGCCATATACTGGTCAAAGACTTTAAAAGGTTTTTAAGAACTCAAGCTTAAAGAAATTAAAATAGAATTCCCATTCGGACGTGCAGATCTTGTCGAGAGTTTGCTTCTATAGCATTCATACATTTTGGCTTCAGTTCCTATAAAAGTTCTTTTTGGTTAATATTGCCAGAAATAAAGTGAATCATGTTAAGTAAAGGGAATAATGTTAACTCTGCTAAGAAATAAAGGGAATAATGTCAACTTTCTTTTAATAAACTGAAAGAACAATCTTTGTTTTACTAAGAAATACATTAAAAATATTCTTTTCTAAGAAGTAGAGGGAATAATTTTTATTTATTTAAACAAATAAAGAGAATAAAAGGAAACAGATTCTCTTTGTCTATATTCTCTATATTCTCTTCGTGTTCGATTCTTAACAGCGAGCAGAAATTACGTCGTTTACTTGATTTTTCCAGCATAATTCGAAGACTTTAAGAGTTAAATACGTAAAATTTGATATATTGCTTCTTTAGATGTATATACAGATTATAAATATTTCATTTCTCAGATACCCTATACTTTTCTTAGCACAAATGAAGTTGCTAAGCTACAAACCGAAGCGGAGCTCCAATAGATTCAATGAGCATCTACAGAGAGTGAGAGCAGCAAACTTTATAGTTTGTGACTTATTGATAACTTATGAACTTTGATGTTCTTTTTAAGCAGCTTTCTGTCTTATCAAATTCGGTGGGGGGCGTGGCAAAGGATGGCAGTGAAACGGGGGCGTTTCTTTAAGCCCTTTGCCATTCGTGAAGTATTATAAAAAATGTTCGCTTAAGTTTTTATACATTTTTTTGTGTGTGTTTTTTTTGCTGCTGCATTTTCTTGGTCCACAGACGCCCACACGCTGTGTGCTTTTGGCAAATTGTGTATCTTCTTCTTCTTCTCCTTGGTCTTCTTCTTCTTCATCATCCTTTTGTATGTATGTTTTGTCTTTGTGGATTTTCTGTCGGTTGTGTTTGCTTTTGCCATTTTGTGTTTCCGCCATTTTCGCTGCTCATTTGCTAGCTGTTTATTTGCATAGCCGCGTGCTTTGACTCGGCTACGGCTACGGCTACGGCTTAGCTGCAGCTCAGCTCACCTGAGCTCACCTGCCTGCCTGCCTACCTGGCTACCTGGCTACCTGGCTACCTGGCTTACCAGCTGTGTTTTTTATTTGATTAGCATTTGTTTATAAATGATTAACAAAGAGGTTAATGTGGCCCCAGCAGCGAGCGGGAGCTAAACAGCAAAGTGGGAGTTGCTCTGCTCATGCCAACGATCTGGCAACGCTGGCAACAGCGGCACAGAAGTAGCTCAACCAGAAAACGTTAAAGGCAGAGCCAGTGCCACAGCCAGAGCCAGAGCCAGAGCCAGAGCTAGAGTGAGCAAAGAAATGGAAATTTAGTTCATTAGGCACAGCTATGGGGCAATTTCTTAATATGTGTGTGTGTGTGCGAGTGTGTGTGAGTGTGAGTGTATGCCAAGCTCTGGCAACATTTGGAGTGCAGCAATGGCAACGCTGGCGACCTTCACACACACACAGACAGACAAAGATATGAATGCGACTTCTTCTTGAATTTTTATGCTCGTTCACCAAATGAAAGACGAGTATATTGGCTTTTATGCAATGTATTGAAGTTAGAGACTTGAAATCAGAAATATAATAGAATAATAGAAAATTAGATACGCCCACTAGAGGCGTGGCAAAGTGGGCATCTACTATATCGGCTCTATGGGAAATGCTATGATTTAAGTTGTTAGAGACTTGAAGTTGGGATGAATTGGGTATATGCTCGCATAGACAAGCTAAGATACAAAATATATAATAAAAATATCTGCGCCCATTGGGGGCGTGGTTAAAATCGGTTTAGGATGTCTTCTCTTTGACAGTTTTGGAGTCATAAATTCAAAATTTAGCTACAAAGTTACTCTATAAATTTAACAAAAATGTGGGCGTGGAAAACCTGGTGAAACTATATCTGTCTAAGTTTTGGACCTACGACTCCCTCTGGAGGGATTACCAAAACTGGTTTTGTGCCATGAACGAGTATTGTGCAGTCGGTGAAGTTCGCTTGCAACAAGCTTACTTGCTTTTTTCTTGGTGCCTCGCGCTTTTTATGTTGCTTCGCACTCACATTATATATATATATATATACACATATATACATAAAAAGCATGTATATATACGTGTGTGTGCGTGTGTGTGTGTGTGTGTGTGTGTGTGTACATTCAAACATTGCTTGGATTCACCAAATTAAGGCCAACAGCAGCAACAACTTGGGCAACAATTGCGCAGAGTGAAAAGTTCAGGGAACTCTCTTTGGCTTCAGCACACACACACACACACACACACACACACACACACACACACACACACACACACACACACACACACACACACACAGCACACACGCACACACAGAGAGTCATCTTCCTGCTATACATATGCCCTGTCTCCGTAGCTGAATCTAATTAGGTAAATCTCAGTTTTACGTTTCCTCCCACTCAAGCAGTTTGTTAAGCCTGAACAGCATTTGCTTAACTTTCAGTTTAAAGCTCAAACATGAACTGTAAATTTTTTTAAATACTTTTCATTCATTTTAGTTTATGTTTTTCTCTCTCTCTCTCTGTCTCTTTACAGTTTCGCAACAACCAAAAAAAACAACGGAAGGAATTTTGCTGTAAGTAGAAAAAAAATCAATTTCTTGTGGCGCAACAAATTGACAAGCACTTTAACGTCTGCCTGTCAACATTTTTGACAGCAACTTTAGCAACTGCTGCTGACAGCGTTGCCACCTGACAAACGCTGGGAAATCGAGTTTGTGGAGCGAAGTTGATGATGTGAATGATTGAGAAAGTTGTTGAGAGATAGCAAGAGAGAGAGAGAGAGAGAGCGAGAGCAGAGTTAATCAAGTAACCTCCATGTTATACTCTATCAATATAGACTCCATATAATCTCTGCTTTATACTTTACAGGGCATTTGCCAGTCATATACTGTTCTTTGATACATTCCTGTATCTAAGCAATTTGAAATATGATTTGAAGCTTAAATTTCAGTTTTCTTTACAATTTGCCTTTGACTTTGTTGTGTTTTTGCTGGCTGTGTGCGTGTGTATGGGTGTGTGTGCGTGTCTGTGTGTGTGGGTGTGTGTGGTGCGTGTGTATATTAACGCATGAAAAGTTAATTTTCTTTGGCATAATTTTAGATGCAGCATTTTACAAAGGAAACGTTTTTTGCTCTCTGCTTTTTTTTGGTTTCGGTTTCTTGATTTCCCCTTATGCTTTGAGCAAAAGCGGGTATATTGGTAGTGCATATAGATATCTTATGTATTGTGGTTGTGCTGCTGAACTACTCAAAAGCTGAACAACTCTATATTAGTTAGCAATGGAAGCGAAGAGGAAATGTAAGAAATTTCATCTAAAACTTAATTGAAGCAAACAGGAAGAAGAAGAAGTGTGCATTTGTCTTTACAATATACAGATATATAGCATAGAGCTTCTTGGGATATGGCAACAAAACTATGCTAAAAAACTGCTAGATGATTATTATAGGGTATCTATATATTCGGCACTCTAAGCAAACAAAATTGTAGAAATTTTTTGTCTCACTTTAAATTAAAAAAAAAATTAAATAAAATTTGAGTCTATTGCAGTCTTATCAATATTGTCAGACTATCTTTATCTAATTAAGCTTTTTACAGGGTATCTGCATTTCGTAACTTCAAGCAAAAGTAATTTTGGGACAATTTACTATTATTTGAAATAAATTTAATGCAAATTTAATAAGTAGGTTTTTTACAGGGTATCTGCACTTTGACACTTCAAGCTAAAGAAAATTGTTTTTTGTTTCGCTTTTTTTGCCTCGTTTTTTTGGTGTTTTTATTATTATTTTATTACAGTTGGCTCGTTGGCTTATGTATATTTTATATTTTATGTTGATTCGCTTTGAACAAGACTTCACGCACACCCACACACACACACACACACACTTACACACACACATACATACACAGGCACTAAACGGCTCGCCTGTGTGTGTGTAAAGTTGGCATAGTTTTTGAGGTTTTTTGCTTGAATGTATGCAGCACACTTGTGGCTCATGTTGTATTAATATAATCACTTTGGGGATTTTGTGGCTAAAACAACAGCAACAGCAACAACAACAAAAGCAACAACAACAAAAGAAGCAACAGCAACAACAACAACAATAATTGTCTCTCGCTGCTACACCACTCACATGTTAAACAGATATTAAACTATAACTATGCAGGGTTAGTTTCAGTTAGTTTCGAGTGGAAGATTTTTACTAGTTTCCTCTCTCGCTTCCCCTTTCTTCCTCACTTTCCCTCTCGTTCTTCTGCTTGGCTCTCATCCTCTGTTCCTGTTGGCTCTTGTACAGCTTTTGCTAGCCGCTCCTTGATTATGACAGTTACATGTCGTATTTTGAATATTTCATGTTGTTGCTATCCCCGCTCGCTCTCTTTCTCTCCCAGTCTCTCTCCCTCTCTCTCTCTGTTGCTTTCCTTGTGTGTGACACTTTGTCTTTATGTGTTTTTTGTGCCCAATACCCTAAAAGCCTCAACAGTTGTGCCCAAAAATGTGCGGCATGCAATCGCATTTGCTTCTGCACACACACACACACACACACACACACACACACACACACACACACACACACATGCACACTTACATGTTGACACACCCACACACACATGCATACACACATCAAATAAAATAATGTTAATTCACAAGTACAGAAAATCTTATAATCTTATGGGCTTGTCTTAAAGTTCAACTTGAATATGAGCAGAGCAGAGCAGAGCAGAGCATAGGTAGACTTGACAGACATCACATCAACTACAGTGAAAGCTCTGTTAACGGACAACTTACTTAGGCTGACAACTGCTTTGGCATTTGACATTTATTTCTATTTTTGTTTGTTCTTAATAGAAATTCGAATATTTACATCTTATTATTATTCATTATTATTGACATTATATACATCATAGTTATCCATTAGTAGTATTTATATTATCGTTGTTATCATGATTGCTAAATGTCATTAACGTTATTATTATTATTGTTACCTGCATCATTATCCATACTAATCATTAGTAATCATTATTGTGATCATGATTACTATTATTCATTACTATTATTAACTTTATTCACTCATTATTACTATCATAATTGTCATCATGATTATGATTATTAATTCATTATTATTGTCATAATTGTCATCATGATTAGTATTATTCATTAGTTATTATTATCATAATTGTCATCATTATAATAATGAATAACACATTATTGTCATTAGTCATTAGGATTAGTATTATTCATTATTATCATTAGTATTCTTCATTATGATTAGTATTATTCATTAGTATCATTCATTACCATTGTCATTATTATCACTATTGTTATTTTTTATATTATCATTATCATTAATTGTTATCATGATTACCATTAGTCATTGTCATCATTACTATTATTGTCATCAGTTTTCGAATTAGTATATTTTTTATTATTCATTCATTCATAATCTTTATTTGCTTCATAATTATAAATTATTTCCATTATTATTTATTAGTATTATTATTATTCATTATCATTGTCACTATTCATTATCATTGTCATTATCATTATGATATTTATTACTAGCATCTTCATCATTAGCATATTTATTATCATTAGTATTATCATTGTCATCATCAACATTAATATATGTAATATTATTATGAGTCGTATCATATATATTTTATTATTATTATTATTACCAACATTATTATTATTATCATCATCATCATTGTTCAGCGTTGCTTTGGTTACTTTCTCAACTTGGCTACGCAGCGCCTTTCTTTGCCGAAGTTGACATAAATCAATTGAAAACCATTTGACTTCACTGCCTTCGTTTCGTTTTTCTTCTTTTCGGGTAAAACCACCTTTGTAACAAATGTTAAACCACTTTGTTGCGAGATGCGGCACATGTGATACATCTGTGTGTGCGTGTGTGTGCGTGGTATTTGGTTTCTTCTTATCTATAAGGCACTTGTCACATGCTAAGCAAAGAGCTGCAGAGGGCTTTTGGTTGACTAGCTCTATTAAAGCCTCTATCATATGTGGTGCATATGTGTAGACCCACTAACTGGAATGCTAACCCACCCTTTATGCCTTATCTATAGCCAGGCATCCATTCAGTCATTGCTCAACTGATGTTGTTGTTGCCATCATTTCGTCATGTTAATTTGGCGAGGCTTATGGCTTTTGAGATGGCAAACGGCAGCAAGGCCTCTCTCAAAGAGAGACAGAGAGAGGGAGAGTGACTGCGCTTCTCTTTTGCTTTACCTCTGCTGCGTGGCCGTCATCAAAAAAAAAAAGAGGAAGAAAAAAGCGTAGCATACATTTGTGCGTCGCTTATATAACGCAGCGCTGCCTTGACATTCATACTGTGTCTGTCTGTCTGTCTGTACGTGTGTGTGTGTCTGTCTGTCTGTATGTGTGTGTGTGTTGTGTAAGCATCGTTACGTGCACACACATAAAACGCGCCTCCTAATGTTAGCATCATTAGCCAGCAGCACCAGGACCTTCTTCTTCTTCTGCTCATGCTTGTTCCACCTGCTGCCAGCCAGCCAGCCAGCCAGCCTCAACAAGAACAACTGCGTCACACGCTCGCCTGCTTATCTTTAACGTTACACACACACACTCACGCACACTCATACACCTGGCAGTCGTGTGAGTGTTTCTTGGTCTTTGGTTATTTTCCGCTTGGCACCTTTTTTTTTTGTTTTTTTTGACCAACCCATGGCACAGTCCTTGACAGATCCCCACAAGAATCTGGACGATCTCTGTGTGTGCCTTTTGAGTTGGCTCTTTAATGCTGATGACATCGCACATTGCACTCGGCCTAATCTAGTGCAGGCTGCTGCTGCTGCTGCTGCTGCTACTGCTGCTGCTGATGACAAAACGAGGATAATGGCCAAGATAGACAATCAGACAGACAGAGAGCGGCAGTGAGGCAGTGAAGTAGCTGGCAATAGCAGCATTTTGTTGACTAATGATTTACAAAATACATGTCTCCAGCTGTGCGTTGCCATTGCCGTCACACACACTTTGAGGGCGAGAGAGAGAGAGAGTGAAAGGCGCCTTCTGTTGTTGGCAATACCCTGTAATATAGAATATACGACAGTTGTGCAGACAACAGGTTCAGTTTGCATTGATACAGAGCTGCAAAAAGTATATTTCAGTTAAGGTGAGGGTATCTTTAAGTCAGTCAGTCCCATTTCAAAAAGGTTTTCATATAATTTGATTTATGAATTGTTTTCCAGATCTCATAGAATCGATCTATTGTGAATGATTATATTTGTACATTTACAGCTATATACCATATAAGACTAGGCACACCTCTGTATAGACTCTACTCAAGCGCAAGTTCTATTGCAGCTAGAGCTATATCATACTAGGCATAGTTCTATATAGGATCAATCAACTCAAGTTCTATAGCAGCTGGACTATGTAATGTTCTATATAAACTCAACTGACTCATGTTCTCTAGCAAGTAGCCTTATATAAGATTAGGCACAGTTCTGTATAGACTCTACTAGCTCAAGTTCTATAGCAGCTAGGCCTACATCAGACTAGGCATAGTTCTCTATAACCTCAACGAACTCAGATTCTACAGCAGCTAGAGCTACGAAATTTGGTACACAGCTTTCTTAATATACTACATAGCTAAGTATAACTTCAAGTTGGACTTGTGTAGTCTATAAATCGTGGTCATATATGTATATACATACCTATATAGATTGTATATGATAAAAGATTCTAAGTAGCTGATTCTAAACTCGAAATTTCTGAATTATATTTTGTAAAATGTTATAAAATATATACATATATATCAAAGCTCATTCATAGCTCCAAGTTTGCCCTAGCATGAACATGTTTTCGCCTATAGCTTTGAAACAAAAGGGCAAAGTCTAGTCGAGCTATTTGGGCATTTTTGGCCAATCTTTTTTTTTTGTTTTGTCTGTTTTGGCCACTTGCTACACTTTTGGGCCCACTTGGCCGTTGGACTTTATCTCGATATGAGGCCAATTATTTGGCAAAGCACCGGCGTCTAATCGACCCGATCAATGTCCTGGCAGCCACTTCAATTAGCTGCCCGCTTCTGTATCCGCTACACAAGTGCAATCAAATCATATCGCATTGATGCGAGACTTTTTCGCACACAGCGTTCGAAATGGAAAAAGAAAGAGATAGATAGAGAGAGAGAGAGAAAGAGAGAGATGGGGATGTAGATGTGTGTGTGTGTGTGTGTGTGTGTGTGTGCTTGTGCCCAGCCAAGTCTATCGCATTATTTACACAATTCGCCTCAAGTTGAATGTCGAGACGGAAAGTGGGGCTCGACAAGCCAACAACAGGCAACAATTGTGAGCAGCAAAAGGGGTTGGCATAAATATGCGTGTGCCATTTATAAATGGATACGTTATACATTCTGAATGTAACAGAATGAGAAGCAGCAGGCAGACAGCAGGCAGCAGGCAGGCAGGCAACAAGGCAACAGGATGTAGAAACACTGAAGAGGCCACAAGGCTCCAAATTGAGCGCAATTAATTATTTGTCATTGGTTGACGCCGTGTGTGTGTGTGTGTGTGTGTGTGTTTGTCTCTGTGTGTGTAAATGTTTTCCCTGCCTCAGCCCTTGGTATGCCATTTTCGGGTCGTCTACGAAACTTATTATCACATCAACTTGAACGATTTAAGCCAAGTGCCTCGACAATTAACTGTCGACATTTTTATTATGACTGAAAAGTCTCCAAGTTTCGAAAAGTCTTTTTGTATCGATTTCATAATGTGTTAATGCTGATAATTAAAGAATTTTAATGCGCTGTTAAATTCAAAACTTATTAGGCATAACAACTTCCCTGTTCCATTTCCATTTCGTTGCAGCTCTTTAACGAACATTTGTAGTCGTATAGCAAATCAATATATTTTTCATCAGTTTTGTCGAAGAAGCACTTAGAGTTCTTTTTCATTTCGTTCCCATAATTGAAATAAGATATAGCGACTGGCTGCCGTTCCATTTCCATTTCGGTGCAACTCTTTAACTCAAATTTGTAGTTATATATCGACTCAATATATTTTTTATCAGTCCTAAACTAAGTCTTGTATCAGTTATGTCAAAAAGGCACTTCATAGAGATCCATTTCCATTTTCCGTTCCAATTCCATTTCGTTTCAGTTATATAATTTAAATATCTAGCTATATTAACTCTATATACTTTTTATGAATCCAGCTAAATCATTAATTTTACTTTGCCAAAAAATAACAAATGTTTCTAGTGTTCCATTCCATTTCATTTCCCTAATTGAAATGACAAATTTTCACTTAAATATTGCAAAATTAAACTTAAGTATGCATGAGCACCTCTGCTTTTGATGCGTGTTCCGCTTCCATTTCGTATCCAAGCTAAGGAAAATGTTTGATTGCTTATCATCTTGAAGAATCTGTCATTAAGCATAGAAAGCCATTAGCTGTCATTTGTCGTTTGTAATTCCATTCCGTTCCATTCCATGCTTAATACCTGCCCGAATCATTTAGCACGCATTAATCACATTTCAGCTGTCAAAATGGAAAAGTGAGTGCACCATTTAATCTCATTAATTCCATTCACTTGTTCCATTGTCAACGTTCCCCAGGAAGTTCATTGTCCTAAATTTTGATTCACTTCAATCGACTGAACCACAACAACAACAACAACAAGAAATCTGACTATTTATGGCTGCCTCATTTGCTGGCAGCTCTTGAAATTGTTTCCGGGCCGTTCATTAACTTTTAGCACGTCCAAATTTGATTCTATTTACTTTAAAAGAAGCAAAAACAAAAACAATAACAAAAATTGTTGCTTTTTCTTTACTCGTTTGTTGTTTATACCAAAAGTCCATACGCAAATAGCAGAAAGCAAAGAGAAACAAAGAAAATTTAATATTGAAAATGAGAAAGAAAAATATAACTGAAACGACAAGGAAAACGATTTACAATCCCCTTTTAACTTGTTTTCTTTTTCATTTCGTTTCATTTTTGTCACGTTTATTTCTTTTTCACTTTCAACGGACCTATTTCGATTCCAATTCCAATTCCCAATTCCGAAAGAAAAAAAAACAATTTACAAACATAATCATTTCACTTGTTTTTTTTTTCTTCTCTCACTCGGTTTATTGCGTTTCATTTCATTTTGTTTCATACAACACTTTTTCTTCACCCGCACCTTGTTGAATTCCAATTCCCATTGGCAAGGCAACAATCTGCACCTCCTCCTCCTCGGCCACACCCTCAGCACCTGCTGAAATGTGTTTTGATACGCAATTAAACTCACGCAATTTTCACAGCGTGGTCAGTTCACAGACACCAGACCCTGAACTTTAGCCAGGTCCAAATCCAAAACAAGTTAAACCATACGAATTGGTAGTGCCCGACTAGCAGATACTCTGACCTGAGTTGTTCTTGAACATTTTAAGGGGAATGGAGGGAGATGAAATGAGGTTTTTGAATGGACTTCACTTGAAACTGTTCGTAATGTATGCGAGTTATGCGATATAAATATAAAAAAAAGTATTTGAAGATGTCAAACAAAACCAATTTCTAATACTTACCAAAGGACGGACGGAGGGATCAACGGACAGCTTTACCGACGGAAGAACAAACGAACGGACGGACAAAAATACATATATAGAGAGAAGGACAAACATACCTAATTCATCTCTTGCTTCTGATCCAGAATATCTCCTCCTACCTTTAACATACACATTAACAAAACCATTATACCCTCTTTTCCTCCTTCTCAATGGGTTGAGGGTATACCGAAATGGGAAGCTTTTCAGTTCCTGGTTACCTTTTAAGCCAAGCCAAGGTTCAGCCGTCAGAAATTTGATGCGCTTAACCTTTTAATGCCGCACAAAGTGCCCAGGAAAACGAAGTGGAAAACGTAACCCAAATCTTATGTATTACATAATATATATATAATATATTATATATATTTATATATATATATAGATACTTTGAGCAATTACTTAAGCTAGAAAACCCCAATGAACAATCGAGCAGCACTTTACGAGATTTTTGATTCAGATTTACAATTCAATAATTAAAATAGAAATAGATAATAAATCAGCTGAGAGTTATACAAAAGAATTATAGCTGAATGTTTGAGTATATATGTATATTGTGAACTATGTGAACTATAACTGTAAATTGTTGCATGTCACACAGTTTATTACGAAAATCTCAAGCTAAATTGTTCGATGACTTATCTACAATACATAAAATTTGCCAGCTGTAATTAGAAATGAATAAGCACCTGCCTCGAAGTAGTCAAAGTTCTTAGATAATCTAGTATACATATACATATACATATATATAGGCATATGTATATATATATATATTGATCTGTTTTGGTTGGGCAACGTACGACGAGTTTTGTTGTGGCCAAAAAATTGGAATATACATATATATAGAATAATGTCATGTCATGTAATTGCTATTAGCTCTGAGGGGGGAATAGCAAAAAAGTGTTTGACTGGTCAAAAGATTGTTGCTTAGGTGGAAAAACCAAACTTATATAATTATATAGATAGACATAGTTAGATATGCGATATGCGATAACTACAAACAAGTAAACTAAACCCTAATTCTATACAATCTTAGCTCTGGCTGTATAATCAATGTCATATTGCCAGATTCACACTTTGAAGCGGGATTTTAGCCGGCTGTGCCTGACTGGGAAATATCTGAAGTGCCAGAATAGGCAGCTCTCTTAATTATACTGATGTGCTTGATGTATAAATATGTAACTATATATCTTAAATAACTGAAGATAGAATTCGTTTGTATGAATATATCGACGGACAGACGGACGGACATAGGCAGAGACAGACGGACAGAAAGATAGATAGATAGGCAAGGCGAGATCGACTTGCCAGATCAACCTAATCAAGAATATATATATACTTTATGACCAACCTAGCCTTTCATCTAGCTGTTACATAAACATCAGACTAAGTTTATACATTTACGAGAGAAACAAGTAGGAATGTTGCACTCAGGCGCCACTAAGTGGGCGTATCGGAAAAATCATATTATAATGTTTGTGTATAAGGATAGAGGGACGGAAGGACGGACAGCAAGAACCGCCGTTACACAAAACCAATATACTCTTTTTACCTAGTGAACGAGTATAAAAGTTCTATGAAAACTCCGCTTCAATACTTGTTGAAAAAATACTTTGATATCGCCAAATTCTCGCTTTGGGCCCTAGAAAAAAAAACGATGTTATATCTTTAACTATATGTTACATATGTTGGGTATATCTAAAGTGCTGGCCTTCACTCTATTTCTGGTCACATTCATTCACAAGTATAAATAACATCGATATTATTGATTAGTGCCAAGTGGCTATCTACTTTACTATCAATACTATCTATTAATCCAATAACTAAGCTACTGAAACACACGCTTATGCCCTAAAAGTATGCAATCTATTAAATATCTATATATGTATATCTATGTGGGAAGGGGGCAACGTTAATAACTATAATGCTAAGTTTAGTATAGTATTAGTATGAGCTATATTTACAGCTAATATTTAGATAACATACAAAAGCTTATCGGTAGCTCAACTCTGGACAGCTGCTAGTAAGATTCGAATTAGGGTTTTACTTCACCTTGCGGCAATAACTAACTAGCTAACTAGCTAGACTATATAATTAGATTGTTCTATGCCTATGTGGGCCTATGTCCGGTAAGAGTACATTGGAAGTAGAAAAACCAAGTATGAATGTTACACGGACTGCACAATACTCGTTCCTGGTTCAAAAACAGTTAAATCTTGTTTGTAAATCTCAAGAGGGACGTCTTCAGTTCAAATTTTAGGGTTGTCGCTCTTTTGCTGTAGAAAATATAGCCTCTTTCGGTTTGCCACGCCTCCAATGGGGGTATTTGCTTGTTAACACGAGTCTATATTCAAAATTTCAAGAGTCTAGCAACGTTAATAATACGTCTCTCCTATACCAGATATAGTGCTCTCCGAATTGGAAAAACCTTCTAACTTACAAGGCGTGATGATACCAGTGAGTTCATACGGACAGACGGACGGACGAATAGACAAACGGACGGATGGACGGACAGACAGACTGATGGTCGGACGGACAGAAAGACGGACAAACGTACAGACAAAAAGACGTACATTGCACAAAACTAATATGCTCTCTATTCGTTTCGCGAGTATACAAATAAGGCCCCCCCGCCGGCCTTCACTAATTAACGCACATTAATATATCAACATGAAACGACCTCGAGGCATTTGTTTGACTTTGCTCCCAACGCTCACCCCCCTCCACTCCTCCTCTCGGTTGGCCCCATCCTCACAGAGCAGTCGAGCGCCTAAAATGCTGTTAGATAAATATTTGCCATAAAAATGATTTTGGTTTTTCCAATTTCTTTGTGATTTTCATAGCTGTTGCTGTTATTGTTGTTGTTGCTTGAAATATTCATGAACCTGAAATGCGCATTCTTCTCGTTCGCCTTTATTGTTTATAAACAAATAATGGACAGCTAATAAATAAATCAAATTAATTTTGTGGCCCACCATCATCATTAAGGCAGGGAAAAGAAAATAAAAACAAGTGCTGTGGCTAGTGTACAGGTATTTTGCCATTTTGCCATTTTGTTTCCACCTCAGTTCGATCAGAAGGCATGCCAAAAACTTAATGGTCAAGATCAAAAAGCTCATTGCATGCCAGTGCCTGCATGCATGCATGCACTGGCGCTACCTGGCGTCAGCTAGCTGCAACTAAACACTAGTAACTAGCAAGAGAGAGAGAGAGAGAGAGCGAGTCTCTGTATTGCGCTTGATCGTATGTAATATGAAATTTGTTTAAATAATTGGCTTTCCTTATTTATTCGGTTATGGTAAACAACATTCTCGATATTATTGATTAACATATTGTTGTTTCCTCCCGCGTCTCAGCAAGAGCAGAGAGAAAAAAAAAACACATTTTGTTTGTATTCGCTGTATATTGTTAATTGTTTAGAAATTGGAGCCTCCCCAAATAGGAAAATGTTTTCGATTCAGAAATTATATTTTCTTCCATTTAATTGGCTTATATTGTTGGCATTAATGCTGCCATAGCAAGTCTATAGTAAGTCTTCCCTAGAATACTTGAGTTCGTTTATACTCGTTCGCCATGTGATTAGAGAGTATATTGGTTTTGTTGAAATGTCTGTCCGGAAGCTATAGATACTCGAAATTAGGAATATATGCTCGTTGGTACCATCTCGTCTTATAAAGTATTCAGATTTTTATACTATATCTATCTATATATGCAACTGTGTTCATAAAAATAGTAGTGCGGCTGACTTTGCAGCATCATGTCCTGCTCGTGTCGTGTGCTTTAATGCTTTATCTAGTATTCCTTAGATCGTTCTCATACCTGACGATTGTAATGATCGTGTTCGTGTTCGTGTCAATTTGTTAGTTACTTAACGTGTTTCTTTACGAAGCGTTGGTCAAAACGACTCACGCAACTTGAATTCAATGTCCTCGTGTCACGTCTGAGTGTCGTGCTTAGCATACTCTATCAGCTGACTGTATAGAGCGTATTCAAGTTTTTCTTTAGTGTGAATAGTGTTTTGGTTTCTGTTGGCAAACACGACTTCAACACGAAGTGTTCGTGTTCGTGTCAACTCTTAATGAGTATTGGACTTGGTTTGTCATTTCAACAGGAAGCTCTACTAGGGCGCATCTCAACACTTGGATTGTTCGTGTTCTCTCTCTCTCTCGCTCCTTTTGTCGCTCTCTCTCTACCAGATGTTGATCGTGTTTTGTTGCTCTTTTGGCTCAACACGAGTTGCTCACGCACTGCTGATCGTGTCATGACACGCGCTCAGCGCTGCGTGTAACATTGTCTGGCATGTAAATAAATCACAATTCAAATGGCAGCTGTACAATATACACACACATACACACACACACATAGACAACACACAACAATTTCGACCAAATTGTTGTATGCAAAAATAAATCATTATCTAATTGCCAACTAACTAAGTAAGAACAACAACAACAACAACAACATGAATATGTTTGCACGTGTAACGGCAAAATTTGTGTTTACGATTGCGCTCGAATGGCAACATCCATCCACCCATCCACCCAGCCACCCATTTGGCCATTTAGCCGCCCAGCGCTGCGTGGGTTTTTCGGCCGCCTGGAATGCCATTCAAAAGACAGCTGCTATAAATAGCGAACCGCGCAAATAACTCAACACAAGCAATTGCAACTGAATTCTCAGAACAATTCAAGTGACTTGCAAACACTCGACAAAAACACTTGCCTCTGTCTCTTCCTCGCCCTCTATCTCTCTATCTCTCTCTCTGTGTGTGTGCGGCACACTCATAAGTCTTATATACGCATAATTATAAAGGTTTCTAAATTTAACACGCAAAACGCTTTGAAGCCAATTTACATGGAATTTCACTTTAGTTTGGGATTTAATTATGTTTTGATTAAACTAAGTGAAAACTGTCTTTCTCTGTCTCTCTATCTACTTTACGCTCGTGTTTCTGTGGTGTATCTTTGCTGCCTGTGACGCTCTATTGACTGGGCTTTCGTGAATTTATCTATTGTTTGCTATACCTGTCTCGCTCTTCCTTTGTCTACCTCTCTTTCTGCCTCTCTCTGTCTCTATATTTGGCTCTCATTCTCTCAATCTCTCTTTGTCTCTCACTCTCACTCTGTCTTTCTCTGTCTCTCTCCTTCTCTCCCAATCTTTCGCTCGACCCTATATATGTAAAGCATCTACTCTCTCTCTTCATCTTTCTCCTTTATATGCCACGGCTTAAAACGATAACTTTTGTATATTTTACCTTTTTCCAGATTTCTCACTTATGTTTTATTTTTATGTCATGTGTATATACATATTAATATATATATAATTTATAATATATTTGACTGCTTGATCCACAAATTGATGCTCATCTGCATAAGGTTTCTCTTGGGTTTCTTGAGCTTAAATTGGATGAGCATATTATGATTGATATCAAAAGAATCGATAACGAGCAAACTGGAATCTTAAAGCTTTGCATAGATGAGTCCGATCTTAGCTGCATGAACTTAAAGCTCAAGGAGTACGTAGTCTAACTCTCGCTTATGCGTTTTGTGAAGATTGTTTAGTAAAGTTTTAAGTTTAGCTTGGTCTTCATGTTGAAGCTTTCAAGTAGAGTTAAGCGATGAAGATTTTAAGACGTCTTCGCATCTTCATCTGTCTTCAATTGTTGCTGGTTTTTTAACTGCTCATTTCGAAAGCTTTCGTCGACGCTCTGACGAATCTCGCCTAAGATCTCGCGTATGAGCTTTATGTCCTTGCTGATCTTGCGATTGCTGGCATGGAACTGTTCGAGCATACCCTGGCACTCAGCCAATTCCCAATTAAGCGTATTGAATTGTCTGTCCCGCAGCTGCTTGTTGATACCTTCAAGTAGCTGCTCCAATTGGGCAGCAGTTAGATACTCCTTGGGTGGTTCGGTGTTTTCGGTCTGTTTCCAAACCCTATTCAGTTCCTGATCCTGCAGCATGCGATGCACGGCATCGCTGATCATTGTAGTTAGTGAGATTCTGGACATAGCTACCAGTGTTAAAGGATTAAAAAAATAAACAAAAAATTTTGAAAATTTACACGACGTTTTATTGCCCAACTCTGTGAGAAGTTACAAATAGACTGAGGAGATATTGTGTTTCAAACATACAAGTCCAGAAAGGAGCTGACAGAATTCTCAGAGCTGACTTGATTTTGAATTCAGTGTATATGGGAACTGCGCTGAAAGTTCTTTGAACGTGCAATAGTGGCTTACGAGATCGTTGCGACAGACCGATATTCAGACGGAGGGACGGACCGATGAATAGATGGACAGATAAGTGGACGGGCAGACAGACGGATGGATGGACAGACAAGTGGATGGACAGACCTACAGACAGACAAACAGACGGACGGACGGACAGACAGGCTGGCGAGAGGACGGATGGGAAAAGATACATTAAGTTAAACTTCAAATATGCACGATTTACTCTAATATATATATCTGCAATATATCTAAGATTATATCTTATATTTTCTGTAACAGATAGAGAATAGATTCAGCTGCTATATTTATAAGTTACGGCATATTCTGTATGCTGCAATCAGATATAAGGAAATGTATTTTGGTTACACAGCTAGCGAACTCTTTTATTCGTTTCCTGGGGCTGCTGCTGCTGGTACTCCTGCTGCTACTAATCAGGGCTTCTGGTTGCGTCCTGTTTTCTGACCTTGCCTGGCAGCTTTGCTAATTGCACAGTTGGTCGACTTTGAGGAGTCCGGCAATGATTATTTGATTAAATGACAGCAGCCAAGCTGATTACGCGCACGTAATGCAATCGCCACAGTGGTACACACGCACACCTACACACACACGCGCACGCATACAGAGAGAATCTCATGGCCATGTGTCCATTTCTCCAATTGCATTCGCGCTGGCGTCAGAGCCACCCACTGGCTCTGTCTCTGCCTCAACCTCAGCCTCAGCCTCACCCTCAAACTCTGTGTGTCGTCGTTGGTTCAGGTGAAGGTTATAACTAGATCCTGTTCCTCAATCAACCCCGCGACCCCTACAACCCCACCCACCCCCCGTAGCCATGTTTAATTAATGCAATTCGTAATTCTATTGCACTTTATATTGAGCTAATTTATGGCAGTCGTGTTTCAGTCGCCTGGCATTGTCACAAGCCAATTCCCCGGCGGGGGGGCCAACAGCAGCAGCTATTTACCAGGATTAGCAACCTGATTGTCGCTAATAGATAGCCAAAAGGGGGTATTAAGAGAGATAGAGATAGAGAGAGAGAGATGCAAAGCAAATGCATTTTTGATTAGCTCATCCAAGCGACGTGTGCATGCGAGCAAAATGGAATTGAGTTCGATTAGTTTTGGTATTGGGTTTTTTTGTTTTCTGTTGTTCGAGCCAAACAATCCATATAATTGACACAGGTGTCAGATATTATGTATCTAACGTAACTGATAACACAAAAAAGGTGTCGAACATCTGTTTTGGAGCAGAGCCAAACAAAAAGGGTTGAAAGCGAACGTTTTACTAAGGGGTAATACAGCAGCGCTGCCTGTGTACCAATTACGAATGTGACACAAAGAGGAAGTGACGCAATCAAATGCTTACGCGCAAGAAGAAGTAGAAGAAACAAACTGGTATAGAAAAAAATATACCGAATGAATGTTTAAAGAAGGCAAAAAAACACTTGAGCAGCCTGTATATTGATTACGAATGTGATACACAGCGGAATGGAGAAGGAAATGTTCTCTCGTGAGAGCAATCCAAACACGAGTAAAAAGTAAGCAACTAATCCGAATGAATAAGCGCGAGACAGAGATAAATGGAATAAGGAGAATAGAGGGAGAGAGGATGAAGAGAGAGAGAAATAAAAGAGATAAGGGAAAGAAAGGTGAGATAGAGAAAGATAGAGAGGCAGGAAGAGAGAGGGAATGCCAACTAAATTTAACTCAAGAGCAACCTGTTACAGACCTAATTTACCATACAACAAACAGCGAACAAAAACCGCGTGAGGCAGAGATAGCGAGGGCGAGACCCTGATTATGTCCTCCTTTATAATTAAGCCAACCAGGTAATTGTCAGACACAGCAGCAGCAGCAGCAGCCAACCCAAATGAAAATGAGCAGAAACACAACAAAAAGTTAATTTCAATTTATATTTAATTTTATGAAAGTTTTGGTTTTAATGTTGTTTTCTTTTTGGGTTTCACACTTTATTTCCCGGCCAGGAGCTCATTGAAAACCCAAATCCGATGCACAACCAAAAAATCGTACGAAAAACGGACGAAAAAATAAGAAGCATAAAGAAAACAGGCAAACAAAAAAGAAATACGAAAAAAACTTGACAAAATGTTGGCAATGCTAAAGCTTTAATTCCGGGCACGATTCCTGCAGCCAGTGTTAACTCACACACACACTCGACTCTTCAGTCTCCTCTTCACACTCCACTTCACTCTGTCAGCTGGATTGTTGTTATCCTTAATTCTTATTATGTTTTATACCCTGTAAACAAGCTAAAACAGAAGCGGGCACACTCGAATATATATCAATATATATATATATATATATATATATTTCTATCTTATATGTTTAGCTCCCAACTAAAAGCGAATCCATATCAGCAAAGGCTAAAGAAACCACATGGCCTGGGTGTTAAGCAAGAGTTGCCATAGAGCAATAAGAAATATACAAAATCTAGTTGCTATCCTTAGCTTTATCTGCTTTTACTCTGATGATATCGCAGCACGCTCGCTTGCCTGATATAAAGGCAATATCAAAGACATTTCTATTAACAACTCATTATAGTAACCATATGAATCAGGTATAAAAATTTAGATATTTGTATATTGATATAGATAGATAAATATAAATAAATAGATATAGATAGATAGATATAGATAGATAGATATAGATAGATAGATATGATAGATATGATAGATAGATATGATAGATAGATATTGCTCACATTTCTAGCTATCTGCAGGGTATATGCCAGTCGTGCGCTCCTCGCCATTTGTCGCCCTTGCAACTGTCAACTGTCAGCATAATTTCATTTAATACTTTTCAAGCGCATTAATTACACACACACAACCACACACACACACACACACGCACACGCACATTGTAGCTTGACAATTTTCCACACTTCTTTTTTTTTCTCTCAGTGTATTTCCACTGACCCTGCTGCAGTCTCTCGCTCGCTCTCTCCTTGCGCCCCTAGCTTCAAATTTTTTAAGTGAATAATGTGCAATAATTTGATGAGAAAAAAAGAGAGAAATAAATAAAAGTTGCAGCAATAAAGAAATGAAATTGCATTACGCTTTACATTGTTGCTAAACCAGATTCAACTCAAGTTCCTCCACTCCACTCCACTCCACTCCACGTACCTTCGTCGTAGCTGAATGGCAAACGCACATAATAAATTGTATAAAGTGCAAAAAAATATTGTCGCTGTTTATGTCCATTTGATGTGCTTATTGCCATCGACATTGCAACGACCCTTGCCCTTCTGTCCCTTGCACTGTCTCAGTTCCTCTGTCCTTGTTCCCGTTGCCAGCTTTGCCGCTGTCCCTTTACCTATATCTATACCTGTGCATGCCTCTGTCCTTCTTCCAGTTCCAGTTCAATGTCCCTTAGCCTCCTGCTATGCCTGCCTCGCTCTTTTCTCACGCTAAAGGTTTCTCAGCTTAGCGTATTGTATTCGTGAAAAGTGACCCATTTGACACACAATAGAAACTGTCATCCGTCTAGGGGTTAGGTGGGCGAGGCTATGAAAGGCGAAGCCCTTAAAGAACTTTTGCTGCAGCTGCTGCACACCTTCGACCCACCTCAATGAGCTCGCGTGTTATGTTTAAGCGGCTTGCGAGTCGCATTCAATAACAGCAGCCGCCGACCCAGCACCAGCATAATGTGACCAACTAATGGCAAGGCTTTTCGCACAAGGATGCCAGCCAGCCAAGCAGTCAAGGACCTCACCACTGCTGCTACAGCTGAAATTGCAGTTGCCGCATCAAGTGCAAAACGTACCTAATTGCTGGCATTTTGTGTTCATTAGGCACATGTCAATGTCAACTCTCGAGTTGCTTCTATTTCTATTTTTGTGTGTCTCTTCCTCTACTCTCCAATTAACATCACGTCAGAGCGAACTTTGTCCTATTTTGTGTGTTTGTGTGTGAATTGCATTCATGGTGTATGCATGAAATGCTTCATTGTCATCTGGATGTACCGAAAAGCTCTCTCATAAACGAAGCATAGATGCAAAAGTTATTGGAGAATGCACTTGTGCATGCCATACAATGTTAATTGCTGTAAAATATTATATGCGCTGCTGCTAGGATATTTCAAAGTCAGGCAGACTGTAAAGCTGCAAGTGGAACTTACGTAATGCCAACCTCTTCTAGTTGAAGTGCATATAATTGGACTCACTTTGAGCTTGAGCTCATGAGAATTCAAAATACAACGCAAAACTCAACTGTCTCCAAACAATGCAAGCTCAGCAAACAGAATCAAAATTATGTTCTGCTTGAGTATATATTATATTTATTTATATATGTTCAAGCTGGAGCTTCAGACAATGCAAACACTCAATTGCTCTAAGCCAGTCAGTTTCCTAAAAATTCAAATAGAGTAAAGCTGTTTCAAATCTTTTCTATCTTCAGTGTATATCTTGATCTTTATCTATCTTTTCAAGCATGCAACCCCTATACAGGGTATCTCCAAGTCAGTCAGTCTCTAAGCACTGCAACTTATGTAATTGTTAGCTTTAACCATAGCATAGGCATTTCGATTTGAGCTTAAAGCTATGTTTAAGTTGAACAATCAAAATTAGAAATCCAACGACAAGTTAAAGTTATTGTTAATTTTGACACAAGCTCAAGAGCACTAAGCCTCGTGTCACTTTTACCTGTCTCCAATGTGCACTATATGGAACTTGACAGCACATTAAAGTGTTTGTTAAGTTTGACAGCGACGTTTTGCCATTGTGCCTTAATAACACTTTAAGCTTAAGTTTTCCTTTAGCTAAGGCAAGCTCTATACTTGCTCTACTTCCACTTCTCATTCTCATTCTCTCTCTCTCTCTCTCTCTCTCTCTCTTTTGCTCTTTCTCACTTTAACTCTCAATCACATTTGCCCCGCCACTCAGACTCTGTGTTGACCCCCCTGTTATTTGGTACGGCCTCTGCTGCATTTAACAATCTCAAGGCCTAACACATTTTCAATCTTTTATGCTGCTGCCTCGCCCCCCTGCACAGCGTCTACGTCTGCGTCAGATGGGCTTCGATTAATATACTTATATATATATATATATATATATATATTATATCTCATTTCCTTCATCTTATTTCGTTTTACTCGCTGCCAATTGGCTCGCTGGCTTGGCTTGGCTTGCCTTGCAGTTTATCTGACCCGGTCGAGCGAGAATTCATCGACTCTGTTGGCCCGTAATATCCATCATTCTGTCACTGGACTCTACTTCAGTTTCGCCTCGCCAATGTCCTTCGTCGTGTGAGTGTGTGTGTGTGTGTGTATTTATATAACAAAAAAATCAATTCAATTAAAAGCTCATTAAATATAATTGTGCCCAACAATCGATATAAACTCTATTTGGAACCTGACTCACAAAGCACCTAACTTCAGTTTCAGCATGCTTCCTTTACCTTTACCTTTACCTTTACCCAGTGTTTTTTTTTTACGACCGTAACAAAATTATCGACAAATTAGTATAAATGCTTTATGCTTTGCTACCTAGCGACCAATCCATCTCCCAGTTCCCGTCCCACACACACACAAAGGCGCACAGAGCTCGACCTCGCAGTCCCAGCAGCCCGAACCCAAGCCCAAACCCTTGTCAAAGCAATATAAAAACGAAGAAAAGAAGTAATAATAATAATCAAAATCAGACGAAAAGCTAGATACAAATATAGAAATTTCTTAAATACTCTTTAAGATATCTCATAGTATTATAATAGATCGACGTTTCATAATCAAAATCTCTTCAAATTCTATTTTTGGAAACATTCTATAAAAATCTGACGAAATGCTGTATACTGAAAGAAGTCGTTGCTTAAATACTCTTCTAGATAAATTTATATATAGTATCTATCTACAATCTAGTATACTATGTATAGTTAGTATATATAGATTTATCTATTTATCTTCAAAGATAAGATAAGATATCTAGTATATATAGATTTATCTGTTGAAAGTTATTTTCCTCATCTATTAAATTTCTTTTGAACTTAAAGTTTTTGGTTAATTTTTAAGTTATTTTAACATATAGAGGATTATTTTGGATTCAAGGCATTCTGATTCTTTTTTGAGGGGAATACCTTTATATTTTACAAGAAGTATATTTATTTATTATTCAAATAACAAAAGTTAGCACAGAAAAATTCTTGGAAAACTTTTTCAAAACTAAATAAGAAAGAGAAAGAAAAAAATTAGCTAAGAAATAATTATTATTATTATAAGACGAAAATCTCAATAGATAAAAACGTAGTATTATTAGCATGATCTATGTAGATCTATGTTTATAGTAAAATTTTGCATATATAAAAATTTGTATCAAAATCTACTTAAGCAGCCAATCTTTTATCTATATCCTATATGCAACATCTTTTACCAATATTATATACTAATATTTATGCTTTAGTTAGGACTCAATACATTTGTCAAATGTCAATAGCAAAGTTCAGATCAGAGATGAGTTTGTCCTTAAGATCTTTCAGAACAATCTTTATAGAGACTGGAGCGATGTTTCACATAGGACTTTCGTTGATATATATATTACGTATAGTCTGATGTTGTTTAGATCTTATAGATATTATATATTTTAAGCATGTATAATACAACTTACAATATATATGAGTAAGAACTGATCAAAATTAGACTATAGCATGGAATTGAAACAAAATTTATACCAATCAGTTCTAATACTATATGATATAGTATATAGATATACCATATTATATTGTACACATAATTTAAGTATGTTTAGATATAATATGCCAAACCAATGCCTGGAGACAGCGAGACATATTTATAAAAATGATCTTAAGATCATCTTGAAATTCAAACAAAAATTTCAAGTCTGGCTGACTGTCTTTTTCATAAAGATCAAGAATATATACATATATATACTGTGCATCAACATCAGATAAGAACCCAAAGCGCGGCCATTGCAAAGGGTATAAAAACAAAAACAGCAACAACAACAACTGAAAACACAACATGCATAATTTTTTGCCCATGGAAAACTTTTTGGGCGCGGAATTTTCTTTATTTTTTTTATTATTTTATTATTATTATTATTATAGGGCTTTTTTTCGGCGCGCTCGCTTTGTTTTCTTGCCTCTTTTTTTGTTGCTTTTGCTTTCGCTGCGGAGCATGCTTATTGTCATATATTTAATATTCACAATTACAGGAACAACAACAACAACAAGCAGAAGAACAACAAGAACAACAAGAACGTAATTCCTTGATTCCCCTCTGTCGAGCCCCTCGCTTGATGATGTATTGTTTTGATACGGAGATTGGGTAGATACGCAGCTTGTGGGGGGGTCGGCTTTACGGGGTGCAATACGTGAGTTTTTTTTTTTCTGGGAGGGTATGCGTGTGGGTGTGGGTGTGTGTTTGTGTGTGTGGGTGTATGGGGGAGCAAGGTGCTAAAAATAAACCGGCTGCTACGTGCCATCGACTAAATCACAGAGAGCCAGTTTCTCCAGCTCCCCCAGTTGCTCTCCAGTTCTTCAGGTCTTCCCAGTTGCTGGTGCGTCGGCATCGAACCAGGAACCAGGACATGTGCCGCATGGTGTGGGCGTATAGCTGGCGCACTGAAATGGTATAACTTTCCCTCAATGAAATTGAGTGTGTGTCTGTGTGTGTGTGGTATTTTGTTGTTTTAATACGCTTCGTGGAAAACAGAGGCTGCTATGAATTTCGTAATGATATATGTAACACATGGAGAGAAACGATGCAATTTTAAACATGTAAACATCTTTGTCATTGAAACATTGACAGGGCTATGATGAGCTTACTAATATTGTATAACAGTTGTGTATAACAGCTGCGTATAACAGTTGTATTTAACAGCTGCGTACAACAATTATGTATAACAGTTGTGTATAACAGCTACGTATAACAGTTTCGCATAACAGTATGACACTCTTGAGTGACTGTTTTCTAAAACACATTATTATGAAACCTCCCGCCTAAGACTTTGGTATAACAATCATATATCACACTTTTGGTTTAAAGTTTGACAACAGTTTTGTATCACAATTTTTGTATCACGATAGCTTATTGTTAATGCATACAAACTGTTTTATATAACAGATATGTAGAACAGATCTGTATAAGATTTGTCAAAGTCTTCTGTATAAGAGTTCTGCGGGTTTGTATAACAGCTTACTTATAACAGTATAACGCGTTTGCATAACGGTTTCATAAATATATTTTTTTATGACATATTTGTATAACAGTTCTATTTAAAAAATGGTGTGTAACAGTTCTGCTGTGTTGTAGGTTAGTTTTTTATTCTTTGCATAAAGGTCCTTTATAATATATGTGTATAGCAGTTGTTGAAAAATTTTGTATATCAGTTTCATATAACAGTTTTGTGAAATTGTTTGATTTTCAGGGGAAATAAGTTTCAATTTAGCATGAAGTGAAATTTCTTTTGTGGCTAAGTTCTTGAAACAAAGCTGGATTTGGTTTTGGCTTATGAGGAACTATAATTTTGGATGCTCCGAATTGAAATCGTTTCGGTACGCCTTTCGAATAGCTTTAAGGGTATTTAGACTTCGGTGGACTGAACTTAGCTGTTCACACTTGTTTTCTTTATTTTTTGTTTGTTTGCTTTTTGTTTTCTTTTTATTTTTCTTCGTCTTTTTTGGCGAGTGTGTGTGTGTGTCTGTTGTCCTTTTTCTTTTGGTTTTCTGTTTTGTTTTGTTGGTTTTCGTTTAACTTCTTTTGACAGTTGCTGACAGTTTTGTTTGAAGGATGCCCTGTCTCTGAGCAGCCCCAAGCCTCAAGCCCCTCAGCCCCGTCGCTGTGCGCACGACTTTGATTTTGTTAGACCCGCCTGACAAAAAGTGGGCGTGTGTGCGAGTGTGTGTGTGTGTGTGTGTCAGTGTTTGATTTTTTTTGTAGCTGGTATCTGTTGCGTGCCTGGACGGATATGCGTGACAAAATGCCGCTGGCTTTGTCAGCGACAGAATGGGGCACAAAACGGGCGAAGTGACGGAGCGGGTAAGGTTGAACTGGCAACTGGCGCCAGAAACTGAAGGGGATAAGAAAGCGAGAAGGCGAGAGAGGTAGAGGAGGTAGGGGAGGCGCTGCTGCATTGGCCATGGCCATGGCTATAACAGATTTTATGATCCCATCTCGCGCTGCTCCAGATATTCACTCGTTCGACTTTGTTTTATATGTATATTACTTGTGGCATACAACAATGTTCAAGGCAAAATCCAAAACTGACAAAATATAATAATGTCAATAGCTTAGGTCCTCTCGCCGTCAACTCTTCCAGATCCCAAACTGTTTGCGTTTGGCATCAGAAATGACTTTATGCATTGGCTTAGCATGATTTTCTTCTTGACATACTTATGCTGCTTTAGCAATTGATAAGAGTATATTGGTGCAAGGTATTTGCATCTGATGTGTGTAGTTGTAGCTGATATTGTTGGTTGCGATTACTGTGGACCAGTTCTGTAAGTTGACTAGAGAGATTGCCAGATATGCAAATATTGAGTCTTCTATACAAATTTCTGTTTGAGAACTGATTGAGTTTGGGATTGCTATTGTCATATTTGTTTCAGCTTAAGATCTTTTATTAGCAATATTATGAGATTTTTTTTAAAGAATTATTGTAGATTTTTTCTATAACAATTTTTTTAAAATTTTTAAAAATATATTTTTTCATAAATAAGATTTTTTCTATAAATATTAAATAACATTTTTCGCATGTAAATTTAAGATTCTTATTAAAATTAATATATTTTTTTGTCAATTATTTAAAAGTCTCATAAACTTTGTCTTATAAAAATATTCTCCGCAAATACCATTAAAATGTCTTCAAAATTAGAGGACCTCTTCATACTCGTATTATTGACAAATTTTCTTTTGCCTCATGCTATAATTAAATTGTTTATTTAATAACAACAAAAAATAATAATGTATCAAATAAATAAGAAACTCAATTACAATTCCAAGGTACCGCAATTGTTTTTTCGTGGAAATTTCATATATCTCTTTTGTAACGAGAATTTTCTTTGACGAAATTTTCTTTTACCAAATTTGGTGTCTTTGCGGCACACACACACACACACACACACTTCTCTTCCATACACACACAGGGATCAACTTCTTTTTTTGGTTAAAACTGAACCCGTGCAGCTAATTTTTTTTTTTTTTTTGCTTTTGTTTTCCTGTTGCTTTGTTGGCTTCCTGCTGGTTCGTTTGTTTGTTCTGCTTTTTTTCTGGCGCAAATTTAATAATAAAGCAAACGCTGAGTGTGCGTAGAAGTGTGTTTGTGTGTGTGTGTCGCTTGATGCTTACTTTAATTTCATAAGAAATTTCATTTGGCAAGCAGAAAGTATGAAATCGTTTTATGAACTTTGACATATTGCGCAGCAACAGCAGCAGCCAAGGGCTGCCAGCGAGATAGTTAAAGGAAAGCCGAAAGAGAAAGTTGTATAAATAAGGAAAGCTCAACCTTGCCCAACTGCACACACACACACAGACACGCTATTTGCACTGGCAACTTGATAAGTCATTTGGCATATTTCCTGACTTTCTTTTTAACTGCAAAATGCGTTTCGTATACCCACTGCTCGTAAGTTGAAAATAGGTCAATGCACTTGTCAAGCGACCAAAGTCTGTCAAAACCAAAAGATACTTATTAAGTTCTATACAAATTTATAAAAATAACCAAAGAAGTTTTCAGAACTCTTTGAAAGTTTTATATAAAAGTTTTGTAAAACAATGTTGTATAACAGTTTTGTATAACAGTTTGTTGAAATTTTGTCTAAACAGTATAACACTTTCAAGTCAACCAGGTTATGCATGTGCTTTTGTATAACAGCAGTATTTACCAATTTTGTATAACTATCATGTATAACACTTGTACAACACTTGTATAACAGTTTGTTGAACAATTTTTTAAGCAGTATAACACTTAAAAGTTAACTAGGTTATACATATGCATTTGTATAACAGCAGTATTTACCGATTTTGTATAACTATCATGTATAACACTTTTGTATTAATGTTTAATAGTTCTTTATAACAGTAGAATACTTTTGTGGGGCGGTCTCATATAATACAATTTTACAACAAATTGTATAACAATTTTGGACAACAGTTTTACTTAATACTTTTGCTTAACAGTTTTATATAACTGTTTCTCGAAACGATTTTGTATAACAGTTTTTTTTTTTACCAGCTCTCAAGATTCCCCATGCAAATTTCAGTTCAAATTTAGATCTATCAGAAATGATTAGTTATATCTTTTCTTCATCTTTTGCTGTTCGATTCCTGAACAAAAATATGATTTGGATTTGACTTGTGAAAATTTGCGATTACTGCAGGCTTTGCAGGCATTCGATGGAAATTGCAATTTCAATCGAAAATAACAGAATTTATGTAAACTATTCGAAGGCCCTGATCGAAGCGCATGTTTGATTAATGTGGCTGCTGGCAGCTGATTGAGCTCAATTGATTGACGGACGGACTGATTGACTGGCTGCATTTGCTGTCTTTCATTGATGAATGCCACAAATTCAATTTCAATTTCGTCTACCTGAAGAAACGCAACAAGGTCAAGTGCTGTTGCCTTAACCAATCAAAAAATCCCCTACCCCTCGCCCACTTGCTGGCAAGGGGGGAGATGCTGGGCATTTTTATTACCTGTGCGCTCTGGCAGCAGCTCATCAAATATTGAAATGCCAATTTCACAGATACTCAGAAAAGCAACGCAAAAACAAAAGCAACATTGCCAAATTCAATTTGGCAAACTAAACTAATTGCCACACAGCAGCAACAACAACAGCAACAGCAAAAGCAACAACTACAGTAAATACAACAATAGCAGCGACAGCTAAGCATAAGCCATACTAAACAGCAGCGGTGAATGCATTAACTGAACGACAATCGGATTGTTTTAGTTTCAAAATACCCTAAGATCCCATTGCCAATGGAGCATGACATTTGTAGCACACAGAGGAAGGATTATCGTATTAGAGAAAAGTTAGAAGAAGGTTACTCGAATTAGAGAGCCGCTAGAGGAAGGTTTCTCTGCTTCTCTGATCAGAGAGACGCCAGAGAAATGTTATTCCCTTTAGGGATAAGATAGAGGAATTTATTTCCAATCAGAGATAAGTCAGATGAAGGTTTCTTTAACCAGAAAAGCTGGAGGAAGCTTTTTTGTGATTAAAGATAAGCCAGGCGAAGGGGTCTTTAGTAAGAGAGAAGACAAAGGAAAATGTATCTAATTAGATATAAGCTAGAGGACGCCTTCTTTGTGACCAGCGAGAAGCTTACTCTGATTAGAAAAGTCTCCCTCTATCTTCACTCTTATGACTTCCCCTCCTCTAGCTTTCTTTAAGTATAAAGGTAGAGATAGGTTTCGCTAATCAGAGAGAAACTATCACAAATTCCATAGAAATCCTTTAGAATATCGCTTCGATAAATATCGATAGTTTTGCACATAGTTTTAGATAGATCTTCTATGCCATATACAGAGTATATTTGAATCACTCATTGTTACAATATTGAAACATATCGATTTTCAAACTATTCTTGCTTAGACCACATCTATGTATACTATATATACTAGCTATTTCTAATTGAATTTTCTCGCTTAGTTTATATACAGAGTATGTTCGAGTGATTCAATCCAGTCAATTGCACATTTGAGTCATTTAATTTGATTGTTCGTAACCAATTTTGGTAGCAAAAATAACTTTTTCTTGATATCCTTAACTAGTGCTTGACCTACAAACATAAATTAAGCGCGCATGCCACAATAAAGCTTAACAATTTATTTCTGTTGAAGGACGCAATTCGAGCTCGTTAGTGACACAGTTTTCAGGCCGCACACGGGGCAAAGTTCAAATTATATCGATAACAAAGATATATGATGATAACAGTAATCGATAACAAATATCGATGATAGTCATGGCATATCGTGTATTTATAAAGCTCTTTATATGCATAACTTTTTCGATAAATCGATAATCAATTTTTGATAACTGACAACTTAAGAGTTTAACAACCTGATTATTGAGTAAACAATCTACTTTCCATTGAAAAGATACATAAGCGTATCGTTTAATAGTTCTTAATGTGTTAAATCATATATAATCGATAACTTAGGCCATTAACAATCTACAACAGACAAGATTCTAGTTGGCTAGTTATAACTATACGTCTAGATTTATTGTTAAATTTCTATATAATCGATAACAGTTATCGATAAGTTGGCATCTATTGCAGTTTGATAGCATTTTGCTACAGATTGTCTAACTTATCTAAATATTTGTCTATTAGCCTTTTATTGACATCGATTGCAGTTATCGATAACTTAAAGTATATTTTTCCATTAAAAAACTTAATTTGATCTGTTCGATATCTTCGATTAAAATGATGCAACGAAAAGGGCAGAAGAGTGGGAGAGTTTGAGAGTGGGAGAGGAAGAGAAATGCGAATAGCTGTAATATGGTCGCAAAGTATGCAATAATAAATTGAGCCATTGTCGCTGCTGTTGCTGCTCCGAAGGGGGTTGTGTACGGAGATAATAAGGGTGGCATGATAGCGCTGTAGGGAGCAGCAACTGACGCAGGAGGAGCACGAACAGGAGCTGGAGCTGTAGCAGGGGCAGGGGCAGGGGCTAGGTTTCGGTTCTGCCACTTGGCGCGCACGTAATGAGCATATTTGTAGCATACTTTCAGCGCGTACGTGCGCCGTATGTGTGTGTGTGTGTGTGTGTGTGTGGGTGTGAGTGAGTGTGTGTGGGAGAGAGTCCTTTGAGGCCAAGTTTATGCAAGTTATTCCTTGTGCTGCCCCCACATCCAGTGCTCAGAACCTTGCCACTTCAACGCTGCTGCGCTTACCTTTCAAGTTGAACGCCAAACTTTTTTTGCAGCTCATATATATACATATATATATATAGATATATAGGTATATATATGTATTGACACAGGTGCCCTGAGGCACTCGCGAGGTGTGTGCGATGGGGCGTGGCAGTGTGGCAACTGTATGGGTGGTTGGGCAATGCATAGGTTGCCCCGAGAGGCAACGCTTTGATTTTGTGTCTGCATTTAATGCCAAATTACAAGGCCAAAGCGATAAACTACAAGAATTCATGCAGCCGCCCACGCCGAATGTGGTGCGTGCTCATATACCCTGTACTTAATGAGAGGAGCATTATTATACCCCATTATACCCTAAATCACATTATAAACGGCTCTGTCTTCCTTTCCCTTCCTTTTACACTCTCAGCTAACAGCTAAGTGTGATCCATACGCATGCTATGACAATTCCACTTGAAACTCACAGAGCAAATTCACAAATATAGGTGAGTTTACTCTTCTCGAGGACGCCTACTCTATTTTGCTAATATCAAAAGTGGAAAATCGAAAATAAATTTCAATGAAAATCGATAAAGGAAAAGCAAATAAATGTAGCCTAAGAGTCAGCAAGCGATTCGATTAAACTTTGATTTCGATTTCGAGTGGAATTCAAGTGGAAGTGAAAACAGAGCTGAGAGCACTTCATACGCAATCATTTATCGTATTCAGCGCAAAGTCATTTAAAGATATGTTTCGCTTGATTACTTTATAAATTGTAAACATGAGACTTGCGCCCATCATCAACTCGTTATTGAGCTATTTGAAACTTGAGCTCAAAGTTTCCATATCTCTGCCCATTGATTCGCGGATGGAGGAGAAGGAGGAGAAGGCAGGAGTTGGGTATAAGAATTTTTTTTGTTGGTTTATTTTTGGTGTGTTCAAAAGCGCAAAGAGCGTAAATTCATAAAACGTTCGCTGGGCGTGAAAGTGTTTTGACATACGCTGCGAAATCATATCCGCTTTATACACACACACACACACACACACACACACAGTGACAACATTCGCTTACCTTTGGCTTTGGCTTTGGCTTTGGCTTTGGCGCTAACGAGCTTCAAGTTTAACAATGAGCGAACATTTTGCAGCTCATTGAATTTGAAGTCATGTGAAAGCAGCACACACATACAGAGAGAGAGAGAGTACTCCCACACACACACACACTGGCATAGCAATCAGTCAGTCCAAGGTTTTTTTTTTCTGTTTGCTCATGGAGAAGGCGTTGACAATTGCATTGCAAAGGACAATGTCGAGTGCCTGTCAAATAAAAATGTGTGTAAAACGAATGAAAGAATGAAAAAAAAAAGAAAATGAAATAAAATAAAAATAAATAAAAATGAAATGAAATGAAATGAAATAAAAGTAAAGAGCATAGAAATGAAAATCTTTTGGCACATGCACAACACAAATTGCAAAGCCAATTGAACAATTCGTAATGCCGAGCGCTTCCATTGTTGTTCTTTGTGTCAATTTGTATAACACTAATAGGCAATTGAGTTCTGCCAGCAACTCGCTCATCTCTGTGTGGGCAGGCCAGATTCGTAAACGTTGCACTGGCTGCCCCATAGCAAGTGCACACCTCAAATGGAATCAATCTTATGAATGACAGATAATAATGATAGTTGATAATTGACTTCTGTCTGTCTCTTTAAAAAGATTCATTTCTTTGTTTTGCAATTCACTTGTAATTCACTTCATAACTGTTTCACTGGCTGCTAAGTGTACCTCTCTGTCTAGTGTCTAGTTTCTTATTCTCTCACTCTCTTTCTCTCTCCCCCTCTCAGAGATCTCACATTGACAGATCTTTATCTCTATCCCTCCTTCTGTAAAAGATCTCGAGATCTCTGGATCTCACTCTCTCTCTCTCTCTCTCTCTCTCTATCTCTATCTCTCTACTCTCTCTCTCTCTCTCTCTCTCTCTCTCTCTCTCTCTCTCTCTCTCTTTCTGTTAGAGATCGCTGTATCGCTCTGTCTGTTTCAGATATCTATATCTCTTTCGCTCTGTCTCTTTGAGATACTTTCTTATCTCTATCTCTTTGAGAGATATCTATCTCTCTCTCCCTCGCTCTGAGAAGTCTCTCTCTCTCTCTCTCGCTCTGTCACTCTCTTTATCGCATTCTCCCTCGCTCTCTCCATATCTTTCTGTTTTTCTCTCTTCATCTTTCTATCTCTGAATTGTGTAGGCTTTGAAATGAATATATGTTTGTAAATAAATTTCAAGAGCTGCCATCCCTTTTGCTTGTGCATATCTATAATTATATGGTGGCTAGGCAACGCTTTGTGGCAGTGATTTCCTTAGAATCCGCTTTGGAGGAACTCAAATTTCTAGTTTCGAATTTCTTGCGAAAACTAAAGCCGCATTTATTCAATTACATTTGAGACGGTTCACACACACACACACACACACACGCACCCACCACAACACACATGCATGCATGCAACACATTTCGCTGTCTTCCACAATTGGCGATGCAACATGGCCACAGACGAGACCGCATGCCACCTCCTGTCGCGCCCCCCTCATTTCCGCCTGCAACAGACGCCCAACCACAACCGCAGCCACAAGCGAGCACCCAATGGCTGTCCAGAGTGCAGCTGGACAGACATTTGGTTGTACGTGAGCCAAAAAGTGTTTTATGCATTCAATTTTATTTGATAATACCCTGTAGCGAGCGCATCAACTGGGCACTGATGTGCCCATAAAGGAGCTTATTAGAGAAATGAGAGATAAAACATATAGACTCGCATAATTCAAAGTTAAAGATAGAGAACCCGAAAATACTTTAATGTAAATTCAATTATAATACGAGTATATATATTTATATATATAAAAGACTTACTTAGTATCTCCAGCAGTATTGAAAGTATTTTGTCATATATTTCTGAGCTTGGAATATGACAGTGTTTTGGCTTAACTAAACAACTGCATTTTTGGCCGAACTACTGGGTATTTTATAGTCTTAGGCCTATGAATTTAGTGCTTTTCTCTTGTTTTAAATTTGTTTGTTTTTTTTCCTATGCCCATTTCAACAGTGAAAGGAGAGTATATTGGCTTATCAAAAAACTGAAATGTGCAAGTTCAAGCTTACGTTATGCATCAGCTCTTAAAACTTTATCGAAAGATGCTAGAAGTGAGTTTAGATATCATCGTTTCACTCATTTCTTGCAACATTTGATACAAATTATAGAGCTGATGGATAACGTAAACTTGATTATTTAAGTCACTATTTAAAGCTTCAGTCTTGGAATTTGATATACAGCTGTGTTCATAAAAATAATAGTGCGACTGAAATGTTGGACAGCAATATTATGAGATAAACTTGATATTTTAAGAACAATTTGAGTATATACATATATATATATATATATGTTAATCTCAATACTGGTTTTAAATTATATTATGTTTACTACAAAACATTTCAGTCGCACTACTATTTTCATGAACACAGCTGTATTGCAGTAGACCAACTCTTGATTAGTATATGAAAGCTATGCCCATTGAAGGCGTAGCAAATGAGATAGTATAATTAACACCTATCAGAGTTTTACAACTATTGTAGTATAACAAAATTCAATTGAGTTAGAGTTGAGCTGCTCTACAGCTAGATCTATAAATAAAATATGCAAATAGATCTATAAATGAAGCATACGTAGGTATACTAATAAACTATCCTACAAATTGTTCCATATAAATAAATATTTAATACAAAATCATCCATATTGATTAACATTCATAAACGAGTATTCTGCAGTCAGCTACGCCCGACTGCAAAGCTCTTACTCGTGTTTCTTTTTTATTTTGTGGTTGAATTTTGTGGAATTTAGAGCTTCAGCACATTTTCTAATTTATATTTATCTATTGTTTCTTTGCAGCTTCACATAAATAGAAAATCTAATAAATTAAAAAAAAAAACAAAACAACAACAGCAAAAATTAACAAAGAGCAAATTCAATATGCTAACTAAAACAGAAAACTTTAACTAAATAATTAAACTAACTACAGAAACCGAACAGAATGTGATCTAAAAAAAAAAGAAGAAGCAGAAGAACTAGAATAAAAAGTGTGTGCATTGAATATCGCTAAGACGTTGTCCAACACTAGATGACATGTGTGGTGTGCCAGTGTTGCCAAACTCAAATAGAAAACTATAAGCAAACCATTCAAACTCAATAACAATAATTCAAATAGATCGATAAATCGATAACTTGATAAACTCAAACTAAATATAGCAAAAGCATTGAGCATATAGATGTGCATATATGTATTGCTGTAGCTCTAGCCAAATACACAGACATAGACTTTAACGACAACTGTATATATCATGACCAAGAAGTACGAGTTCGATTGGATAATTCCAGTGCCGCCGGAACTAACAACTGGTGCGGTGTTCGATCGCTGGTTCGAGAACGAGAAGGAGACCAAAGAGAATGACTTTGAGCGCGATGCGCTCTTCAAAGTCGATGAATATGGTTTCTTTCTCTATTGGAAGAGCGAGGGACGAGTAAGTACACATATCGATGGGCCGACAAGCCGATAAACCGATAACTCTATTCTAATATCAATTCTATTGCATTTCATTATTGCCTATCGATAGGACGGCGATGTCATCGAGCTGTGTCAAGTGAGCGACATTCGAGCTGGCGGCACTCCAAAGGTAAGCTAATAGTTAATACTAAGAGAAGAAGAGTTTCAGTAGATGGCAGTGATAGACCAAACCAGAGAAAAGTGAAGTAATTAGCTTAAAAAGTTGATAGAAGAAAGAACTCTTTCCTTCTTAGTTTGTAGAGAAGCTACTTTAGCTTGAAGAATATTTGTTGTTAGGCATAGTAACAGCAGCAACATCAACAGTAAGAGTAAAAGTAAGAGTAAAAGTAAGAGTAAGAGTAAGAGTAAGAGTAAGAGTAAGAGTAAGAGTAAGAGTAAGAGTAAGAGTAAGAGTAAGAGTAAAAGTAAGAGTAAGAGTAAGAGTAAGAGTAAGAGTAAGAGTAAGAGTAAGAGTAAGAGTAAGAGTAAGAGTAAGAGTAAGAGTAAGAGTAAGAGTAAGAGTAAGAGTAAGAGTAAGAGTAAGAGTAAGAGTAAGAGTAAGAGTAAGAGTAAGAGTAAGAGTAAGAGTAAGAGTAAGAGTAAGAGTAAGAGTAAGAGTAAAGTGTAAGAGTAAGAGTAAGAGTAAGAGTAAGAGTAAGAGTAAGAGTAAGAATAAGAGTAAGAGTAAGAGTAAGAGTAAGAGTAAGAGTAAGAGTAAGAGTAAGAGTAAAAGTAAGAGTAAGAGTAAGAGTAAGAGTAAGAGTAAGAGTAAGAGTAAGACTAAGAGTAAGAGTAAGACTAAGACTAAGACTAACATCAACAGCAACAGCATTAGTAACAATAACAGTAACAGTAACAGCAATAGTAACAGGAACAGATACAGATACTGTTACATAATGATGGATAGCTGCTTAACAGTAGTTATGCAACAGCAGATAATAAGGAATTCCAACATCTATATCTATCGCATTAATTATACAACGTTTGTGCATATCCATGTCAAATTGGAATCATAAATTCTCGCAGCCTTCAACGGAAAAGTGTGTTAAATGCAACGTTTTTCTATTATTAAATTCAATTAGAGCTACTTCGTGGAAGTAAGATAGTAAGGAATTCCAACATCTATATCTATGGCATGAATTATATAACGGTTTGTGCATATCTATATCAAATTGGAATCATAAATTCTCGCAGCCTTCAAGGGAAAAGTGTGTTAAATGCAACGTTTTGCTGTTGTTAAATTCAATTAGAGCCATTTCGCGGAATAGCTGGCCAATATGTCAAGTTCTCATGAATAAGTTGACATCATTTGGCATTCGACTCAATCACGCCCACTTGCAACGCTCGTTATTATTTATGAACTCAGGTAGATATGATATGATATGATATGTTATGCTTTGCACATGGAGCAGGGAGTCGAGTTGTGCGCTCACCTTGTGTTGAGCTGCGCCAATTAGGTTGCAGCCATCGTTGGCCATCGTTTGGTGCACTTTGATGTGCATTCACCCACATCCTGGGGGCCCCGAAGGCCCATCGCCTATTCGGATAACACCTGGCAGGTGTCAAAGGTGGGCATTGAGAATTGGCGATTGAGCAGGTGCTGACACAATTAAAATGTGTGCCACAGCGTACGAGCATATCTCAATTAGGCTGCCACCACACTAACAGCCACTGCAAACACTTTTACCACTTTTGCTACCCCTCCGCCCTCCACTGACTCTGCCACGTGCCACGTGCTGTGGCAATAAAAAGATAAATGAAATAACAACAAAAAAGTAGAGAAGCTCGCGGACAGAGATGGGCGCGAGCTCTAGCCCATAAATTGCATTTAGTGGCAACAGCAACAACAACAACTATCAATTGCAGTATATGTCATGGCTCTGGCTGTGGGCGTGGCACCATCCATGGGCAATAAATCCAGCACATAGAGACAAATGCGTCGAAATGAAGCCAACGCCAGCCATCGACCAAAACAACAACAACAACAACAGCAAAAAAACCATTGAGAGTCAAAGTGACACATTGACACATTAACTGACAACTACACACACACACACACACGCACACGCACACACACACACAAACATCATACACACACACACACCTAGGTACAGTTTAACGATTACACTAACCGAAACATATAAGTTGTAACTGTATTAAGCTGTTCATTAAAAATGCATTCAACTTAAGCGTCCATCAGGCTTTTTAAGCTTGTCAGGCGATAGCTTTATCTATATAGAAGTTTGATACAAAGTGTTACAATGTTTGCTGCACACATAGCGATTTCAATTGGAAAGATTTTAGAGTAAGCGTTTGTGAAAGAAATCTAAGGCAAACCTCTGCTTTTGCATGTTATCGATTATCAATTAAGCCTGGGGCTAACATATGAGTAAGATCATCATTATTAAGTTAGTTGATCTGCATCTATTACAATCAGTTGGTCAATTACGTGCTATCGATAAATATCGATGTAAACTGGCGTAATAGTAGAGTATCTAATACCAAAGTACTCGAACCTAGGCACAATATGATCTGCACCTTAGCTCTCAACTGTAGCATGTTATCGATAACTACCAATTTAAACTGATGCAATAGTGGAGTCTCTAATACTAGAGTTCTCATACCTTAGTAAGTTAGTTAGCTTTCGATTTGAACAACCATAATTATTAGAGCCACAGAGTTGCAAATTCGTTCTAGATGCGCTTACGCTACGCGAATATATTTTGATCCACTGTTAAATCATAGTTTTTGCAAGTTATCGATATATATCGATTTAAACTGAGATGAGAAATGGGCGATTTTCCATTTGTTACTCAAATCTTCTTTCATATTAGTCTGAATTCATTATCAGCAATTGCTATGTCTTGTCTTTTGCATGTTATCGATAAATATCGATTTTAACTTTGTGAAAGCAACTGTATAGCAAATCAGCAGTGATTTATATGAAGAAGATGTCGATACTATAATAACTTTAAAGCTGTAGAAGACATAGATTTTTGCCCGGTCTAGGTATACTAGGTATATGTATACTAGGTATACTAGAATATATAATGAAATATATAACATATATCTAATATATAGTCAGACTTCACAACTGTGACATCTCAACTAATAGAGTTTATGTTAATGAGTATAGTCATTCCATAGGTGCCCTTACCTTAGGTGCCCTCACAGGGCGTTGTCATATGATCGTATCACATTATCAGATGATGGTATACATTTCAAGGCGGGCAATAAAACCGATATACTCGCTTTTAACTCAGTGAACAACGAGTGAATGCATTATATTTGACTATATTCCTACAGGAATCGATATGTTATCGGCACTCAAGCAGAGCGAAGAAAAACGTTCTTACCTTATTTAGATATGTAAATAGAGACTCTAAGTGAATTTCTTTTTCTATCTATAAATCACTTGTTGTTTTTGCTCAGTGTATGCGAGAAAAAAAATGCAGAAAAAATATGATAACGAGGGTTGCGCATCGTTGCACTTGTAAATTGAAAAGTGTCAAAGATTTTACAATTCTTGTTGCAACGTTAAAGTGCAGCAAGATGAGAGAGAGAGAGAGAGAGTGGAAGAGAGAGATAGTAAATGAGAGGCAAGAGCAGTGTGTAGCACTTACTTTTCGGGCATCAGTCAAGCTGTTTCCGTACCGAACGCCCCACACCTGAAGCCCACTCGAACACTTTTTCCAAATCCCCAAATGCCAGTCGAGTGGAACATTTGCTGCTGCTGCTGCTGATGCTGCTTCAAGTGCTCAACTTGTGGTGCTTTGCCTTAAAGCCTTTCCAGCTGGCTGCAATCCTTTTGAGCCAATACACACACACACACTAACACACTTGCTGGGCAAGCCGTTTTCATGTCAGCTGCCAAATAAATTCAATTAAAATGCAAAACAAATGCCAATGAGACAGAGAGAGAGAGAGAGGGAGAGAGAAAAAAAGAGAGACAGAGAGAGAGAGAGAGAGAGAGAGTAAAAGGCAAGCAAAGAATGGACCAAAGTGTGTATGAAAATGCGGGCTAGAAGGCAACAGCAGCCGCAGCCGCAGCAGCCGCATGAAATTTGTATAATGGCCAGAAAGGAAAATATATATATAAATATACAATATACATATATATGTATTAGAGGCAAATACAAGAGGAAAGCGGAAGATGAAGAAGAAACCCCATACCCTTATATAATTTATATATAGTTGAGAGCATGCAAAGAAGTTTTTTGTTCTGTTTCTTCTTTTTTTTTTGACCACACATAAAATTTGAAAGAAAAACAACAACAAAATAGAATACAAAATGCAAAACTTTTGCTCTCTCTGTGTGTGTGTGTGTGTGTGTGTGTGTGTGTGTGTGTGTGTGTCACATTCACTCACAAAAGTATACACACACACAGAGACACACATGTGTGTCTAAATACATATTTATATAGGTAGAGCTAAATGTGGCTGTGTGTGTCTTGTGTGTGTCTTGTGAGTGTGTATTGTGTGTATGCACATTTGAAGCGTTTGCACTTGCACATGCCAGCGAGGGTAGCCCAATAAGTGTATGTTAGGTATATACATACATGATATTTATGTATATATATATATATACATACATATATATTATGATATTATATATAAAACTCCAGTCATAAATTCAATCATAGTTATAGATTTGCTGGATGCTTTGGTTCAATATGTTGACTCTGTGCCTATGACTATGTCTCAGTTTCACTCATTCAATCTCTCCTTCCCTCACTCTCTCTCTGTGTCTCTCTACCTCCCTCTCACTCTCTCTCTTGCTCGGTCTCTATTTCTTTCTTTTTATCTATCTATCTACATCTCTCTCTCTCTCTCTCTCTCTCTCTCTCTCTATCTCTATCTTTCTCTCTCTCTCTCTCTATCTATCTATCTCTCTCTTTCTCTCTATGTCTCTCTCTCTCTCTCTCTCTTGCTCTCTCTCTCTCTCTCGCTGTCTCTCTCTCTCTCTCTCTATGTCGCATCGACTTTTCTGGGTCTTCATCAACTTCCATTCGTTGATTTTTGATCAAAAATTACAAATCTTTTTGAATATTTCAACAACTGGTTGTTATCGATAACTTAAACAACTGTTGATTTATAGTTATCGTAAAAAGTATCAGATCTGTTTGGTCAGCCTATGCAGCCAATCCATAAATTTCATTAAACAGCCATAATTTCGCCTTTATTCTTATTCATAGATATAAGAAACGGACCGGTTTAGTTCAGTTTACATATAAATTTATAGATTTTTGTTTGCTTTAAGATTTTGAGAAACAATTTTCCTTCTTGTTCTTTTCTGTTTTAATAATAAATTGAATTTTGTTTGTTTTGCTTTTCTAAATTCATAAGAAATGGAATTATTATAAGACTCAATAACGTTTTGAATTACCCGCTTAAAATCGTAAATGGAAGACTACACTTAAAGTTCCTTTTTCTTGCTATCTGTGTGAATGTGTGTCTGTGTGTGTGTCTGTGTGTGTGTGTGTGTGTGTGTGTGTGTGTGTGTGTGTGTGTGTGTGTGTGTGTGTGTGTGTGTGTGTGTGTGTGTGTGTGTGTGTGTGTATGTGTGTGTTGTGTGTGTGTGTGTGTGTGTGTGTGTGTGTGTGTGTGTGCTGGCAGCACTTGAAATGTTTGGTCATCAATATTAAATCAGCGAGCCACACAAACCAACTAACACACTTACAAAAACACACACACACATTTATATATATGTATATCTGTATAGAATATATATATATATATATATATATATATATATATATATATATATATACATATATATATATATATGCTCGAAAAGCTCGTAAGTGCCAGTCGCACAATGAACCATTAAAAGTTGCTTCGTTTGGCAAAGCAAAAAAAAAAGACGAAGAAGAAGAAGAGAAGCAGCTAAAGCACCCAAATTTAAGATGTTGAACTGAAAAGCAAATTGACTGATAGCTAGCTTAGATACCCTGTACTTTCAAATGTCGAAATTTAAGTTTGAACTAGAAATTGTATAGCTAAAGAAAACTTTTTATGGAGAAATGTTTGTTGTATGAATAGTTTTGACTAAAACTGTTTATATGAGTTTGTGGTCAAATAAAGTTCCACTTGCTGGTCTAAATGAACTAGTTCTTAATCTAAATGGTGGTCTAGGTGAGCTAGTTCTTAATCTAAATGAACTTGTTCTCAATCTAGATAGTGGGTTAGATGAACTAGTTCTTTATCTAGATGGTGATTCAAATGAACTAGTTCTTAATCTAAATGGTAGGCTAACTGAGCCAGTTCTTAAGCTAAATGATAGTCTAGATGAGCTAGCTCTTAATCTAGATTAACTGGTTAACTAGTTCTTAATCTAGATTAGGAAAAAGTAAAATGAGAAACTTAAACTAAGCCCATTTAAGCAAGAATCTGAAGTAATACTTATTTAAAATGAAGCTAAAGAATATGACAACTACTTTTAAGGTCTTAAGCAGATATTTTCTTTTATCAGTTATCTGAGTCAGCTGAACTGGCTTGAGCATATAGTAAAATGAGGAATTTATAGTCTAGCTCGGATATTTGTTTAAAGTGACTGAGCTGGCAAGCAAAAGAGCAGCAGAACTGATACTAATTGCAGTTGCTGTTCAGCTGTATATGCCCGCTTTAAGAGATATCTACAGGGTAGCGCAAGTAAAACTGCCAACAAATATTGAAAACGCAAAATTTGAGCTTTATTGCAGTTTTTTCTCTTGCTGCTGTTGCTACTGTTGCTGCTGTTGCTGCTGTTGCTGCTGTTGCTACTGTTGCTGCTGTTGCTTTTCAATAATGCACGAAGCTTCATTGCTGACGAAGTACGTCAAACAGCAGCAGCCAGCAACAATAATAACAAGGACAACAATCAAAAAGGACCAGGCAAACGATGAAGTAGAAGAGGAAAAGGAGGAGGTTAAGGAGAAGGACGGAGCAGTAAGAAGAGGAAGCAGTTGAAAAGGCAACACATTTTGTATATTTGGCCAACATTTTGCGCCGTTTTCTTTTGGCTGCTTGTATTGAATGCTTTAGTTGCTCTTCTTCTTCTGCTTCTTTTTCATTTTGGCTTATTTATTCGCTGACTTATTTAGCACTCGAAAGTATGCAACGATTCCTACCCTAGCCCAATCCCAAGCCCTTTGGCGACTGTTACAAATTGCACTCGATTTGATTGCCATCGAATTTCAATTGGCATTTGCAATTGCGACTGCGACTGCGACTGCGACTGCGACTTTTCCTTTGCCTTTGCCTTTGACTTTCAGTTTGAATTCGAATTTGAATTTGAGTTTGAGTTTGATTTGATTGAAAATGTTTTTCGGCATTTGCTCTCGGCACGTTCGATTCGTTCAGCTATTAACTATTGTTATGCGGCGCCTTCGTATAACTATTTTCCGTCTGCCACTAGCCCCAATACATAATTCAGCAACTGGCTGAAAGTTCATGTCAGTTTGAACCGCATGTTAAATTTATGCTGCAAATCGTAACAAGAATTTTAAACACTTGTGCGTGCATAAACAAGTTTTGTTTTCCCATATGCAATGAAACTTTGCTTCTTCTTTGTTGACTCCCACTCTCAGATATGTTGCTGTTGCTGCTGCTATTGTTGTTGTTGTTGTTGTTGTTGTTGTCTGGCAACGACGTGTCAACAAATTGCCAACACTTTGACCACAACTTGACAGCAGGAAAATAGCTGCTATGAATGCAAATGTGTTGGCTGTAATACAGGGTATAGTGAAGGTAATACTCTAATCTTCCTGAGCTTTACCACGCAGGGTATGAGCGTGCATAGAACAAAGTATACTATAAGGTTTCCATACAGGGTATGCAAGGAATCAAATTTAGTACAGGGTATGGTGAAGAGCATAAAGTAGCGTATACCATAATCCGCTTGGAGAGTGAAGTGAGTTGAGAACAGGGTATACAATAATCAACTTAGCTTTAATAATTCTGAAAAATGCAGGGTATAACTTTGAGTTTACTATAAGCTTAATGAGTCTTAAGGTTTTGTAAAGCCTACAGTAGAGGCTATAGTTGAAGGTATAGTAGCGGATATATTAGAGGGTATAATAGGGGGTTTGCTAGAGCTCATAAGAGAGAGTTTAACGTAGGATATAGTAGAGGGTATATTAGAGATGACAATAAAGGGTATATATGAGGCTATAGTCGAAGCTACCTTACAGAGGTATATGAGGCTATAGTCGAAGCCACTTTACAGAGTATACTAAAACCCTCATCATAGTGTAGGGTATAACAAAGAGTTAAGAGCTATGAGTCAATCAAGCTTTGAACAGGGTATATTAGAGAATATGGGCATAGTACAAAGTCTACTTAAATACTCATCAGCTGTAGTAAACAGTATTACAATATTACAGGGTATGTCAAAGAGTATAAGCAATTCAAGCTTAGTACAGAATATAATAGGGGATATAGAGGATATATAAGTATTCAGATCTCTTCATCAACTTGCAGTATAATGAGCTTCATCAAGTTTAGCAAACAAGTACAGGGTATATAAGAGGCTATAGAATATGGCATACAAAAACAGACTATATTATGAAGTATACTAAAATCTTCATTAGCTTCAACAAGCAGATCTAACTAAAAGTTTTCTGTAATACTTATCAGTTGTGAGTGCCAATATAATTACAGGGTATAGTAAAGCGAAGACCTAAAAGAAGAGACTTCTACTACAATCTTGATGAGTTTTTGAGTTTGATCAAATACAAAAGCAAATTCAAGTAACAACAGCAACAACAACAGCAACTGTATGATACATACAGGGTATACGCTAGTCTAGCATAGTTTATGCTGAAAGTGTAGAGCGCATTGTGTTCGATTTGCTGATAGTTTTCGCATTGGAATTCGAATTATTTATTTTCACTAGCGTGCGTGCGAGTCGAAGGTCAAATGCGAAATTAAAATTCTATTTTCCTATTTGGAATTTCGCTCAGAGATTTATTTATTTTTAATTCAATGTACAAATGTTGATAAATGCTTCTGGAATCGCTGCTGCCCCCGCCCTTCCCACTTCGAACTGAACATGACCCGGCCCAAAGCCCCCACCAACCAGCATACATACAATTTGCTTTCTGCTCGCTGCGCCTTGATTAATGATACGAACTGAGATTAATGTTGCTGCTGCTGTTAGCTGCTGTTGTTGCTGTGGCTATTCTTATTGCTGCTGCTGCTGCTGCCGCTGAAGTCTCTATTGCTGGTGTTGCTTCTGCTACTTATGCTGTTGCAGCTGCATTTTCTGCTGCTGCTGCATTCTCATTGCTGCTGCTGCTACTGCTGCTGATGCTTATATTGCTGTTGCTATTCTTATTGCTGATAGTGATGTTGCTGTTGCTGCTGAAGTCTCTATTGCTGGTGTTGCTTCTGCTACTATTGCTGTTGCAGCTGCATTTTCTGCTGCTGCTACTATTCTCATTGCTGTTGCTATTGTTGCTTCTGCTGATGCCTATGTTGCTGTTGCCATTCTTATTGCTGACACTGAATTTGCTGCTGAAATCTTTATTGCTGGTGTTGCTTCTGCTACTATTGCTGTTGCAGTTGCTGCATCTGCTGCAGTTGCTGCTGCTGCCATTGATGGTCTTGTTGTTAATGTTGCTGGAGTTGCTGCTGTTGGAGTTGATGTGTCTATTGTTGCTGAGGTCAGTATTTCTGCTGCTGTTGGTGCTGATGCTATTGCTGTTGCTATTCCTATTGCTGTTGCTGCTGAGATCTCTATTGTTGGTGTGGCTTCTGCAATTATTGCTGCTGCAGTTGCTGCTGCTGCTGTGGATATAGCAGCTTTTGCTTCAGCTGTTGCTGCCGTTGCTGTTGATGTGACTATTGCTGCTGGGGTCAGTATTGCTGCTGTTACTGTTATTGCTATGATTGCTACTGTTGCTGTTGCTGTTGTAGTTGCTGCTGCTGTTACTGTGGATGTGACTATTGTTGCTGAGGTCAGAATGGCTGCTGCTGCTGCTGTTTCAATTTATATTGCTGCCGCTGCTGCTGCTATCACGCCCCACTGCAGCTCGAATAGTTATCGACCCTTCTAACTATCCAAACTGTTCATTGCCGTTGGCTGTTGGCCTGGATTGGTCTGATAAGCAAATTTGAGATGCGTCAAGCGCGTAATTCAAAAAGGGGCCACAGGTCGTATGCGTAACGTTTGCGTCCATCTCTAACCGAATGCTATAAAATAATTGAAATTGACTTTAAGCTTTCAGAAGATATTTAGAGAAACATATTAAAGGCGCGCTTAAGAAAATGAAAGAAAGATAGTATAGAACAGAATGTGTGTAGCGATACTTATCGATTTTAATAGAAAGTTATTGATGATGAGAAATAAATGCAAAAACTTAGAAATCAACTGAACAATGAAAGAAACTTGAAGACTAAACTCGAAGAGTACAAATATACTATAGAATAGCTTAGCTTATAGCTATATCTAAATACAGTCTATCGATAGTTATCGATTTATATACTATATACGATATACTATAGAATAGCTTAGCTTATAGCTATATCTAAATACAGTCTATCGATATTTATCGATGTTTTACATATTTCTTTAATTCCTCACAAATTCTGGCTAATATATAGATATATATTATTTGTTTTACAGGATCCAAAGATATTGGACAAGGTAACCAAAAAGAATGGCACGAATATACCGGAACTGGATAAGCGTTCGCTAACCATATGCTCGAACACGGACTATATCAATATAACATATCATCATGTTATTTGCCCAGATGCAGTAACAGCCAAGGTATAGTAGTTTAGCCAAACGATGATCAGTTCGATCACACGTGATCAGTTTGGACAGTGCGGCAGGAGAGATCATTTTGCTCATGTGGATCATATTCAAGCATATGCATAACTCTCTGTACTTATAGATCTGGCTAGATGGCATACGAAAAATAACACATAATGTCAAAGCGAACAATATCTGTCCGATGATGTGTCTGAGAAAACAGTAAGTGAACTCCGGCAGTTCCCGCACAAATTTCGAATAGACGCACCCTATCTCTCTCTCTCTGTCTCTCTCTTTCTCTGTTCGTGTAAAAGAATATACAAAAGAATACTTTCTTTATTTTTATACTCTGCGACGTTACAGCACGATGCAACTTTGCTTTCTACACATACAAAACATCTATATATATATATATATATCTCATATCACATATCATTTTCTATATCTATTTGATCTAATGGATGTAACTGTATATAATTCTGTGCGATTTATTTTCATATTGTTTTCTAATTTGCATGTCTTGCGCCTTGTTTTTGTTCTTATCGTTATTGTTATTGTGTTATCGTGTTAATCGTTAATCGTTACCCTGTTATCGTCTTATCGATAACATCCGAGCAGAGCTGGCAAAAGAACTTGCGACTTATAACGCATAACAATCGCGCCACCAACGTGTGTCCACGCACCAATCTAATGAAACAGTAAGTCTTCTTATTACTTACTCTATCTATTACCTAACGAAGTCTATCGAAACTTATCGATAATATTGTCAGTCTATCGAGCTGGTAGCTCTTCTTTTGGTAAGTATTACAACAAGTAGTCGGTTTCATTGCTTGGAAAAGTGTCTTAAATAGGTCAAATGGGTAAATGAGGACAGACTAGAGGACATAAATATACAAAAAGTATATGTAAAAGCTATAAAAAAGTTTAAGGTGCATTGGTCAAATAGTAGCTACTATATAAAAGTGATAGATAGATATGAAATCACCATACAAGATGGAGAACATCAAATCACAGCTCTAAAAGAAGCTTTGACCAACTGCAAGCTAATAAGCTGAGACATCAGAGCTAATCAAGGCAAATAGATTTTAGAATTCAAGAGTAAATATTCATATGCATATACAGATATATATCTACAATATATACCTTTATATACATAGTACATATATGGTATATATTTGGGGCATTACGAGGCAAATTAAGCACAGCGCATCGAGAACGTCGAGAACATTGCAAATTGTATATTATTATTGCTAGCAAATTGTCTAAACAAATCTCGTCTGGTGCCGTTCGGGCAGGTGGGCAGCGGAAACGGAAACGACATCATCAGCTGCCACCTAACCTCACTTGGGCAAAAGAAAGAAAAAAAAAAGAATAGAAAAAGTAAGAGAAAAAGAAAAGCAACTGTAAAATTGTTGGCGTTGTTTCACAACACACAAAATAACAAAAATTTCATTTCATTTGCATTTGGCTCACAATGCAAATGGCAAATGAAGAAATGAAGCTGTTTCCGTTCACTATAACTGTAAATATATATATCTATATATAGCAACTATATCTCTTGATTAATGACAGCTCAACATACTGAACTTTTGATTGCAATATAAGTTGACAATGGAAGTTTATAGTTTATAGTTATATAAAATACAGCTAACTTTCGTCTCGTTGCGCAATTTGCAACTTGTTGTTGCGCTTCTCTCTCTCTCTCTTTCTCTTTCAATGACTTTGTTTCGCTTCTCTCTGTTGCCAGAGCTGCAGCTTGTTTGCCAATCACATTGTCTGGCTTCTTGTTGGCGTCACTTGCCACTGCTGTTCGAGTTGTTGTAGCAAAAGTTAAGCAGTTGCAGTTGCCATTGCTTCAGCATCGCTTCTCCCTTTTGTTAGGCATGCAGGCAACAACTTCTTTCATTGATTTTGTAATACAATAAATCGCTTTAGTTATTGTTATAACTAGTTGGGGTCTTTCAATTAACTGCTTACAGCGCTTCTCGCTTGTCACTTACTTATTATGCTTTGTCTATGAAGTCTATGAAAGCTTCTCGCTTCTCACTGCGCTTCTCTCGCATAGTACCTCTTATGCTGCTGTCTGCTCTGACCTTACACTACCTGCTTAACTCTGCCCAAAGTATATCAGTCCGTGAGCTATTTGTATTCTCGCTGACATACTTTCCAGTCAGTCTCAAAAATCTATGCAAAAATGGAAGTTAAAGGACTGCTGAACTGTTTGCATTGGCAATGCGTTGACCCAGTTTGCAAAAATTGTTATTGTTGATTGTTAATTGTTGATTGTTCTCTTTATGGGCGGGACTGGGTAGGGCCGTTGATATAGCAAGGTCTAAAGGCATTAACTGCAATTACTTGTCTAACTTAACCCTGGGCTAGCTTTGAATGAGGTTATTGGGTCTCTCGAGTGGCTACACACACACAGACACGGACACACACAGACACACACACAGGTTAAGCACACGCAAATCCTGCGCTAAGTAATGAATGTCCATCGCATGACCAATGAGTGTCCTGCATTGAGTGGGGGAGGTCAGCTCAGTTGCCAGCACAAATTGAATTTAAACTCAAGACATTCTTTTAAATGAATTGTTGCCGCTGCCAGCCGTAATGCACTTTCGCCCCATCGATCATTTGGGTTGCCAATTAATTGCCAATTGCAAATTGCAAATTGCGAATTGCAATTACATTTTCAATATCGATTTTAATTACACTTTCATTTCGGCTCCATTTCCATTGTATATGACCCATTGAATCGGAAAATAAGTACGTTTTTTTTTCATGACCATACCCTTTAAGAACTCTTTGCAAGTTGTTAAACGGCACTTATTCGCTTTGTTTGGCAGAAGAAGACGTCGAATCGATATATTACGTGAAGTACAAATATGTTTTTGATAAGGATGAATAGACACGATCTATGTCTGCTAGTCTGTTCGTCCGTCCGTCCGCACTTCCGTCTGCATGCAGGCATTTATCTGACAACCTCTAAGAACTTGAGCCTAGTGTCCTGGCACTCTTATTTCACAGCTCAAGTGTCCTGGCACTCGTATTACACAGCTCAAGTCTCTTGCACATCAGCGATAACTTTGCTCATTTGCAGGATATCGATTAAAATCGATACCAAAAACCAGTTATATCAGCATATCTCGCACGTTCTTAGTAGTCAGAGTCAGAATCATAGATATATGTATGTGCTATGTATAAAGGGTATCTCCTAGTCACACTCAACTGAAGCATTCTTACTTGCTTTTACGCTTTGTTCGCTTTAATTTCAAATGAAATTTATTTTGAGTGCATTTTTTATTATTTACTAAAGTTGAAGTGTTTCGAAGGCTTTCAGCAATTTAAATTGAGTTTTATGTAGAAATATTTTCAATGCAATAATATAAAAACATAGTCTTCTAGAAAGGACTTTAACTATAGCTAAAGCTTAAGTAAAAATGTTATGTATTGGAATGTAGGAATGAAGGTATATAATATATAATAGTATAAAGACTTTTCAACCATATGCCCATAGTCTGTCCTCATAGTTGCTGAGCACTGCATATATATCTAGAAATTCTTAAATACAAAATTAAACTATATTCCATAGGATTAAACATTTAGAGGGGATTCTGCCCACTCTAAACCATTCTCTCAATAAACTAGTTTCTCTTTCTTACGTTAATTTATTTAGTTTTTATTTGAATATCTATCAAAATATAACCAAGTCAAAAACAAACAACTATGCTGTATTGCAAGGTAAAGTATAATCCATATATACTCTATATATTGTATATAACTACTATTTGCATGTACGTAATAGCACAATTATCTCTATCTCTATGTCTATCTCTATATCTATCTCTATCTCTATATATTCAGTTCACTTGACTCAATTCTCGATTTTATTAAATTCATTCAAGTTGGATGCGTCTCAGCTATTGTGTGGAAAAGAGTGGCAAGATACCAGTTAAGACATTGGCCAAAACTTTCGCATCTGGTAAAACTGAGAAGCTAGTGTATACGTGCATCAAGGATGCGGGCCTGCCGGACGACAAGAATGCGACAATGACGAAGGAACAGTTCACGTTTGATAAGTTTTATGCGCTCTACCATAAGGTCTGTCCGCGCAACGACATCGAGGAGCTATTCACATCGATGTAAGTAAAAGACATTTGGAACTAATCTCAGTTTTAAGTGTTTCCAGGGAATTATATTCTTGTGAATGCAAACTGTATTTCCATTGATTTATTTACAATAATCAATGAACTTTATATAATCTGTACCCAGTATTTCCACAATGCCCAATAATTCAGTTTCACACTATTCTCAGTTTGATTATTATGCAGCAGTCAAGTCATTTTACTACCCACACAAGAATATACTATTCCCAGTATATCAACTGTTCCCAGATTCTTTTACAGTACACTGTAAATTAATTCCTTATCCGTTTCTATTAATACATTATCTTGTTACCATTCCCAGTATTTTAACTGTTTCCACTATTTCCGGAATACCCAATATAATTACTATTCCCCGTATTTGATGCATTCTCAGTTTTATCTTGGTTTTCTTTATTGATTTCCCCCATACGACTAATACCAATTTCCCAGTTTTTCCCATTTGCATACTCAAATCGATCTCGATTTTCCCTTTATGCAGCACCAAGGGCAAACAGGACTTTATCAGTCTGGAACAGTTCATACAGTTCATGAACGAAAAGCAGCGCGATCCGCGCATGAACGAGATTCTCTATCCGCTGTATGAGGAAAAGCGCTGCACGGAGATTATCAATGACTATGAGAACGATGACGAGAAGAAGAAGAGTGGTATGTGGTATCTACATATGATCCAAGTCTATGCATATTTCTAAAAGCTTCTTTAACTTTGCAGGACAACTTTCACTGGACGGCTTTAAGCGCTATCTCATGTCCGATGAGAATGCGCCTGTGTTTTTGGATCGTCTCGACTTCTATATGGAAATGGACCAGCCGTTGGCGCATTACTATATCAATAGTTCGCATAATACGTACTTGTCCGGTCGTCAGATCGGCGGCAAGAGCTCCGTCGAAATGTATCGGCAGACTCTACTCGCGGGCTGTCGTTGTGTTGAGCTAGATTGCTGGAATGGCAAGGGCGAGGACGAGGAGCCAATTGTTACTCACGGTCATGCCTACTGTACGGAAATCTTATTCAAGGTAAATACAGAAAGAGAGAGAAAGAGAGAGAGAGTTTCCAGAATTAATATGTTTCTCCCACTTAGGATTGCATTCAGGCCATTGCGGATTGCGCTTTTGTCTCGTCGGAATATCCGGTGATTCTCTCATTTGAGAATCATTGCAACCGAGCTCAGCAATACAAATTAGCTAAATACTGTGATGACTTTTTTGGTGATCTGCTACTAAAGGAACCTCTATCGGATCATCCGGTGGGTATCTGGCAGTTGCGCCATATTCTACCATAAACTAATCAAATTTCCGTAATAGCTCGACCCGGGTCTACCGTTGCCACCGCCGTGCAAGCTAAAGCGCAAGATTCTCATCAAAAACAAACGCATGAAGCCCGAGGTGGAGAAGGTTGAGCTGGAGCTCTGGCTTAAGGGCGAGCTGAAGACCGACGATGATCCCGAGGAGGATGCCAGCGCTGGCAAGCCACCAGAGGCAGCTGCTGCTCCAGCGCCCCCTCCAGAGGCAGCTGCCGCAGATGCAGCAGCCGAAGGCGGCGGCGGCGGCGAGGCGGAAGCAGCTGCTGCCAACTACAGCGGCTCCACAACCAATGTGCATCCCTGGCTCTCATCCATGGTCAATTATGCGCAGCCCATCAAATTCCAGGGCTTCGACAAGGCAATCGGTAAGGGCGAGGCTGCAAATGGTAGAGAGAGAGAGAAAGAGTTGGAGAGCTAGATAGCTGGAGATAGAGAAAGATAGAGAGAAATTGAGAGAGATAGAGAGAGAGAGAGAGAGAGAGAGAGAGTTGGAGAGCTAGATAGCTGGAGATAGAAAAAGATAGAGTGAAATAGAGAGAGATAGAGAGAAATTGAGAGATATAGAGAGAAATAGAGAGAGAGAGATAGAGGGATAGAAAGATATAAAGGGAGAGAGAGAGAAGTAGAAGAGAATGAAAACAGAAAGTCTGAGACAGAGAGCCGGAGAGAGAAAGGCAATTAATGAGAAAGACAGAAAAAAAGGAAGATAAACATACATAGAGAGAGAGAGAGACAGAGAGAGAGAAACAGACATAGAGAGAGAGAGAGAGACAGAGAGAGAGAAACAGACATAGAGAGAGAGAGAGAGAGAGAGAGAGTGCGCGATAGATTATGATAGTAAACAAGCATTGAAATAATGAAAGGAAGAGCAAATAAGAACATTGCCTTCGGAAGCTATCCCCTGCTTAGCTCCATAGCCAAAGCTAAATTTATGCACACATTTGTATTTTAGGATTTGGCATAGATAGATCTGGATCTATAGAGAAGGTCAATAGTGACCGAACAGCAAGACTTGTTGAGCGCTGCCCCAAAACTGTGACAGATATAAGCTGAAGTATACAGAAGTATATAGGAATGTCAAGCCTCGAGCCAGACGAGCAGCAATTCGGATATTTTCGCTTTGTAAACGAGTATAATCAGATATTATGAACAGTTCTAGAAGCCTTAGCTTCTCATGTCATATACATATACAATATATATACACAGCTGACATAAGTTGTAACTACCTCAAAACTCTTTACACTTTCAGAGAAGAACATTGCACACAATATGTCGTCGTTTGCGGAATCGGCAGGAATGAATTACTTGAAGCAGAGCTCGATCGATTTTGTCAATTACAACAAGCGGCAAATGTCGCGCATCTATCCGAAGGGCACCCGCGCCGATTCGTCCAATTATATGCCGCAAGTATTTTGGAACGCTGGCTGCCAGATGGTCTCATTGAATTTCCAGACATCCGATCTGCCCATGCAACTGAATCAGGGCAAGTTCGAGTACAATGGCGGCTGCGGCTATTTGCTAAAGCCGGACTTCATGCGTCGCGCCGACAAGGACTTCGATCCGTTTGCCGATGCTCCGGTGGATGGTGTGATTGCCGCCCAGTGTTCGGTGAAGGTAATCGCCGGGCAGTTCTTGTCGGACAAGAAGGTGGGCACCTATGTGGAGGTCGACATGTTTGGCCTGCCATCGGATACAGTGAAGAAGGAATTCCGCACACGTTTGGTGCCCAACAACGGTCTCAATCCCGTCTACAACGAGGATGCGTTCGTGTTCCGTAAGGTGGTGTTGCCCGATTTGGCGGTGCTGCGCTTTGGCGTCTATGAGGAAAGCGGCAAAATGATTGGACAACGCATCCTGCCCTTGGATGGCCTGCAGGCTGGCTATCGCCACGTCTCGCTGCGTACCGAGGCCAATTTTCCGATGTCGTTGCCAATGCTGTTTGTTAACATCGAATTGAAGATTTATGTACCTGATGGCTTTGAAGACTTCATGGCCATGCTGTCGGATCCGCGCGGCTTTGCCGGCGCCGCCAAACAGCAGAACGAACAAATGAAGGCATTGGGCATTGAGGAGCAGAGCGGCGGGGCCGCTCGCGATGCTGGCAAGGCCAAGGAGGAGGAGAAAAAGGAGCCGCCGCTTGTTTTCGAGCCCGTCACCCTCGAATCGTTGCGGCAGGAGAAGGGCTTTCAGAAGGTCGGCAAGAAGCAGATCAAAGAGCTGGACACGCTGCGCAAGAAGCATGCCAAGGAGCGCACCTCGGTGCAGAAGACCCAAAATGCGGCCATCGACAAGCTGATCAAGGGCAAGAGCAAAGATGATATACGCAACGATGCGAACATTAAGAATGCGATCAACGACCAGACCAAGCAGTGGACCGACATGATTGCACGCCATCGCAAAGAGGAATGGGATATGCTGCGCCAGCACGTCCAGGACTCCCAGGATGCCATGAAGGCGCTCATGCTGACCGTACAGGCGGCCCAAATCAAACAACTCGAGGATCGTCATGCCAGGTGAATCCACACCAAAACCCATGCATATCTCTTAACCATCAAGTTAACCATCTAAATGTTTGCATTCGCAGGGATATCAAGGAACTAAACACCAAGCAGGCCAAGACCTCGGCCGATACCGCCAAGGAAGTCCAAAATGACAAAACACTTAAGACCAAAAACGAAAAAGATCGTCGTCTGCGCGAGAAACGTCAAAACAACATCAAGCGCTTTATGGAGGAGAAAAAGGTGAGTCCAACTTTAACCAATATACCCATTTTATAGAGCTCTATACATAGAGCACTAGAGGTAGTCTAGATGTTGAAAGCTCTATGTAGAGTTTTCGTTTGAAATACCTGCAAAGGCATAACTTGCTCAAATTTTAGTCAATAATTGAATATAACTCTTGATCTACCTATAGAAATATCCTTTTCCCTATGTCCTTTTGTTGAGCTATCTGTGATGTTTCTGAATTCCTCTTCATTGAGTCCATTATCTTTTACGTTTTCTCCTTTTGCTCTATATGATTTGGCAAATATCTCTTAGTTTTCTTACTTTTAACTCAATAATCTATTGTGTTTCTCTGGTTCTGTAATACTCTATTCATGCTTCCTTGATCAGTCTTGGTTATGAAACCCTGAACACAATGAGATATAAAAGTTTAGTTGAAAGGCATGTAATAGGCAGAGGGTGGCGTGGGCTCTGCCATAAAGTATTTATATGCATGATCAGGATGCAATACCAAGTGGATTTAGCACTATCTGTCAGTCCGTCCGTCATTCATTCCGTCCGTCCTTCTTTCCGTCCATCCTTCCTTCCGTCCGTCCGTCCTTCCGTCTGTCCGCATGTATAAATGCGTCAATAACTGAGTCTATTAAAGCCATAGCTGAAGAATTTACATCAGTTGCGACAGAGACTAGCAATTGATGGGGCATGTCAAAGGGCTTAGATCAAATAGATCTGAGCCTCAGTCCCCGTCCCTGACCCAATGATAAGAAGTCTTTTCAGTGGGCATCTTTAATGTATGTAGTATATAGTAGAGATTAGACATCTGCATGAATGCATCCAAATGGGCAAATGAATCATTCATTATAAAAACCTGTACACCTTTTTTGTGTACAGTATAAATGGGTGCATGTGAATGTTGTACAAACTGTCTGTATGTACAGCTAGCCGTCTCACTCACTCCCATGCTGTACAGCACCTTATGAGTACACTTAAACTAGTGTACAGTGTTTTTTACTGCACACTATTTTGGTGTGCAGTATACTCACTGTACACTGAGTTGGTATTGATGACGCTTCATAAAAAATTTCTATGTTCGAGTACAAAAACATTATTTTGTTGTAAGTCCGTAGTTGCAATTTTGCACCGTTAATGACTGTAAAAAAATAGGAATATGTTATCCAAGAAAAATAAAAAATAAAAAAATAAAAAAAAAATTAAAAATAAAAAAAAATAAAAATTTCTAGTAAAATAACACATTTCTTAGTAAATCAACATTTATAAGTAATATATCATTTTATTTTAACAAAAACTTACACTTTCATTAAAATTTATTTCGTTCGCGTCGTTCTCTTTACCAGCCATGTCTACATCTGCACAGCTGTTAGACATGACAGAAATGCTGTTCTCATAATTGTATATGGTGTACAACATGTAGAAACGAGACAAATATTGTACTCACTCACGAAGTGTACTACATTTTACTGTACTCACTCTAGTTGAGAACAGTAGTAATGTTGTACTCGATTCTTCTGTACAGTGGAAATACTGTACAGAAATGAAATGGGTGCAGTATTTTAAGAACACTTTACTACTGTACAGTACTATGCTGTAAGAAATGAATGTATTCTTGCAGACCTGTAGTAGAGATATTCCATCAAAATAAAGATGCAAGTATTATGGAGAAATTTGAACACTGCTTAAATAAGATTACCAAATCAATCTGAATTTCCAATTAGCATAAAAAGTTTCAACCAAGAGGAGTTATCTAGAAATATCCTGAAAACTGCGCTGCATGGGCTTTAACTATGGAAAGCTAATTGTTGAATAACTTTTGTTTTAGGTTCCCTCATAGAACGCGCAGATCAAATTTGTTTCAACTCTTAGTTATTTAAGCATGTCTCTGAAGTCTTTGGAGCTAGAGTCTACAAATTTTACATTTAGTTCAATATATATTTTATACATTTTTGATTTTTTTCATATTTTGGATATTGTCTTCAGGTAGCAAATATATATCCAATATTTGAGTATGTTTTCTATTCTTAAGCTGAGCCGTCTTATCTGTTAGAGTTATAAATCAACTCTTTTGTTTTCCTACTACTTATTTCCCTTGATATCCTTTAGACTCCCCTTTCTTATATGGTATACTTTAAACTCTACATTCGCCTAATTATAAGAATTATCAACTTGTTGATCAATTCTTTTGAAGTATTTCTTTATGTATCTTTAACTCTATATATACAGATACCCTAAATTTCTCATTTATTCCTCTTCACCCACTCCATTTACCCGTTAACGTACTCCTTTACTTTCCATCCAATATCTCTCAATTTCCCCCATAGTAAAACTCATCAAACCACATTCATATATGATACAATGTTGTAGCTCTATCTGTCTCCTTACCCCCCACTATAATTAGACTTTATCGATCATATCGAAATGGAATGCATTGCAATACTAATCGTTTATCGTTTATCGTTATTCACAGCAAATCGGCGTTAAACAGGGTCGCGCCATGGAAAAATTGAAATTGGCACACGCTAAGCAGGTTGAGGAATTTAGTACCGATGTGCAAAAGGTACTAAATGAAACACGGCCGCAGACCGACACTATAACCAGTATTGAGACTGTACTTTAGACCACAAAAACCGATATCGATTATCAAATAATAATCAATAATACCAATAACAATAATAATAACAAGATCACATACCAAATACCGTTAATCGGTTGAGCGTTAACCGGTTAACCGATGCGTCACTGTGTTTCGTACAGCTAGTTTGAATTGTAGCAAATAAACCCTATCGAGTACCCAGTAACGAGTAACGAGTAACCAGTCACGAGTAACGAGTAACGAGTCACGAGTCACGAGTAGCGAGTACTCAAACCACATACACTACGCTCTAGTCGCTACAAAACAACAAATTTCATTTGAGAAAAAAAAGAGAAAAAAATACAAAAAAAAAAATACAGAGAAATATGATAAAACGAATATCGAAATAATCGAGAATAATGCAAATTCATGAGTAGCTGCTAATAAAATTTTAACTAACTGCTAAGATGTAATTATCTATATCCATTTTTTTCTCTATATATGTATATATATAAAATTTATGTATATGTATATATGTGTATTTATTTGTTCGATTTTTATACATCTTTTTTTTTCAATTTAATTTTGCTAAAAATATTTTTTTATTTTTATTTTTTTTTTTGTATTTGCTTCGTCTTCAGTTTTGATGTTGTTTTCTCTTTACACGGAATTTCTATAAAAAAAAAACTTTTGTTGTTGTTTATGTTTTTGTTTCTCAATTTTCTTCTAGTATTTGATTAAGTTTTTGTTTGAAACTCTAGTATTTGTATTTGGCAGTTAACTTAAATTCCCAGCAAAAAACCAAAAAACCAAATTAAGGCAGCTCTACTATATATGTATATGTATGTCTATGCGAGGTCTGTTCAAAAAGTATCGCGACTTTTGTGTTTTCTTTCAAAGTGATTTATTTGTATGTATTGTGTCCCCTATCAAGTAATCTCCATTAGATATTATATTATAAACGTTTTTTCCAATCATCAATCTTGTTCAGCTGCTGCTTCATTGATGCCTTCTTTAACTTCCTTCAAGGGCCTCTTCAGCCCTTCGGTAACAAGCAATCAAAAGTCTCAGCGGACCAACTGTGACATCATTTGTCTGTTGTTTTGGGCCACAAATTTAATATAAATTCTTTGTTCCATCTTTAGGAATACGCAAAACACATTCAAGCAAAATGAGCAGTGAAAGTGTCGGCATAAGTGAGGCACATGAATGCCAACAAAATGCCACAAAGATATCGAAAATCGATTATGCTTAACCCTCGAAATTCCTTATACTTTTTGAACACACCTCGTATATACAATATAATATCTATCTAACTATTGTACTACTCACACTTGAGCTATTTAGTCTTACATTTATCTCTCTCTCTCTCTGTCTCTCTCTCTCTATCTATCTGTATCTCTCCTATCTCTCTGTCTATCTCTCTCCCACTCGCTGTCTCTCGCTTTCACACACTCGTTTAACAATTTTTTGCTAAAAACAAAAACAATTTCATTTTAACATAAACATTTTGAACATTTACCGCTATTCGCTAACCGTTTTGCTGTGCGTCTAAAACATAATATGCAATCGAATTCATGTCAAAAATTAACCAACAAAAATGCCATTCTCTCTCTCTCTCTCTCTCTCTCTCTCTCTCTCTTTCTCTTTGCTCTCCCTCACACGCACTCGCTCATATATATGTCATGCTGCTGCTGATCGAAACTAACCACAATTCACATTAACAGCTTATGGATATGTACAAAATCGAGGAGGAGGCCTATAAGACCCAAGGAAAAACGGAGTTTTATGCTTAAACAACAACAACAGCAACAACAACAAGCTTAAAGAAATCTATAAAAGAAACAAAAATGATGAAGCAGACGAAGAGTTTTAGTGTACGCCTATAAATTATTTAGAAATATAAAGAAAAGATGAAGAAAAAAAAAACAATTCAAAGAAAAACCAAAAAACAAAAAACAAAAACAAAAACTGTATTCGAAAAGAAAAGTCAACACTTTGTGCTTTATACTTATTTAAGACGTTATAAAACGTGGCAAACTATCCAAAACAAAAAAAAAATAATAATAATTTATATACAACATATATATATATACATATATATATATCTATGCTTAGATATTATGACTAAATTGTTGAAATAACTTTGCAAGTTTTCGATCTCCAAAATACTTGGAAAATACCAATGTTTAAAATTATTTGCTGTAAAACTGCAAAAAATATTTGAATTATCAATAAAAATACCAGAAAAATACCCCCAAAAAAACAAAAAATAAATGAAGAAGAACAGAAATCTATGGGTATTTATGCATCAATAAAACGGTACACCGATAAGCTTAGACCATGCCATAAGTAAACCAAAACAAAAATACTTTCCAAATTCTCTGGAAACATGGCGCAAAGCGCTTTTTCTTTAGTATTTTTCATTTTTGTTTCAATTTTTTTGTACACTTTGATTTTCGAGTGGCGCGAGAGAACAGTTACAGTTACAGTTATATATATGAGCAAGTTGAAGAAAATACTAAACATATATAGCAAAACATATGTGTTTCCGATTTTCCACCTAACAGCAGAGCTGTTAAGAATTCCATTTGAATGGAAATTCAAAATGGGTTTTTGTTCTGAAAACCCATTTTGAATTTCCATTCAAATGGAATTTTTAACAGCTCTGCCTAACAGCTTAGCAAAACAAAAAACAAAAATACTATAACTATCCCCACACAGGACAAAAGAAGATAAAGAAGAGCTAGCAGCAGCTAAACATATATAAATTATATATGTAAGTAACAAATTGGTATTTAAATACTAAAATGCAAAATAAAAAATAAAAAAAAAAAAGAACAAATAGCATTTATTTTGAATGAATGCAAAAATATCTCTCTTGATGCTTAATGAAATAACAAAAAATAAATAAAACATAAACAAAAGATCAATGTAAATCCCATTTACTGTGCGTGCATAACCTCAACATAAAATAGTTAAATTCTGCAAAACAAAAAAAAACGAGAAATACCGAAAGATATATAAATATATAAATTTATATGAATGTCAAATAAATCTTTTTAGTATGAGCAATTCAAATGAAACACCCCTACCGGCAGTTCTATATATATATATAAATATATATGTGTATATGTATGTGTGTCTATACACCCATATATAGCTATTTTATATGGGCTCACACACACACACACACACACACACATACATACACATATATATACATATATAAATAGAAAATCATTCAAAAAAAGAAAACAAAAAACTTGTTACAAAAACTTTTTAAAACGAAGCGTTCGCTTCGTTCAACAGCAAAAATACTTTCGCGAATTTTACAAATGAAAGCTAGCCAAGAAAATATACCAAAAAAATAAATAAAAATACCAAAAAAATACCAACAAGTAAACCCTTTTTACCTTTTTTGTTTTCGAGCTGAGTTCGTTTAGATTTGTGCACTTCCAACACTTGTAACGTATTTTTGTTGTAGTTGTTGCGAATAGAAAATACCGACAAGAAATACTAAAAATACTAAACAATATGAAATGTATATTTAAAAAACCAAAAAAAAAACAAATGTAGAACAATTCGAAAAATTGATTTTTTTTTGTTTAGTCACTTGAATGTGCCCTAAAAATGTAGTTGAAGAAAATGAAAACGAAAATTTAAGTTAACTTTTACAAGGTAATGCTATATATATACATATATATACATCTCAAAGTATATACTTAATCAACCTATGACCATGTATATCTATTTAGAACAAATTGCGAGCGTTTTATAAATGTGATAAAAAGAAAAAACAGAAAAAATCGATAAAAATGTTGATTGGAAACACTTTGGAAGAGTTGCTTAGTTCTCACAAAACAGTTTGTTCGTTATTGTGTGCGGCATTATGTCTAGTAAAAATTTAGGTATTACGCCCTTAGTTTTTATTTATTTTCTTTTGTTTTTATTTCGTGCACTTAACTAAAGGGAAAATACTAACCAATATTTACCTTTGTATTATATGTAATATATACTGTGCCAATCCCCAAAAAAATACCAAAAATACCGGAAAATACAATTATTTTGATTTTTGTATACATTAGAAAAAGGCCTAGCCTCTTAGTCGAAACGTAAGCCCTCAACTGGAGAAGGCACATAACATGCATACAAACGGGCAAAATTTAGGCACAAGCAGACAGAGACACACACACACACACACAGAGAGAGATAACGTAGCGCAACAGCTTTGTAACTGTGTTGGTGTGGCTGCAGCGAGAGTTAAGGCGGAGCAGCATGAGCTTTGCCAGAACGTGTGAAAGAGAGAGAAATAGAGAGAGTGGGAGAGTGGAAAGAGGTTGAACGAGTGGAAGAGTGTAAGAGTGGAGGAGTATAAGAGTGGAGGAGTATGAGAGTGAATGAGTAAGAGTTGATGAAGATATGAGTGGTAGAGTATAAGAGTGGAAAAGTATAAGAGTGCACTAGTATAAGAGTGAAGGAGTGGTGTACTGGAAGAGTAGAAGAACATACGATTGAGAGTATGGAAGAGTGGCAAAGAGGGAGATTGAGGCAGTGGAAGAGTATGAGAGTGGAAGAGTAGAAAAGTGGAAGACTATAACAGTGGAAGAGTGAGGAAGTGGAAGAGTATAAGAGTGGAAGAGCATAAGAGTGGAAAAGTATAAGAGTGCACTTTATACTATGAGTGAAGGAGTGGTGTACTGGAAAAGTAGAAGTATATACGATTGAGAGTATGGAAGAGTGGCAAAGAGGGAGATTGAGGCAGTGGAAGAGTATGAGAGTGGAAGAGTATAAGAGTGGAAGACTATAACAGTGAAAGAGTATAAAAGTGGAAGAGTGAGGTAGTGGAAGAGTATAAGTGTTGAGGAGCGGAAGAGTGTAACAGTGGAAGAGTATAAGAGTGGAAGAGTATAACAGTGTAAAAGTGAAAGAGTGAGGTAGTGGAAGAGTATAAGAGTTGAGGAGCGGAAGAGTATAAGAGTGAAAGAAGAGAGTGTGCGCTGTCTCGCTTAGCTAAATTTTGCCAATGTGTCAATTTTAATTTGGATTTTATTTAGACTTTACATATATATGCATACACGTGTGTATATCTACCTATATATACACACATATATATATTCGATACTAGAGAGAAAGAGAGGAAAAAGAAAACGAAATTGTTAGAGAGTTAACCCACGCTAGGGGCCACCCATTTGATATAGTTTATACTAATTCGATGCAAGTCACACGAGGACATCAGCAAACTACCCTTTCTCTGTCGAACAAAATACAGGGTATAAGTAAACCCATAAAAAACAAAAACAAAACAAAAACAAAAATACATATTTATGTGTGTATTTAATTATAATATGATTATTATTATTATGCACCAAGAAAACCCAAAAGAAAAAAAAAATACAAAAAAAAATATAAAAAAAATGCAAAAAAAATTAACAGCAAGCAACTGTATAAATATTATTATTACGACTACATACAATTATAGTTTAAACAAAAAGAAATAAATGAAAACAAAAACAAAAACAACAAAAATCTAAAACTAAATTGAAATGCAAAAGGCAAAGAAAACAATGAAAAAGTTAAGCAAATGAAATTCTATTTAACAATGCTGCGTATGAACTTATGATTATATACATACTGTATGACTATGTATTACTATTATTATTATCATTGTCATTATTATGATTACTATTATTACTACGAGTATCAATAGACGTCTTATCAGTTGCATCGATTGCTCAACAACAACAGGAAAATGTTTCACAACAATTTTCCCGCTTCACAAATTATTTATTTGAGATATTTTTAAAATATATATATTAAATAAAATATAAAGAAAATTATTATTTTCTTTTTTTTTTTTTTACTTTATTATTCTCTTAGTTATTTGTTTATATTTTTTATTTAATTTTGTATCACAAAAAAACGAACTCAAATGAAAAACTCCCTCGATTAATGCAATTATTTTGATCTTCACTCAAGATCTGAAAGCTATATATATATATATATATATTGGCAAAAAACAATAGGATTTATGTTTCATATAAAACATATTTTAGTTGCATTTAAGCATCTTTTGAAAAGCAATTGATTCCCTTGCCAACAAAATGCAAATAGAAAACAAAATAGAAAAATAAACTAAATATATATATTATATGTCTATATAACAGCTTAATTGTTTCTTTTACATTAATGAGTTTCTTACTTTCTTTTGATTTTCGAAAACGCAAGAGAGCATAAAAGTTAAGGGAATAACAAAAAGGAAAATATAACTAAAAACCTAAAGCAGAATCCTTGGCTGAAACAAAGAGAAACAAATAAAATTTAAAAAACAAAACAAAAAACAAATACAAATTGTAAACGATATTTATGAAGTTTTGGTGTTGAGGTCATAAAAACAGTTGGAAATAAACGATTTTCTGATGAATTGATGTGTGTTTCGTCTTTTAACGGTTTTGGTTTTTGAAAACTTTCAAGCATTTAACAGCACTGTTAATTGGATCAAGTGAGGCTGTGTGGGCAAGGCTCAAAAGATTAGTCTGCAAAATATATTGAAGGACAATTGGTGATGTGACTATTGTGATGTGATGTGATGTGTGATGTGTACTATTTGAAACCACAAAAAGGTTTACATTTAGATTGCTTCGAAACATATATTGTATATAAATATGTTAACATTGTCTGCGCATTCTTATTGGACATCAGCAGGTTGCACAGCAGCTGCCAAGGTAACTTAACAGTGCTGCGCAACAGCTTTGGATATTTACGCGCGCACATTGCATGTGCTCTTTTCTGACTTCTCTTATAAATGCAGTAAGTAAAACAAAAACTGGTTTGGTTAAATTATTGCTATATTAATGTTAGCACTGATAGTAGCCACCATGCACACAATTTGAGTTATTTAAAAACATTCTCGAGAACTCAGTGCGTGCGCGCCTAAATTCAAACTCAAATTCAAATTAACAGAGCACACACCACAGCTGTGTCATCACCAGCTGAACTTTTAACAGTGCATGAGCAGCACTAACGCGCTGCGCTATGTTAACGCAATTTTGAGCTTAGCTCTCCATAGCAATAGTGCAATTTGTTAACAGCAGTAACGCAAAGTTGCGTCAATGCACATATGTTAGAGCTTATTGCGTTAACATAGCACACAACACATTATAAAACAAAATTGTTTCCAATTGATAAAAAGTTGTGCCTGGAAATACACAGAAATATATAAGGCAAAATGAACAAAATTTGTCAAATCTTGTTGCGACCCAGCCTGGCCAACAATTTGGCAACAGCAATGCGCACAATGCCGGCGCTGGTAGCATCTCCACGCTGGTACAGCGCGGACGCAGCTGCTCCGCCGGCCGCCTTGGATAAGGAGACGCTGGACAAGCTGGTGCGCACCAACAAGGTGGTCGTCTTCATGAAGGGCAATCCACAGGCGCCGCGCTGCGGCTTCAGCAATGCTGTGGTGCAAATCATGCGCATGCACGGCGTCCAATACGATGCACATGATGTCCTGCAAAACGAGTCACTGCGTCAAGGTGAGTGAGATCACAGCTGATTGCATGCAAATCGAAATCCAACTAACCCCATGCCCATGCCACTCTCGCTCAGGCATCAAGGACTATACCGATTGGCCAACCATACCACAGGTCTTCATCAATGGTGAATTCGTCGGTGGCTGTGATATTGTGCTCCAGATGCATCAAAGCGGCGACCTCATCGAGGAGCTCAAAAAGGTGGGCATCACCTCAGAGCTGCTCAAGGCCGAGGAGGCCAAAGACTCAACGAAAAAGTAACCCAAACAAAAAACAAAAATAGTTAAAAATTAATTGTTAATTCATTCAATATATACATACATATATATCTATATACATATTTGCTTATTATATTTCAATTGTGATCTTTGGAGCTGCGCTGCTTGTCCTCGCTGGCCTTGCGTTCGCGCTGCTCGTCGATCTGCTCCAGCGCCGCCAAAACTCTGATGTGCGCGCCCTGCGCCAAGTCTTCCACCTGCAACAGCTGGCGGCACTTTTCCTGCATTTCCACATTTTGCATATTCACCACAATCTGCGTCAGGCTGCGTGCTATGGTATTGCGTATCATATCGTCCGGCGGCATGGGCAGTGGACGACGTCTTGGTCGCGAACCGCTTGTTACAGTGTCATCCGCACTCTGTTCTACTTGTTGCTGCAGCTTATCAGCCATCTTGCACGTCTCTGAGCGCTGCCTGCCTGAACTGAATTTCAAACTTTTGCCATTTACCGTTTGCAACTTTAACCCTTCGATGGCCGTTGCACGCTCTGAGAGCTGCCTGCCTGAACTGAACTTCAAACTGTTGCTATTTACCGTTCGCAACTTTAACCCTTCGATGGCCGTTGCAAACTCAGAGCTGCCTGCCTGAACTGAATTTAAAACTGTTGCAATTTACCGTTTGCAACTTTAACCCTGCGCTGGTCGTTGGCTTTTATCTTGTATACATGTGTGCATGCGCCCGTTGCTGATTTTGTTGTTGTTGCTGTTCTGTTGATCGGCCGTCTTGCACGCTCTGAGAGCTGCCTGCCTGAACTGAATTTAAAACTGTTGCCGTTTACCGTTTGCAACTTTAACCCTGCGCTGGTCGTTGGCTTTTATCTTGTATGCGCCCGTTTCTTATTTTGTTGTTGTTGCTGTTCTGTTGATCGGCCATCTTGCTCACTCTGAGCGCTGCCTGGCCGAAGTGAATTTCAAACTGTTGCCATTTACCGTTTGCAACTTTAGCCCATCGCTGGCCGTTGCTGATTTTGTTGCGCTGCCCGCAAAACTGCGCTTCAAGTTTTACAATTTACCGCTTGCAGCTTTAACCCTACGCTGGCCGTTGGCTTTGCTCTAGTGGTTTTTGTACCAACTAAGACTTAACCCTCTACAGACCGCATCATTTTTTACATGTTTTCATTTATTTTTAAATATTACAATATATAATTTATAATACATGTTGATTTAGTTGGTGTTGTTTCTTAATATTTTTGTTGTTGTTTTACATACAAATATATATATATATTTATAAGTATATTGCTTGAAATGAACATTTGTTATTACCGTTATATGAACATTGTTGTTACTGTTATTGTTGTTGTTGTTGTTGTTGTTTTGCGTTAACTTGTTTATGCATAATTAATATTATTGTATTGTTTCGTTCGATTTGTAGGTAATAAGTGTTTGTTTTCCTTCTCATATTCAAAAAAGTTTTACATACAATACAAAAAAAAAAAACAAAAAAGACTTATGCGCTATAACTTGCCTATTAGTAAACAATAATAAAAAGTGTTAAACGCGATATGTTATACAAATATATATAGGTATATATATATATGTAAACTGATATATATTTATATATATATAAATATATATATGTGTGTTTGTAGTTATATAAAAAAGTAGATTTGTAATACTTCTAAAGTTCAGCTTTTCAAAAATAACCAGCAATAGCAAATTGGAACAAGATTTGCTCAAAGCGTGTTGGCGCTATTCGTTACAGCGGGCAACGAGTAACGAGTAACGAGTAACGATTAGCAAGTAGCGAGTAGCCGGTAGCCGGTAGCCAGTAGCTGTAGCTGTTATACAACAATGCAGTAGGGCTCATACAATGGACGACTTGTCCAAAATGGAGGATGTGTCCAGCAGCAGCTCACTGCTGCTGCTCAGAATGTCGTAGAGCTCGTGGGGCGCGTCGCCCGCAATGGGGCTGCCGAATGGAAAGAATGAGGAGAGCGTCGATAGCTGCAATGGTCCGCCATTGACCACATTCAGACCATTAGCAGTCGATCCTCCTCCTCCTCCTCCTGCTGCGCTTGGCATCGATTTGCGCCGCCGCTCCACACCGTCCACATACTCCACAGGCTCCTCTTGTTGCCGCTGATCCTGATCCCTTTGCTGCTGCTGCTGATTGGGTCGCTGCTCGCCCATTGCCTCGTAGTAGGCATCGGGCAGATCCTCAAAGCTCTGTAGATCGATGCAGCGCTGCGCCTTGGCGATGTTGCTCAGCATCAGGCGATAAAAGAGATCCACCTGTGGCTGCCCACCGCCGCGTATATCCAGCACGGGCAGCCAACGGTAGTAGCACTGATCCCACACGGACAGATCGAGTATGCGATGCGCCGGCTGCAGGAAACGATCTTGCGGCACAGTTGATTGCGTAGCAAACAGCTGCGGATTGATGGTGTAGCGTGATGGAGAGGATGTGGCCAAGGCGCCGCCGGCTCCAGTCGCTAGCAGCTTATGATGCCCACCCACGGCCAAGGAACGTCGATAGTTTTGATTGGCAGCCAAGTCTCCACGCTGACGTTGATACAGCGGATTGGTGAAGAACATCTTATCCTTTTCGGCGAACTGCTCGCCCCAGTCCCAGACGGGGCGCAACACCAGTCGTCCCTCGTTGACGGCGCGCGTCCGCTGAGCCTGGCTATCGAACTGGAAGGTATCGAAAATGGGCATAAAGCAGGCATCCCATAACGTTGTCAGATACGTTTGCGAGAACTCAAACTCGTCCGGAAATTGTTGAAGTAGCTGCCACACACAGTCAAGGTAGAGTAGAAAGATCGGGCTCTGTTCGCTGTCCGGCGCCTGTTCACAGTTGGAGACATAGACGTGGCCCAGGCGGCGCTGGAACGGATGCTCCAAGGCGACCCATTCCTTTTGCACCAGCGACTGGAAGCCGTCGATGGTGCGAAAGTGCGGATCGAGCAGCAGCTGGGTCAAGCTGCTGATCACACAGCACAGATCTCGGCCATTGGACTCCTGCAGCACGCAGGTAACGGAGGCGCGCAACGTGGCAGCCGCTTCCGAGGCTTTGCGCAGGCACAGCGAAACATACAGCAGCCAGTTGGTCTTGTCGAGCAGACCCAAATACTTGTCGTCCTGCAGCATGAATTTCTCCGGCGTCTCGGGCGTGCAGAGGCGTCGCAGCTTGTGGTACGCCCGCTGCACATCCTGCGTGCTGGGCAGCTGATCGGTTAGCTGGATCAGCTTCAGCTGCTTCCGCTCATCACATTTGCGCACCAGCTCCAGCATAATGTTCTCCAGCTTTGAGTCCTGCTGCGAACTGGGCTGCAGCTCAGCCAGGCGCACCAGGGAGGCGGCGCTGCTGCCATAGCTGTACACCCAGAAGGCGGCACGCGAATCGCAAAAGGCCAGCGACAACTGCAGAAAGCGCTCCACCTCACAGCACTTGGGTATGACAAAGTGTGGCGGCAGCGTATACTTCGATGCCTGCAGGCGATTCTGGAGCAGGGGCACAGCACTGGCGCTGACCACCTGCCATTCACTGGCGCCGCAGCGTATCAGTTCGCGCGCCCAATCGTTCTTGCTGGCGTACATGCTGACGCCGACCAAGGTGGAGTAGTAGGGCTCACGATACGCATAGGCGAAGCTCAAGTCATGCCGCATCGGATAGGCGAAACGAGCCAGCGCCGAGGCAATCAGTTTGCCATAATCACTCGCTCCGCTCAGCTTCGAGTCCTGCTGCTGGAACGCAAACTTGAGCAGGCGAAAGTTCTTGCATATGATGTGCAAGGCCACGATCCGGCCGTTCAGATTGTGCTGCTTGGCGGGCTCCAGCTTTTTCCGTCGACTGCTCGTGCCTGCCATGCGCGCTGCTTGCAGCGCACTCGCCGCTCTGCCCTGCTCGGCAATCGTATAGATCTGATCGATATTGTTCAGCGTCACCTCGTTGCGACCCAAATAGCCATTCTCCTGATACAGATCGCTGGCCAGTGGCGCCGACAGCGTGCCACGGCCACCATGCAGCGGCACAAAGGCCAGCTTAAAGTTGGTAACGCTCAGCAGGCCAAAGGTGGCCTCCTTGTGGCCAGCTCTGCTGTACCTGTGACTGTGGCTGTTGCCATTGCTATTGCTGTTGTTAATATTACTGCTGCCGCTGCTTGTGCTGCTGCTGCTGCTGCTGCCTTCCATTGGTGCTATCGGCGAGTACATGTAGGCGGGCGCTGAGGCAACGATTTGCTCGCCGCCCAGCAGTTGGGGCTGGGCCAAGTGGACATCACGCAAATCGCTGGGCAGGCACCATTCGTTCGTATCCGCTGTGACGCGCACATCCCCAGCCATAGGCGCCACGTAGCTGGTGAAGGTGTTGCGCTTTCGATGGTCTGGCATATCATTGCTGCCAGTGGCCATCGTCAGCCACTGCTTATAATTATAATTATAATTATTATAATTATAGTTCTTATTCTGATTCTTGCTCGGATCGGCCAGTGCGAACAGCTTTTGTGTGTGTATGTGTGTGGGTGTGTGTGTGTGGGGGGTCGCACGTACTTTGAATATTCAATTATTTCTTATTTCCTGTTTGCCTACAAGTCGCTGCTGTTGTTGTCGTTGTTGTTGGTGTTGGTGTTGCTGCTGTTGTTGCGTGCAGCTGGCTGCTTAACCGTTAGCCAATGCCGCCTCCAATGGCTGACAAACTGCATGGAAAATAATAAAAAAGAACAAACAAAACTTTTAGATAGTTGATTTTCGATATGTTTGATGTAAATTTACACACACACACACACACACACGCACGCACACACACAGAGCACACAAACATACAGTTAGAGATAGAAAAGGCGCATAGCGCATAGCGTAGCATAGACGAAATTAGAATTATCGTCGATTTTGATAAGTTTATCAGTTTGAGCTTACCTATTATTTATTTTATTGCTGCTTTTGTATTGCTTGCGTCGCTTTCGATGTTGGTCTTTAACGTGGAAACATTTTAATATGTCATCTTTGTGCATCATCTATCAGCACACATATGCATGCATATAAAGGCATTTATTTATTTATTATGTTCGTTGTTGCCATTAAAATATATACTAATATATATACTTATATATATATATATATAAATATATACATATATATATATATATATAAGTATATACGTTGGCCACTAATACACACACGCATGCACACTCATTTCGTGTCAAAAATAACTATCGTTATCGGCACTGTAAGTGGGCATTCAACCAGCTGATGCAGTGCCAGTGCAATGTTTAGCAACACTTACCGACACCGATAGCCGTGCTAATTACTTTGAACGTCATCATTAGCCTGTTTTGCCTACATTTTTATAATCAGCTTAAAATAACATGTAATAATCTAATAATATCATCATATAATAATATCATTGATCATCAAAAACAGTTTTTTTTTAAACCTTCCAGTTTAAAATTTATCAAGAATCGATTCGATATATTATTTCGATATTTTTTGCTCAACACCAACATCGATACACTGGATATGTTGGTTCTTGTCAACACTAGCGAAAAATCATTTGGCCGGTAAGCACGCGGCAGACGGTAAGTTGAGCGTAAATTAAATTAAAATAGTTTTGAATTCAGCAGCTAAAAAGCAATCTACGAATTTACTGTAAACAGAGTGTGCATGCTTTGGCTACACCGCAGCAGTCGGTGCCTCAAATTTAGACTATCATCATTCACATCGTTGTCGTCGTCAGTGACAATCAGAATAAATTCCCAGTTTCATTTTCTACTGTCACTGTCGTCGGACGACCAAATCTCACAGTACGCAGCAAATCGTAATAACAAACAATTAAAACAAATCTCAAAGAGTTGCAACCAAGGGCTGTACGCGATGGCTGAGGAGACCAAGTATTTAGAGATGCCCGATAAAGCGGTGACGGATAAAAAAATTTACAAGTAAGTAACGCACATCCACATTACTGCATATATATATTTATACATACATATATATATATATATATATATGCAAAGCAAATTCATTGTACGTACATACATATATATATATATATATATATATACATGCATATTTATTTGCTACCTAACAAGAATTACCGTTAGGTGTGTCGATGAGACGCTTGATTCAAGGCCTTTGCTTAGCGAAGATAAACACCAAGTATAAGAGGTTTTTGACAACAATATAAGTGTTTTTAGAAATTATACTAAGCAGCAAATATAAGAGTTCTTATGGTTGAAAGAACTAGAACAATCGTCAATATAAGAGTTTCTTTAAAGACCGCTTCTGTCTTATACTCAAACTCTTATATTGAGTTTCTTTAAAGACAGTTCTTGTCTTATACTCAAGTATTGTTTAAATATATCTTGAATTCTCTCTCAATCTCTCAATTTACTCTTTCAAGATCAATTCTGTTGCCCAATGGACTGCAAGCTCTTATCATATCTGATCCGAGTCCAATGCCGCACGATGGCTTCACCACATCGGAGTCATCAACAGGCGACTTGGATGAGACATCCGGAGAGAGTGCGAGCACGAACTCAAGCTCAAGCGACATTTCATCGTCCACATCGGGCAGCGGACACTGCTCTTCCGATTCCGATAGCGAGGTGGGCGATGAGAAGCTTGCCGCCTGTGCCATCCTTATGGATTACGGCTCATTTGCCGAGCCGCGCGAATATCAGGGATTGGCTCATTTTCTGGAGCACATGATATTCATGGGCTCCGCGAAGTATCCCGAGGAGAACATGTTCGATGCGCATATCAAGAAGTGCGGCGGCTTCACCAACGCCATCACAGACTGCGAGGATACCGTATTCTATTTCGAGGTAGCCGAGAAGCACTTGGACTCGAGTCTGGACTATTTCACGGCTCTTATGAAGCATCCGCTGATGAAGCAGGAAGCGATGCAACGTGAACGCTGCTCCGTTGACTCGGAATTCCAGCAGATCGTGCAGGAAGATGAGACTAGACGTGACCAGCTGCTGGCTAGCCTGGCCACCGACGGCTTTCCCCACGGCACCTTCGCCTGGGGCAACCTGAAGACACTCAAGGAGAATGTCGATGACGAGGTGCTGCACAAGCTGCTGCACGAAATTAGACGTGATCATTATACTGCCAATCGGATGTACTTGTGCCTGCAGGCACGTCTGCCCATCGATGAGCTGGAGACTTTGGTGCAGCGCCACTTTGCCGACATACCCAGCAATGGAATCGCGACGCCAGATCTAAGCAAATTCAGCTACAAGAATGCCTTTCGTCCAGAGTTCTATCAGCATGCGTTCTTCGTGAAGCCCGTGGAGAATGTTATCAAGCTGGAGCTGACCTGGGTGCTGCCCAGTGTACGTCAATACTATCGCAGCAAGCCGGACCAATTTCTTGCCTTTGTGCTAGGCTACGAGGGCAGAGGCAGCCTGTGCGCCTATCTGCGCCGTCGCCTGTGGGCGCTGGAGCTAGTCGCTGGCATCGATGACAACGGCTTTGATCTCAACTCGATGTACAGCCTGTTCAATATGTGCATCTATCTGACCGACGAGGGCTTCAAGAGCTTGGATAATGTCCTGGCTGCCACCTTTGCCTATTTGAAAGTGCTCGCTGAAGCTGATCCGGCTACTCTACGCACGATCTACGAAGAACAGCAGGGCATCGAGGAGATTGGCTTTCGCTACCAGCCACAGCGTGCGGCCATGGACAATGTGCAGCAGCTGGTGCTCAATTGCAAGTACTATCCGCCCAAGGATGTGCTCACCGGCAGGGATCTGTTCTATGAGTACAACGAACAGCATTTGATCGATCTCATCGCGCATCTGAACGATTTTAAATTTAATCTGATGCTAACTGCTAGGAAGTACGAAGATTTGGCCTTTGATAAGCGCGAGCAATGGTTCGGCACCGAATACACCAGCATCCCGATGCCCAGCAAGTGGCAGCGTCTATGGGCCGAATCGGATCCCAAGAAGATGCCCGAACTCTTTTTGCCCGAAATGAATCGTTTTATCACCAAGAACTTTGACATCCATTGGCATGACATGGGCAGACCCGATGTGCCCGAATCACCCAAGCAGCTGCTGCAGACAGACATCTGTGAGCTCTGGTTTCGTGCTGATGACAAATACGAGTTGCCCGAGGCATATATGTCCTTCTATCTAATCTCGCCGCTTCAGCGCAAGAGTGCCAAAAAGTAAGCATTCTCTATCTCTCTCTCATTGAATTGTTATTGATTAGCTCTCTCTCTCTCCCACACTCTCCCTCTCTGCAGCGATGCTATGTGCGCCCTGTACGAAGAGTTGGTCAAGTTCCATGTTAGCGAGGAATTGTATCCGGCCACTAGTGCTGGGCTCAACTATACCTTCAGCGTGGCCGAGAAGGGTCTCGTGCTCCAAGTGCATGGCTACGATGAGAAGCTGCATTTGCTTGTCGAGTCCATTGCCCGGGCGATGATCACGGTGCCGTCCACACTCAATGAGGAGCTGTTGGCCACCTTTGTGAAGGATCAGCGTAAAACCTACTTCAATACGCTGATCAAACCACGTGCCCTAAACAGGTGAGTCGCACACCTCTCTCCCTCTCTCTCACTCTGTTGGATTCTATTGTAACTTCTACATTTATTTCAGGGATATACGCCTGTGCGTGGTGGAGCATATGCGCTGGCTAATGATCGAAAAGTACAAATGCCTGAATGACATCACACTGAAGGATCTGCAGGAGTTCGCTACGCTCTTTCCACATCAGCTGTATGTGCAGGGCCTCATACAGGGCAACTGCACGAAGGAGCAGGCGTGCAAGGTGATGAACACGCTGCTGGATCATCTCGGCTGTAAGTCGATAAAGGATCACTACTATGTGGAGGATCGCACGGTGCAGTTGCCACAGGGCGCACACTACATACGCTGCTATACACTGAACGAGCAGGATACGAACACTGTGATCACTAACTACTATCAGATCGGGCCGAATAATGTGCGCTTGGAGTGCATCTTGGATCTGCTGATGATGTTCGTCGAGGAGCCGCTGTTCGATCAGCTGCGCACCAAGGAGCAGCTGGGCTATCATGTTGGTGCGACGGTTCGCATGAATTACGGCATTGCCGGCTACTCGATCATGGTGAATTCTCAGGAGACAACCACCTCGGCCAGCCACGTGGAGAAGCGTATCGAGGTGTTCCGCAACAAAATGCTGCAAATACTGGAGAATATGTCCCAGGCGGACTACGATCATACACGCGACTCGCTCATCAAGCTGAAGCAGGTCGCCGACATGGCGCTGGCCACCGAAGTCTCGCGCAACTGGACCGAGATTGTGAACGAGGAGTACATGTTCGATCGTCGCCGGCTCCAGGTCGACGTCTTGCGCAATTTGACCAAACGTGAAATAGTCGCCTTTCTGCTGGACAACGAGATCAGCAACATGCGCAAGGTGTCCATACAGGTCATTGGCCGTCAGCCGCGGAAGACGTCCGTGTTGCAGTTGAAATCGTTGGCCGCCACTACTGACACCGTCGCACAGGGAACGCTAGCCGAAGCGAAGCGCAACAGTGATGTCAATGCTGACGACTTTATGCAAGTTGACCAGCTTTCGGACAGCGATGAAGATGAGGATGAGCTCTTCCAGGCGCTGGCCAACAAACTGAATGTTGTATTTCTGCCAGAAGATGGCGATGCCACCACCATTGTGGACATTGCCGATTTCAAATCGAATTTGGATCTATACCCCAAGAATCTGGTCAACAATGTGAGCGACGATATCGAGGATGCCAGCAACAAGAAAATGCGTATTGAGGATGCTCTAAATACGTGAACACACACAGACACACACACTTAAATATATATATACACACACACACACACTTAAATACATACACACACACACACACACTTAAATACACACACATACACACACACACACACACACACACACATACACACACTTACAAACCTGACTGCAACCAAAACCAAACTGACAACTTCAGATACAAATTGTCTATAAATATATATAAATATATACAAATATATGTGTATATACATAAACATAGATATACATACATATATGTATATATCTATATATACATACACACACTCACACATACATGTGTATATGTATGTGTGAGTGTGTAGATAGCATCGCTTATAAGGACTCATCTTCAAATGCATTTCAAACAAAATTACTGCAGTGCAAAATGCAATTCGTCTTTTCATTACCAAAATGTAACAAGATTACACACACATACACACACACACACACACACACACACACATACACACACACACACACACACACACATTGACGAGCAAAAAGAAGATAGATAAATGCATTTGGCCTTTGGCAGCTATCGCGCGATTTGTAACTGACGACATTTAAAACGTAAACAACACTAAATTTACCTTAACATTAATATAACTAAATAAATAACAAACAAAAATAATGCAATTTGTGCACGCACTTTTCTATATTCATACAAATATATACACACACATGTATACACATACATATATATATATTAAGATATATTTAGGATATATGTCTATGGATATTTATACACTTTATAGTGCATATGCATTTGGTCAGAGTTCACTTGCAAACGATTCTTATGATTTAGAACTATGCCCGTTCACGCAGTGGAAGGCGAGTATATGCCCGTCCATATGAATGCAGAGCATTAAAGCTAGAGACTTGCAGCCTTGTCTTATAAAGTGTTCAGATATATCCGATAGGCACGCTTAGATCGTGGCTATTTGGAAAATACTATATTTCGTCTAAGAGAAATTCTATTATACAGATTCCTAGAGACTTGCAATTTGGAATTTATGTATATATATTCGTGTAGGCAAGCCAAGACCAACAATTTATAGTAGATATATATACGTACAAATACTCTATATAATGCCCATGTATTCATCACACGGATCTATCTATACAGCAAATTTGAAATCTCAAGTTTTTGCGATATTGAAGCTGTGCTTAAAGAAACTAAATCAAATTATCGATAATAGGAAAATGGTATGAGTTATAGAGCAACATATTTTGAAAACAATTTGAATATATATATGTTAATCTTAATACTCATTTCAAATTGGTTTCAAAATATTGTGTTTATCATAAAAATTTGGCTGTTCAAAATTTCAGGCGCACTACTATTTTTATGAACACAGCTGTACTCGCATATATATGCCTAAGTTCAGGTCTATCGCCGCTGATAGAAGCTATGCATCAGCTTAACAAACAACTAGACGTAGCTTGCATAAAACCTATATGCTCGCTTTTCAAGGCGTGAACGAGTATAAGACTCTGGACTGGCAAAGGTTTTATAATGATATTTAGATATAGGAGATATATACTATATAGGCATAGATAAAGATATAGTTATAATACAAATATGATAAATACGATGTTAAATTACGATATTTATGATATATAGATATAGGCATAAGCCTTATCAATATGTTTAATAATATTCTTTCCCTCACTCTCCCTCTCCCTCTATCAATCTCTCTCGCTCTCATTTGCTGGTACCGGATCAATCATTTATTTGTTCTTTATTTATACACGTCCGTGTCTGTGTGTGTGTGTGTATGTATTTACATCGATGTATTCGTATGTGTATATATACTTATATATATATACATGTATAAACTTTACAAATATTTGTATTTTCTCTATATAATATCAAAAATTTGTTTACATTTTTTCAATTCGTTAAATTTGTGTGTTGTGCTTGATTAATTATCAATTAATATTTGCTTTGAACGATTTGAACGGAGATGCAATTGCCATATACTAGATATATATATAGTATATGAAAAATCTCGTTTGTATCGTTAGGGGTATTCATGCATGTGCATATGTAGTATGTATGTGGTTATACTACAATATATATACATTTACATTGAGCTTTAATGGGCTTTCAGTTTATACATTTCAGTTTACTTAAGCATAAGTAACAATATATATATATAGTCCATAGTTGTTGTGTTGCTTACGATCGTCTGGATTTGGTTATTTGTTCACAACTGAACTTAAGGATAAAGCGAGAATAGCATACATATAGTATTAGAGTACAAAAAAATACAATTATCAACAATGGAATAACAATACAAAAAAAAAAAAAAGAATTAAACATAATGTGTATATATAGATATAGATATAGATATATATATCGATATATATATGTATATATATAGTAAAAAATATGAACTAAATTTGTTTTTTCATGTTTTCTTTACATATTTTCTTATGCTTTTGCTTATATACAGATCTCTAGTTGTGTGGAACGGTAAATTTTGTTGTTTCTTTTTCTTTTATTTCTTAGAGCTTTTGCAGCTCGGTGTTCTCGGCTAGATAGCGGGACTGCAGTATCCTGGGCGTGCGCTCGTTGGCATCCTGGAGCAAGCCCTGCTCGTGATTGGCATTGTCATTGCCATTGGCGCCAAAGATGCGCGAGATGAGCGAGGTATTGGAGCGCTTGAAGGCCGCCATTCGTTTGCCGTTCATGATCTCGGGCAGATCGTCCAGGCCGCGATGCAGCGACAATTTGTCCAATTCCGAATCGGAGCCATAACGTTTGGCACGCTCCGCCGCCAGTTGAGCTTCGTATTCGGCGGTGCGCAACGTCTTGGCCGTTGGCTTGCGATACATTTTGAGGAGCAGCGACGAGCAGACGACGCTCACCGAGCTGGCGGCCATCGCCACCGATGCCATCCAGGGCTGCAGCGTAAAGCCAAAGGGCGCAAACAGTCCGCTCGCCAGGGGTATGCCCAGCAGATTGTACATGCTGGCAAACAGGAAATTGTAGCGTATGCGACGCACTGTGCACCGGGACAGATCCAAGCAGGCAACCACATCCAACAGATCGTTGCGCATCAGCACAATGTCCGCTGCCTCGGCCGCCACGTCTGTGCCCGCTGCTATGGTAATGCCCACGTCGGCTTGTGCCAAGGCGGGACTGTCATTGACGCCATCGCCCACCATGGCAACGCGTATGCCGCGCTGTTGAATCCGCTGGATTTTGGCCACTTTGTGCGATGGCAGCACTTCCGCATAGACAGTCCGTATGCCCACCTGTAGATGGAGGAAACTATATTAATAGCAGTTCATAAGTGGCGTGTGTGCGACTAGAAGATGCCCTATAAATTGATAAGGCATTCGCTGTCATAGTTAGTTTACAGGCGGACGGACGGACGGACAGGTAGGATTGGCTAGGAGAAGCCAGATTAATAGCAGTTCATAAGTGACGAGTGTGCGACTAGAAGATGCCCTATAAATTGCTTAGACCTTTGTTTCCATAGTTAGTTTACAGACGGATAGTCAGACGGACAGGCAGGATTGGCTAGGAGAAGCCAGATTAATATCAGTTCATAAGTGATGAGTGTGCAACTAGAAAATACCCTACGAATTGATTGACATTTGCTTTCGTAGTTAGTTTACAGACGGATGGATGAACGCTTCCTTCTATCTTCAACCACATAAAGAATTTGGATAAATCTATAATAGAGCTGTCATAGTTATCAACGGATGGAAAGTTCTCAAAGTAATCTTTCAGATTTGATACTAACAATATCCCTGTAGATACATATATGTCTATATCTACATATGTCTGTATCTATATACATTCATCCCGACCCACCTCACGAGCAATGCTCGCTGCTGTATTCTTGTTGTCGCCCGTCAGCAGGACCACGTCGATGCCCATACGCTTGAGCGTATAGACGGCCAGATGAGCCTCCGGCTTGACCATGTCGGCGACGGCAAACATGCAAACCAGCTGACCATTGAGGGCGCAGAGGACGGCCGTGTGCCCTTTGTGCTCCTCGCGGGTCATACAATCGCTAATTTCCAGTGGCACCTCGATGCCATTGCGTTGCATCCATTCGCGGTTGCCGATGAGCACATGAATCTCGGGTCCATCGATCAGCGGCTGCTGCTGCTGTTCGAGCTGTGGCTGCTGCTGGCGCTGTTCCAGATCGAGTGCCCCATCCAAGGCGAGCAGCTGCTGTTCGATGAGCTTCTCCTGCAGCTGCAGATGATCGATGCTGGCGCCATTGTCCACGGCGATGGCAGTGTGTGGATGTGTGCGCCACAGATTCTCATAGTTGATGATGCGCTCCGCATTGCAGGCCTGCCGCAATGCCTGCTCATAGTTGGAGACGGAGGCCCGAATGCCACAGCCAGGCACCGATTGAAAATTTGAGCTCTTGCCAAAGCTATTCTGCACGTTCAGCATGTCCTTGGCAAAGTGCACAATGGCCGAGGCAATGGGATGTTCGCTGTTCTGTTCCGCAGCGCCAATGATGGTCAAGGCCCTGGCCAGGCTGCACACCTGCGGCGACACAAACAGCGTTACGCGGCTGGTCATCGGAGTGCCATGCGTAATGGTGCCCGTCTTATCAAAGACAACTGTCTTGACCTGCAGCAGGAGAAAGTGGAGAATAAGAGGAGATTAATAACTGATTAACAGCTGATTAACACATAATAACTATAATAGACATAGATTGAATATCGATATCAATACATGTATGTATGTGTGTGTGTATGTGTGTGCATGTAAACATACATCATTGAATATTTAAAGTCCATCTCTAAGAGTTTGCTTTACACAATCTCAACATGGCAGCCAAACTTATGCGCACACACACACAGAGACATAGACACAAATATATATATACATACATATGTATGTGCGCCTGCGTGCATGTCATTTTTGTAATTTTAAAGCAAGTCGCTACTTTAATGCCCTACGCAATGGAAATCATGCAAAAATGTCAATGCTGCTGCTTAAAAAGTGGCTGACATGCTTGGGCATCAGTTTTGCCAATTTAGCTATTTTCCCGTCAGTTCTGGCGTGTGTTTCTAACACAGAATGCGGGGAAAAATTAGATATGGCGGCTGGCGGGAATTGTAGCTATTTTGAATTATAAAATGGCTTTTTTTAAAGCATTTTTATTTCTTCATTAATTTTACCATTTTTCAAGCAATATTCATAGGAATGCATAGCTTTTGAAAAAGGTCATCATAACGGGATTTTATGAAAAGTGAACTGTATTTCGATGCGGTCAAAGTGTATTGTATTGTCCTTAACATCGCTTTTAGCTCTTTCTGCTTTTCTTTCCCGCCAGATTTGGCGTGTTGAAGCAGAGTTGAAAACAGTTGGCAACACTGTTGGGCATACATAAATTTGAGAGAGCGCTGAGCACAAGAACAAAAAAAAAGGTATGGAACTGAACGGCATATCAACAGGCGGCCAGACTTACGCACACACTCATAAATGCCAATGCATGCAGAATGTTAGCTTTTTATTGTTTAAGCAAGTCGACGCTTTAATGCCCTACGCAAACAAAATCGTGCAGAAATGCCAGCTACTTTATATGAGCATGGCCAATTCTGCTTAACAAGGGGCTGACATACTTGGGCATGCATGAGAGTAGGCACAAAAACAAAAATGGTATGAAACAGAACGGCCATCTTGTTCGATCGCACTGACTGCGTACTGGCGCTGAGAGCGCAAAAGAGCGAGTGAGAAAATACAAAATAACGGTGATTATTGCTTGTGTTGTATGTTTAGCATTTGTACTCTCTCACTCACGCTCTTATTTTTTGTTTGTCTTAGGTCAGCGCTTTAAATACGAAACAACGGTAGCTATTGGCTGTTAGATATGGTTCGTGCTTGCATTCTCTCCTCTCTCTCTCTCTCTCTCTCTCTTTATCTTTAGCACTTACCTTGTGGGCATTTTCCAGCGCTGTGGCACCTTTGACCAGCACACCATTCGTGGCGCCGGTGCCTGTGGCCACCATAACAGCTGTGGGCGTGGCCAGGCCTAAAGCACAGGGGCAGGCAATGGCCAACACGCTGAGAGCACACTTGAATGCATAGCTAATGACAATCGTATTGCGATCCATATGCATCTTATGCTCCATGGCCACAGGCACCAGATCGGGATTGACGAAGCCGGCTATAATCCAGCCGATGAGCGTTATGGTCGATATGGCCACCACAAAGGGCACAAAGTAGCCGGCAATGCGATCCGCCAACTGTTGTATGGGCGCCTTAGATGTTTGTGCCTCCTCCACGAGTCGCACAATCTGGGCCAGCGTCGTGTTCTCTCCGGTATGCGTGGCCTCCACGAGAAGCACACCGTTCCGATTGATGGAGCCGCCAATGACAACGGCGCCCTTGCGCTTCGCCACCGGCATCGACTCGCCCGTGATGAGGGATTCATCGCAGCTGGAATGGCCGAAGAGCACTTTGCCATCGACGGGCACCTTGGCGCCGGGTATCACCTTCAGCACATCCCCACGCTGAACATAATCCACGGATATGGTCTTCTCGCTGATTATGTCAAAGTCGGGCGAGATCTCCACGAGCAGCGCATCGGCCGCTTTCAGCGAGAGCAGCTTGGACAGCGCCTCCGATGTCTTGCCCTTGGCTATGTGCTCCAGCCAGCGACCCAGCGAAATGAAGATCAGCAGCATCGGCGGCGTATCGAAGAAGGTCAGAGGCGAGCTATTCTGCTCCATCAGCACAGCCGCAATCACCACAGCCACGGAGTAGACATACGAGATGGTCGTCACCATTGAGATGAGCACGTCCATGTTGGTGGTGCCATGTTTGATGGCACGATACGATTGCACATAGAAGTGATAGCCGCCAAAGAACTGCACGGGCGTCGACAGCAGGAACATCACCAGATTCTCCATGGACAGGCCCGGCACGAGGCAGCACATGTTCGCATGACCCTTGTCGTTCATCTCCAGCATGAAGTAGATCATGGCCACCATGCACGGGCCGCCGAAGATCAGTGAGATGAGGAACGCATTTCGCCATTTTCTGATCTCCTCCTTGTGCTCCAGGTAATTGTGCGCCATCTTGTCCCGGCCGCTGAGCAGCTTGGCCTGAAAGCCGAGCGCCTCGATCGCTTCGCATATGCTGCGCGGACCCGTATCGTCCGTGGTGTAACGGAATTTGCCTGAAAGACGATATCTAATTAGACTACAGTGGTGGCTAGGAAAGTTGTAATCGTTGTAGGAAATAGCAATACACTACAGTGGCGTCTCGAAAAGTGATTATGCCTTGTCACTTGGAGTCTTTTCTACTAATGCTTATGCTTAATTCTGTTGCCACACTACAGTGGCGTACATAAAAGTGGTCATGCCTGCTTAACAGTCTATATATCTACAATTCAATTCATTTTGCTCGATCAAATCGTATCAAATGGTATGGCACTACAGTGGCGTCCAGAAAAGATGCCAGTGGGAGTTATGCTGAGAACAAATTCGATGAAACATGTTCATATGAACTAATAAATTTTATTATATTTATACAATAATAAATTTTGTTCAGACAACAGTAGCATCCAGTAAAGTTATCACTCTGCGCTAGACTTCTGCTCAAATGAACTACTGAACTTATTTTTTGTTCAATTCATAGTTCATACAAAAGAACTAGTAAGCTTGTTCAGTGATCTATTCAGTTATCCATTTACCGATCAATGCAATACTCAGTGAACAATACAGTTCAATTGAACGACAGTCTTTGCTCAGTCTTCCGATCACTCAACTCATAGAGCTGTTCCGGAGTTCATGAACTAAACGTTCCATTGAACTTGCGCATATATAAGAATTATTAGAGACTGAATCGCCGGAAGAACATGTATCGCTAACTAAATGAACCAGTGATCAAAATGAACCATTGCATTGATTTATTAAAATTAACTAGAATTTGCCAGCAGAGGGAAAGCTGCAGCCAGACACGTTTCCACCTACCCAACAACTTCAACTTCTACATCGAGCTGCAAGTGAAAGCTCATGGATACGTGCAAAAACTAGTTCCAATTTACTGCCTCAAGTCACGTAAAATGAAGTCTAACATATTTCCTTTTATACATTTAGTATATGAAATCGAATTATATATATAGACTATATTCATCTAAAGGCTATGCGCTGATATTGTAAATTAAGCAAAACATTGCCCTAGGTGGTGGTGCTTCAGTAAATATTTATGCAGACATATTGTCAGATTAGATTAGAAAAACTTATTGAAACAAAAACAAAAACTAGCTCAATAAAACAAATTAAACTGTTTCCAACTGCAGCTACAGCGTGGATTATGAAAGTATAACTAGCTAGCTTATATAACATTAGGTGTTAACACTTTTTGTGACCCGGCCTGTGAGCTACTTCTTGAGAGTTAGGCAAGTGTCAACACTATTTGGGCCTTGCCTGTGAGTGAAGTCGCAAAAGCGCGCTCCAATTGGAATTGAAATTGGAATTGGAGCGCTAAAAGTATTCAGCTGGCTTTTTAGCTACAATTTTGTTGTTGCTTTTTCTTATTGCTTATGCTATTAAGATTTTGTTATTATTTTTAACCGGTTCTCCAGTGCCCGGATTTGATTGCCAACTGAAGCTTAGACAACCAGCTTGAGCCAGACACACCTCACCCCTCTCTAGCGCGCTCTCTTTCTCTTTCACTCTCGGTGCGACATATACACTGTATATATGTATGTATGTGTATGTGTGTGTACATATCGTTAATCACTTGCATTCACTTTTGCGTGTGTGTGTGTGTGTGTGTGTGTGTAGGCCAACATGGGCTGTTGAACTTGGCGACGGGCTATTCCAGACGCAGACAAAGCTGACAAAGCTCCAAAAGTTCTGTTAGTTTATTTAAAATATTTATTTTCCTTAGTTTTCGTTTTTCGGGATTGTCGCAATTCAGGGCAATTGTTGCTGTAAGTTAAGGAACGAGATAAAGTGTAGATAAGATACGAGAGCATTTTACAGTTGTAGCTGTAGTTGCGGGCGAGGGGGTGGGGAGCTGCTTAACATGCTCAAAATTGGAAGTTCTAAGCGCATGACTAGACACATTTCGAATATTTAGTCAAAGATATGCAATTGAATAGATAATTGCTCGGGCTGCTTGGCACACTCGAGCAGTACAGTTAGCAAGATAACCGGAAAACCCACTAAGTTCATTTGCATTTGTAGAGCCTTAAAAGAAAATTCCCGCATACAGACTCTCTGAATCATGGCAGATAAGTAAGCATTTCACCAGACATGCGGCGAGCGTCATGCAATAGGCGAGAACAAGAGAGTGAAAGAGAGCGGGAGAAGTGTTGTTAGTATTGCAGGGGCTTTACAGCAATGTATGCATATGTATGTGTGTGTGTAAATATCAACAAAGCATATACATATACATATATACATATGTATGTATGTATGTGCATATGCATATGTATACACATGACAATATGCATTGTCAAATCGTGTGCAAAACTGATTTCAGCACGCTTTGCTGTTCAATAATATACCCTGTAATCTTATATACATACATACTCAATATGAGTATGTGTGACTATCACGTAATTAGAATGAATTTTCTAGCATAAATATATATTTGCCTTTTGCCAACTTCATTTAAGCTAACTAAAACTAACTAAACATTAACTAGCCTTATTACATTATCCCACGCTTGAGCAGGGTATTCGATTAGTCACCCACGTGTATGGTCACGTAATTGCAGCAAAAGCGTGTGCAAAAAAAATTGATATATGTACATACGTACATACAAATAGGAGTCGAGTGAAGGCATCATCAGTGGGGATTAGCATAACATCCGTTCATGTTCGAATTTCAATGCTAATTATCAGCAAAGCGAAGTGCGACGATCGATTGATTGAAGCCAATCGATCGCAACGCTGCTCTGCCACACGAAGCAGCCCAAGATAATCAGCATTTCTGTAGTGTGCGTGTAGTGTGTGTGTGTGTGTGTGTGTGTACATACATATGTACATCTCTGACAGCCACAATTACAAGCGCTGCAATCTCGCTTTACTCTCTTCTCGATACTCTCCCTCTCCCCCTCCCTCTCCCACTCATTAAACATTATTTAATTTTTTTTCTTTTGCTTGCTTGCTTAGTTTGTCCCGTTCATTGTACCGTTTGTTTTTGTTGTTGCTGCTGCTGCTGCTGTTGTTATTGTTGTTGCATCTTATCGCCTCGATTCGTTTTCATTTTTAGAACATTTCCCATTGTTGTAGTCGCTACTGTTGTTGCTGTTGTTGTTGTCCCCGTTTGGCCATTAGCTTGGGGCCCCGTCCGCGTCACTTATCTGATAAGCATCGATCGAACGGTAGGCAAAACATATGTTTCAACAACTTTACCGTAAGTCACAAATTTTGTTTCACCTCTTCTTTTTTTGTAGTTTCTCAAGTTGTTGTTTGACAACAACACAAAAAGTAAAACAAACCCAAAAGAAGTTTCAAAGAATTTTGCAATTTATCGAGGAACTTGAAATTTTTTGCAGTTGTTCGACAAAGTTTTTTGATTAAACCAGGAAAAAAATCCCAGCGCCAACAAATGAAACTCGCAAACACACATTTCTACAACATGCTAATGAGTTTTTCCATTCTTTTACCCTACTTCTTTTCGGTACTGATCGACCTTCATGATGTGACTCTTATATCATATGAGTATAAGTGAAATATAAGAACAAGCTGACACCCCCATTGCCAATTGTTTGTATACATTCGATTTCGACTTCGATTTCGATTTCCATATAAATTGAATTCGACTGGAATATCGTATGCGGATATAGCATTCTCGTCTTACGTACACATTTCGAACTTCGCATATTTGTATAAGATTTCAATCAGAAAGGTGCAACTTTTATATCAAGCTACATACAACATCAACATTTCATAACAAGCTCTTCCCAAAGTTTGTTTATTTATATCGCATGGGAGGATCGCTTTTCCTGCCAGTTGCAATATTTGTTTTTACTGCTAATGCCAAAATGAAAGTGTGCACAATTTCACAGCTGGCAGTTTGCTGGCTAAGCGATAAATAAAAATGAAAATATAAACCAGTTTAATTGCATTTTTCGTAGAGGGCAGCCAAACGAGCCGAAAACCAACAACAACAATTCGCATAGCGGCATGGCAACAACAAGAATCGATTACTTCAACGGTTAATCGTGTAAGTACTTAAACTAGCGATGGCCGCTGGTTCGATATGCAATAACATATGTCAACCAGTCACGGAATATCATGGGAACGATAACAATATTTGCAGAAGCTAATTTAATGCATAATAATATAAAGCGAATTGTCTACTATCATTTTGAGTTAATAATTGAATATATTTTGCACACATAATTTATAAATATATGTATATATTTTTATGGAACAATTTCCATATGGACAGCAAGCCAGTCACGCGTTCATCTCTAATGCCTCGCATGCTCTTGCATAATTTTATAAGCACAAAATATACACATACATATGTATGTATGTGCATACATACATTTTCCATTTAAAATCTGCGAAATACGACGAAAGCAACAACGAATTGAAGGTAAATGTGAACGTTGCGCATGCGCAGCGAACCAAAAGTCTAAAAAGTGAGGAACAAAAACAAAAACAAAACTAAAACCAAAACAAAAGAAAAAAAATATAAAAAAAATAAGCACAGACAAGCGAGAGTGTGTGTGTGTGTGTGAGAGAGAGAGAGAGGTGCTGTTGTTGCAGGGAGGGCGAGGCTCTTTCACTTTCAGCTTAAAACTGATTTATAATGAAAATTTGTGTGGCTCAAAGCTGTAGCTGAAGGCTTTAGAAACCGTTATAGCAATTGTAGCCGTGGCAATAAGTTTATTAATGTAACTGTATGTGTAAGTGTGTGTTTGCGTATACATATATCTATAGCTATAGCTGTATCTTATGTGCTCACATATGTATACATATGTACATACATGTATGTAGCGCACTGTTCGTATCAGTGTCGTATACCTATGTATGTATGTATGTATGTATTTGTATCTGAAACGCAGCAACAACAATCGAGTGCATACAAAGCAAATGCGCCCTCGTTTTAGGTATCTAGATCTCAATATACATATATATATATATATACATATATAAATATATATAAATATCTAAAGTAGCTCGATGATTCACGACTTTGTATTGCCAATGACTCCTTATAATTAGCTGAACGTAAAAACTTAATTGTATTTTTTCTGCCATTTAATTTGCAAAGCTTTAAGAATTTCCTTTAGGCATCTAGAGTTTTATAAATACCCTAAACCCACTACTAATTGAACCAGGTATATGTGCTTACGAGGTCTGCTCGAAAAGTATAGCAAATTTTACAAATTCTTTAATTTTTATAGCATTTGTTTACATACTTTCAAAAACTTATGATTTCTATATATATATTCTATAATTCGTATTATATCCATCATAAACTAATCTCAAAATCAAATTCTTCAAATTCCAATCAGAAAATATAAAAAACTTGTTTCATAACTGTTCAGTTCAGCTTCTTGTCAGTTTACAGACTTTCTGAAGCAAGCTCTTAAGTATTCTAAATCTTATGAATTCAGCATCTCAAGTTCTATCATTCATATTATATCCATCATAAACTAATCTCAAAGTCATTTTACAATAAGATAATTTCAACACTTTTTTAATAACTATTCAGTTCAGCTCCTGTTTGTTAACAGACTTTCTTAAGTTAGATCTTAAGTATTCCAGATCGTAACATCAAATTCAAATCAGAATATTCATAACTGTTCAGCTGTCTCCATCATAAGCTAACCTCAAAATCAATTCCTTCGAATTCCAATCAGAAATTATTAATATTTGTTCATATCTGTGCAGTTCAGCCCCCTATTTGTGTGATGCGATATATAGCTATATATATATGTATATATATACATGCACATATATAGTTCAGATAATCTGTATTTGAGAACTAAGTACACATTCGCATTTAATCACAAATTTTTGTTATTTTTCCTTTGTTTATTGTTGTGAGCATTGCCCTGGTTGGATTTCTTATCAAGCGTAAAGCCCTCACACCCTCTACTCCATACTCTATATAGTGTAGCATAGACTGCCGAAAGTTTTCAGCACAGCTCTAAGGCTCCTTTATGTTTGGTTCTATATAAATTGGAACAAATCAAAGAGAGGGAGAGAGGGGAGTGGGGCATAATACGTTCAACAGGTGTGCGAATCTGTCCCATTCTTCCTTATGTTCTATATATAAATGGAAGTGTTACGACACATATCAACAGAAGTGAATAAATATGTGAGCATATGGCACAAGTGCAATTGTTATTGTTGCCAATTGATGTTTATATAAAAGGCAAATATTGATACGTCCAAAACCTGATGAAAGCGGAGCATATGCAATTCCATAGGCATTATGCAACACTGGCAGGCAATAAAGCACCTTAACGTTAAGAAATCAATCAAAAAAGACTAGTTCTTTAACTGGAACTAGTCGTGTTAACTTAAATCCATTTTTGTGTTTAGTCGTACGATCTTTGAGTAAAACAAGCTCTATAAACTGAAAGCGCCAGTAAAAATCAAACAATGAACTAGTTCTTTTGAGTAGAAAAGCGCTTTTACAACATTTATGTAAGCAAACCAAACTAAAGTAGTTAGCTATAAGTAAACAATAGCTTAAAATACGGCATACGACAGCAATTGTAGCACATTTTTTGCAATAGCTACAGCCTGGAACTAGTTCCAAGAACCACAAAACAAACTTTTAAGCTGAGCTAAGTTGTTCAAGCTGCTAAACAAAGCTTGAGAAAGTGAGAAATAAAACAAAGTTCAATAAAAGTTGCTAAATGTGTATAAAAGAACTAGTTCCGTGCACTAAAATACTAGATCGAGATAGAAATAGAGCTAATCAATGATCATTCTTTAGCTAGAGCTTAAGCACATAATGTAATGTAATGTAATGTAACATAATAATGAAAACTTAAATAATGCAAAAACCAGCCTATATAAAACTTTGCCTGGAACTAGTTCAGTGCACTGAACAATGAACTATTTAGCTATGCATGTAGTTAATAGAGTCGAACCTTGATTTGATTACGATTTATTAAGATTTTCAGTTAATGGCATATTAACTGGAACTAGTTCCGAGCATTATTAAATGAACTATGAAACTTTGGCTATTGTCTAATAGAGCAGACTAAGATTGCAAGCTTTAGACTGAGTTTTTCTTTCAATTCTAATATTTTTGGTTGGAACTAGTTCCACGCGTGAACTATGACACTTTGCCAATTGCCTAACGGAGTAGCAAAATTTGACTTAATTCAGTTTAAGCTGCAGATTTGAGTTTACATTGAACTATGCAGGGTATCTGCTAGTCGGTCAACCAGCAAAACTTACCGCGCTTTGTCATCAATGTAACCGAGGCAGCCGTCACGCCGCGCAGCTTGAGCACGTGACTCTCGATCTTGTGGACACAGGAGGCGCAGGTCATGCCCGAGATTTCCAGCTCCACCTCGGCCTCGCCGTTGTCGGGCTCATCGATGAGCTCGGTGGGAAAGCCGAGTTCGGTTATGGATTTGGCAATGTTCTCCGCTGTCAACACATTTGGATTGTATTTGACCTCCGCCTTGGCAGCCAGCAGAGCGACCAGGATCGTATCCAGGCCATAAATCTTGCGGCAGTGCTTCTCAATGGCCGCCACGCAGCTGGCGCAGGTCATGCCACGGATATGCAGGAAGCATTTGGTCAACAGCTCCTGCTCGATGGGCAGCTGCACCTGGCTGACGGCTGTGCCATTGGCCACCTGTTGCTTGGCGGGCGATTGTCTGGGCGTCGATGTTGCTGTTGTTGTTGGTGTCGTTCCATTGGCCACACTCGCCTCGAAGCCCATGTCATCGATCATCTCGGCAATCTGGGCCGCTGTCAACTGCTGTGGATCGTATTGGACGCGAGCACACTTCTCGTCCAGCTGCACCTGGATGCGATGCACACCGGCCATGCCGGACATGTGCGACTCAATGTTGCGCACACACGACTGACAGGTCATGCCCAGGATGCGTATGTGTGCACTGGCGCTGGCCGGGCTCACCTCCGGGTCGTAGCTGCAGTCGAAGCCCATGTCATCGATGGTGTTGGCGATGCGTTCGGCGTCCATTTGGCTTGGCTCGTAGTCGAAATAGCCAGCGTTCTCTTCGAGTTGGACGCGTGCGCTCAGCACACCTGGCAGCTGACCCACCTGTGTTTCAATATTACGCACACACGATCCACAGGTCATGCCCACAATGGGCAGGCGAACCGTGGCCATGGCCACTTGTTGTTGCTGTTGTTGGCTGACTGAATTTGGTGTTGGCGCCCTTTTGGTCAGCTGTTCGATTGGATTTTGCGCATTTTTCGCATTCGCGTCATTGCATTGCTTGTCATTCATTTCCTTTCTGCTGCTCTTTTATTTCTATTTTGAAATATTTCAAATTTGCATTTCACTGACCCGATTCCGATTCCGATTCGATTTGATGTTTTGTTATTGGTTGGTCTAATTGGACTCTGCTTTTTCTTGTTACAATTAACAAGCGCGCGCGCGTATGTGTGTGTGTGTGTGGGTGTGTGGGAGGTGTCAATGTGTGTGTTTGTATAAAAAAGCTGTATGAGAAAAAGCCGAAAATATCTATGTGCGCGTGTGTGTGCGTGTGCGAAACTTGTCTAATTGCAACACAATAATAATTTGTTTTCGTCTTTTTGAGTTCAATTTGGCTTGACCACCGCGACGCGAGCTCGTTGCGAGACTGATGGCTAATTGCATTTATCAGACGCTCCTATCCAGTTTTATGACTAACTCCACATCTACATTCACGGATCGGTTTACTTCAGAATTTGGTAAAAAAAAACTCTTTTTTCGCACGAAACGAATATTTATTTTATTTTAATTAATGCGCACAGCTGCTGGCGCTCGACATTGTGTACCGTGTGCCAATTGGAACTACTTTATCATGTTAGTTATTCATCGAAACATCGATTCGCTCTCACACTGTTCAACTATCGATGACTGTATCGATATACAGGCGCATGAGCGTGAGCGTGAGTCGGTGCAGTGTGTTTGATCTGGCAGCACTGCAGGCACGCAAATTCAGTGTTGGACAGTGTGTCGTTGCAGTGCTAAAACTAGTAAAAAAAAAAACTAAAAAAACTGCGTGTGGAAAACGCTGGCAGCGCAGCGTTTTCAGTGAATTTAACGTGGGATATAATTGATTAATAATTGTTAACGTGCTGTGTGTTAATGGCTATGTTAAGTAAAAGTGAGAATTCAAGCAACAAACAAACATGTTATAATCGGCCTACGTAAAGTAGACAAACGTTGTTCTACTTTATCCACATAACGCGCACACACACACACACACACTCACACAGTACACACAACCTCACTCACTCACACACACACACACACACACGCGCGCTTTGGTAGCGCTGCCGCTGAGTGTCAACAGCTGCCGCTACCTCCTCCTCTCTCTGCCTGTGTGGTGGTGGTGGTGGTAGTCCCGCAGTCAAAATGTCGGACATTAAGTAAGTTGCGTGAAAATGCAAATAATTGCAAAAAAAAACAGGAAAAAAGAGAAAGAAACGAAAAAGAGTGAAAAACGAAACGAGAGTGATAAATACATGGCCAAATGCTGCTACAGTCCTATTCAATTAATGCAAAATGTGCAACATTTTGATTGCCATTTAAATGTACATACTGCATACACACACACACACACACACACGCATGCATGCATACATGCATAAACACGCATACATATTTTCAAGGTATTTGCCTGCGCAAGTGAATATGTGTGTTTGTATGTGTATGTGTGTGTGTGTATGTGGGTGCAGTGCCCAGCAGAACCTGCGTGTCATGAAAAACATACAGAAAATAGTATATATATACGCAGTGCATACACCATTTGAGACTTTCTCTAAGAAACTGTTATTACCCTACATATACGATAAATGCATTTATTTAATTACATTCAAGGGAATATCAATAATACGAATATCGATTATTGCAAAAAA